>BGPR01000997.1:20363-36697 GCA_013235015.1 Araneus ventricosus | reverse complement strand
AAAATAATAGAGAAAAACAACTCTCTTTCTTTTAGACTTTAATTTTACTATATATACATTATTGTTTATTTCATATTCATATTTTTCTCAATCGTTTATGCATAGCTGAGTATATGGGAAAAGAAGACGTATTTCTATTCCATATTTTATTGTTGGTTCATAGCCTCACCTACTTCACAGGTTACAAATCGAGACTCTTCTCTGTCTGCCAGAACAGATTCTCAAGAGCCAATCTGAAGGGGGTTGCCATAATCTCTACGGCGCCATGTAGGGATTGCAATCCGGAAAACCGGATCCGGTAATCCGGCGGATCCGGCATCATTAGACGTCTACCGGATCCGGTAAATTAAAAAAAAAATACATGAAACCGATTTCTTGAAAAAATACTCGCGTTGTTGCAAGAGTAGGTACTTAATGCGTGGTGTGTACGAGTCGTTCGACGCTGACTCACCCGCTTCACATATAGACATTCTCATTGTTCAATTGATAGATGAATTATGTCTATGTTGTAATTACGAGTACGAGAATGGTTTAAGTAGATAATTAGACTTAGAAATGAATTGAGTAACGATCCATATTTCTGATTTTTCTTTATAATACGACTTTCTTCTTACATAGTGACCGAAATAACGTTTTAAATTGTAAGTATGTACCTATTTGTGTTGCATTGCAGGTACTAGTCTAAAAGTTCTAAAACAAACATGCCACTTTTGAAAACAATTCAAAATGAAAACAGGAATATTAATATACTTACAGAATAAAAAAATATGATGATGATACAAGACGAACTGATGATACATTTACTATGCCGAAAAAATAAAAGTTGTAAGACTAGAAATGAAAAATATCCTTGAAAGAGTTGTTCAAAATGATAGCTTTGAAGAAAACGTAGATAGTATAGTAGAAAATAACTCAGATTCATCGTCATTGAAAAGTGATTTGACATTACAGAAAGAATTACAGATGCAAATCCAGCAAGATATGAAAACCTAGAGCATAAATGCCGAAAAAAAGAGAAAGATTATGAGAAAACATTAAGAAAGGAAATGACTGCATGTGAAAATGAAGGAGTTCGTGGAAAATACTTGTCTTCTATTCATGAGTATTTGTTGACAATAAAACCAACAAGTGTAGAAGCAGAAAGGGCTTTCTAGGCCGCTGGTTATATTTGTATCTCTGTAAGATGTCGATTGACAGATAACACAATTAACACTTTTTGTTTCCTACGATAATTTTTTCAAAACCAAGTGAGTTTTTAAAAATTGTTTTACTTAAAATAATAATTTAAAGTAAGTATATTAAAAAATACGAAGAAGTTTTAAATTCGTTATTGTATAATTGTGCCATTGATTAAACAGATTCATGATGATTGTCATAATTATAAGAATGAGACTGATTGGCGTGTCTATAATACCTAATTATTGTGATCTCAGTTGATAAGCTTGATTTAGTTAGATTTAATATGAGTACTTACATAATATAAGTTACATTACAAGTTACCATTGATGTCATTTGTGAAATCTAGTAAGTGAGAGTGAACTTAACCGCCCATCATTATCTAATTATTACTAAACTAATATAACAATTACAACTTAACTAGTTATACTGTACTAAATTTTTATTGTTGATTCAAACGTAAATGTTGATTAATTATAACAGTGTAAATAAAGTTGATTTCATAAGAAATTAACGCTTTTTTATAAACTCACTTTATCATCTTTTATACAGTTGATTTTGGAATGAAAAGTCAAAATAGTTTTGATGTGTCCAATCCGGCCGGATCCGACCGGATTGAAATTGGTGCCGGATAGCAATCCCTAGCGCCATGGTTGGGTTTACCACAGAGTATCCCCCCAGTGACTGAGGGTTAAAACCCAAGGGAACGAAATTAATTCAAAATTTCACAAACATTACATTTGTTTGTTTGAGAATCCGCTCTGGCAGAAATAAATAAATAATTTTGAATATGAAATATATATAGAGAAAATAGGAACATAATTGAGATATATACATATATATACAAAGAAAGAAAAAAATTAAGTTATGTAAGTAGTCAGTTCTTTTGGAAAATGTACACGTCTTCCTGATCTTGTGACATATGGTGGAGGTTCGTCGTTTTCGGATGTATTAACATCAGTACCTTTTAAGTTTTTGATCACTACAGGTGGAGATAACACAGTTTCCGGAAAAAGATGTGCCGGTTTGACACGGTCCAGGGAAACTGTAGTTTTTCGATCATTAATGTCAATGGTCATTTCTGATTGTTTTATCTGTTCTGTAACACTATATGAGGACCAATATAAGGTTGACGTAATGGCGGCTGCACACGATCTACTCTTAAGAAGACATGAGATGAAGATTTCAATGAAGGATGGATGTAGAATCGATCGGTGCAGTGAGCTTATGTTGCAACAGAATTTAGCTGTTGCATTCTATGACGAAGATTACTTATGAATTCAATATCACAAGGAGGAATGTCTGGTACATCGATCATGTCACAAGGAAGACGTAGAGTTGTACCGTACACAAGTTCCGCACAAGAAGATTGCAAATCTTCTTTCACAGCTGTTCGGATGCCTATAAGGGTTATTGGGATTAACTCTGACCATTTATCATTTCCAAGAGCTTTAATTGCCGATTTTAAATGTCGATGAAAACTTTCGACAATTCCGTTTGAAATCGGATGGTAGGGAGTTGTTTTCATCTTTTGAGTTCCCAGCATGCGAGTAAATTCAACAAAAATTGATGAACGCAACTTGGATCCTTGATCAGAAGTTATTACAGATGGGTATCCAAAGCGAGAGATCCATGTATCGAAAATTGCATGGCATATAGTTTTTGCTCGCATATCTGGGATAGGTATTGCTTCTGGCCATCTGGAGAAACGGTCAATTATCGTTAGAGGATAATTATGACCTTCAGAGGGTGGCAAGGGGCCTACAATATCGATGTGGATGTGTGTGTATCGGGCATCAGGAAGAGAGAATGTGCCTAGAGGTGTTTTAGTGCGCCTCTGGATTTTCGATCTCTGACATGATTCACAACACCGGACCGATTGTTTTATTTGGTATTTCATACCTGGCCATACGTATCTAGTACAAATAAGTTTGGTTAAAGCTGCTATCCCAGGATGCGCAAGATTATGCAGATGATCAAATATGAGTTTTCGAAAGGAAGTAGAAACGTAAGGATGTGGAACTCCAGTTGAGGTATCGCAAAGCAAATTGCAGTTGGAAGTCTGGCAGGGTTTGAGTTCTAATTTTAAAGAGGATGTATCATTGTGGAGGAATTTTTGAATATCCGAATGATCCTTCTGTGCTCTTGCAAATTCTTTAAAATTTAAAATTGGAGATTTTGTAACAGAATCAACTTCAATTCTAGAAAGTGCATCAGTAACTATGTTCTGAGAACCTTGAACATGCCGAATGTCGGTCGAATATTGAGAAATTAAATTAAGTGACCGAGGGGAACATTTATTTGGGTTTTGCTTAAAGGCGTAAATTATCAGTTTTTGGTCAGTATATATTGAAAAGTGTCTGCCTTCTAACATATGTTTGAATTTTCTTAAAGCCGAATAAATTGAAAAGAATTCCCTATCTTGTGTTGACCACTTCTGCTGACTTTTGTTCAGTTTCATGGAGAAAAAGGCTATCGGTTCCCACTTCCCCTGCGATAATTGAGATAAAGTGCCTCCTATAGCAACATCTGAGGCGTCCACCCATAGGCTCAATTGAGCTCCTGGAATAGGATATCTCAAAAGAGTGGCTTCGGCAATCGCGTTTTCAGCGGCAAGAAAAGCTTGTTCTTCGGTTTCATTCCATTTGAGTTGTTCGGACGATTTGCGAACACTGGAATGAGATTTCTTTTTATTCGTATGCAATTCTAAAAACTGTACTATGGGAGCAAGTATATGTGCGGCTTTAGGTATAAAACATCTATAAAAGTTAAACATTCCCAAAAATCTACGCAACTGAGATAAAGTGTCTGGTTTAGGAAAATTTAGTATGCATTTGACTTGATCAGGTAGAGGCTTAATTCCGTGTTCTTAAAGATTGAAACCTAAAAAATCTATTGTCGATGAACCAAATATGCATTTCGAAACATTTATGCATAGGCCGTATTCATCTAATCTTGAAAATAAGGTCTTTAAATGTTGGTAATGATCCTCATGATTTTTAGATGCTCTCAGGATGTCATCGACAAAAGCGTAAACTCCTGTTAAACCTCGAATAACTTCATCTATAAAACGTTGAAAAGTCGCAGCTGCGTTACACAGTCCGAATTGCATTCTTGTACTTTCGAGTAAACCGAAAGGAGTACAAATTGCAGTTTTGTTAATATCTTCTGGGTGAATGGGAATTTGATGATAAGCTTTTATTAAGTCGATTCGACTGAAAATTTTTGATCCATGTAATTCAGCTTTAAAGGCAGCGATACAAGGAATGGGGTATTTATCTTTTAATGTTTGAGAATTTAAAGCTCTATAATCACCAACAGATCTCCAATCTAAAGTTCCTTTTTTGGGAGCCATGTGAAGTGGGGAAGCATAATTGCTTTTCGAAGATCGTAAATGCCCCAGGTGCATCAGGTTATGAAATTCTGATTTCGCGATTTTAAGATGATCTGGAGCCAGCCTTCGGGGTTTTGCCACCACAGGAGGACCTTTTGCTACTATGTGATGAACAGTATTATGCTTAACAGGTTGATTTGGATTAGGCATTTTTGTAATAGAAGGAAATTCTTTTAAAAGCTTATGAAAAATCGTATCCCTAGAAATAGAAATTTGAACCGAATGGAGATTAGCATATTTTATATGGCCTACTGATTGCAATTTTGTTTCTGTATCTCTATGGCATTAGTTCCGGAGATCTAGGACCAATTCAAAATAATGGAGGAAATCTGCTCTGTTGACGCCTGTATTGCAAAGATTTGTGTTTAACTGTAACCCAAAAGCCAGTTTGGCAGTTATTCTGTAAGAATGTTTGTTTTTGTCAGATTGGCTTGTGCCTTTCGATCGTGTTGGTCGGATGTCTCCATTCGGGAGCATCATCTTCAATAAATCACTAAAAATCATAGAATTCGTCTAAATCAATTGTCGTTTGTAACTACAGTCCATTAATCAAAAGGACCATACATGAAACTGGTCCAGTCGCGCCGGAATCGTTTGTCTGTCGGAAAATCTTGAATTTCGTTTCGAAGAGAAAAAAAAGGATGTCGGTCTCTTCAGACGACGAACCGTTGGCTCAATTAAAACGGAAGTGCAACCGTCGTTTGACAAACTTTCAATCGAAAATAAATGAACTGCAACTGTATTGGAATGACCAAACGTCAAACAATGACATTTTTATGATACAGAGCAAATTAGACAGTGTGTTACAATTTTGTGCAAAAATAGAATGATTAAAATTGGATTACTACGATACTATCGAAGATGAGCAAATAGCGTATAACGACGATGAATTGGAAAGGATGGAAGATGACTTGGAATATTTAAAGGTTAGCTTTCAAAAAATATTATTCCAGTTGAATACTCTTGACAATGCTCAAATGAATAAAAGTAGAATACCTAATGAGGTTTTTGTAAAACTGACTGGTGTAAGCTTACCTGAATTCAAAGGAAATATTGATAATTGGAGTAATTTTAAAGCACAATTTGATAGTTTAATAACTAATAATTCCACCTTATATGAAACTGTAGTGTTTTTGAGCGTGTAATATCATTAATAAAATAATTCCATGGTCAGAAGGTAAACATCCATCTTTATTCGCCGCTTACTTCGTTCTACTTATCTACCAAACTGTTGCCAGATACTCTAAAGGCAATCGATATATAAAAAAGATTTCAGATCTATTGCCAGATACTACAAATTGTTTTATTTTAGATCAGTGTTGAAAGGAAATGCTAAGCTGGTGAAAACTCAGGAAGATACCTTTAATTCTTTGATGAAGATAGACATAGATATGAAAATAAACGCTTAATTGATAGCAATCATATTTTGAATATATTAAATATTGAAAAGATTCATTTGGAATCTTCTAAAGACTTGAGAGATCTGGTGGATACAATAAATAAAAGTTTAAGAGGTTTGAAACTTCTTGAATTAGAAGCAAATGAATTAGTACACCAAATTCTAATTAATGTCGTCATTCAAAAAATTGATAAAGAAACTCAAAAACAATATGAAATGTCTTTAACAACTAATGAATTGCCTAATTGGGATACGTTTATTGAGTTCCTGCGGAAACGTTCACAAGTCCTAGAAAATATAAATGGAACTCATCAACAAACAAGACTGAAAATAACAAACTATGGTAAAAATAACAAACTATGTTAAAAATAAAAACTTTATGATGAAATCAGCAAGTAAAAATATATCTGTGTTGTGCAAAGGTGGTCATGCCATTTATAATTGTTCTGCCTTTCTCGAAATGACTCCTTTACAAAGATTTTATTTAAGCAAGAAGCATAAACTTTGTCTAAATTGTCTGTATTCCCATAAACTTGCCGATTGCAAATCTAAATATTGCTGCCCCTTTTGTCCGGGTAAACATAATCGTCTTTTATGTCGAAATCAAAATATTAGAAGTGCGCCAAATGCAGATATGACGTCAACATTGCAGACGGTAGAGACATCGTCCCTTTCGCATCCGGTGACTCCCGACCTTTCGACCCCTGCCGTGGGAGGAGAATCAACCTTGCATACACTTTCGTCAACAAATAAATAAATAATGCTGCGCTTCTTTCAACAGCTGTTGTTTGGGTGTATTCTCCTAGTAAAAGTAGCTATGTCCAAGGAAGAGTTTTTCTCGACTGTGGATCCCAATAAAATATTTTAACGTCGCAGTTCCCTTCAGAATTGGGTTTAAGTAGGCGAAAGATAAATGTTCCAATAAGCGGCTGAAGCGGAGCAACAACAAATGTAAAGGGGATAGCAAGCACTATGATTTGTAATGGAAATTCATCCTTTTCATCTTTAATAGATTTGTTTATTGTTCCAAAAATAACAGATTTCGTGCCATCAAATGTTCTTAATATTGGGCAATTAAATATACCCAAACTTTCGGAATTAGCGGATCGTAAAATTGATAAACCAGGAAAAATTGATATGCTTATAGGAGCTGAACTATTTTTCAAAATAATTAAAGATGGAAAAATTGAGTCTTCTTCAAATTTGTTATTTCAAAATTCAATATTTGGGTACATAGCAAGTGGAACCGTGACATAGAATAATTCCGAAGAATTTTGCGGTTTAATTTCCCAACGAGAAAATATTTAAAATACCTTACAAAAATTTTGGGAAATCGAAGATTTTTCTTTCGAACGCCCATTAAACAAAGAAGCAGAAATATGTGAAATCCATTTCCAAAAAACTCATTGTCGTGATAAAAATGGTAGATGCATCTTACAAATGCTCTTAATTGAAGAAGATTTAAATTCCTTAGGTGATTCGAGAAAGGTAGCAGAGAAAAGGTTAGAACAAAATGTTAGGAAGCTTGGCAAAAATCCAACTATGCAGAAACGTTATAATGATTTTTTAGAAGAATATGAAAATTTGTACCATATGGAAAAAATGAATAATGAAAATTTATCTGCAATAAATTACTACATGCCTCATCATGGCGTGTTTAAACCAGACAGTACCTCTACCAAACTTAGGGTAATTTTCAACGCTTCGTCGCCAACAACAACTGGTAAAAGATTAAATGATGTGTTGCTCTCTGGAGAAATTATTGAAGACATCTTTAATATTATGTTAAGATTTCGAAAACAGCAAATCGTTCTAATTGCAGATATTCGTCAAATGTTTCGCCAAATTCTTATTGATCCTTCCCAAAGAGACTTGCTCAGAATCCTCTGGAAAACAAAAGAGGAGGAAGAACCAGTTGGTTATGGACTAAAACCTGTCACTTACGGAACTAAGTGAGCACCTTTTCTCGTAACAAGAGTCTTAAGGAAGTTGGCCATGGACGAAGCTAAAAACTTCCCATTAGCATCTGAAGTTGTCCTTTCAGATGTCTATATGTACTATATAGTTACCGGATCCCAAGACTTAGGAACCGCTATAGTATTAAAGTATCAACTGATTAATTTATTCAACATCTGTGGCATGGTTCTCCATAAATGGAATTCGAAAGCAAGAGAACTTTTAGACCTTAAGAACGAAAATTCAGAAATTTCATTTAACCAAAAGGAAGATTCTACAATCAAAACTTTGGGAATTGTTTGGAAATCAAATAAAGACCAATTTATCTTCAAAG
The DNA here is from genome assembly GCA_013235015.1 of Araneus ventricosus. Taxonomy (NCBI): domain Eukaryota; kingdom Metazoa; phylum Arthropoda; class Arachnida; order Araneae; family Araneidae; genus Araneus; species Araneus ventricosus. The sequence goes on along the minus strand of BGPR01000997.1, from coordinate 28,438 downwards.
TTTCCGTAAAACAACAAACTGTCTATACCAAGCGAGATGTTTTGTCCACCATAGTCAAACTCTTTGTCCCAATGGGACTCCTAGGCCCTGTTATCTGTAAGGCAAAAATATTTCTTCAAAGGCTTTGGTTAGAAAAAGTAAACTGGGATGACCCACTTTCAGAAGAATTTGCTAGTGATTGGTCTCGATTTGTTTGCAACTTGGAAGAAATAGAAAAAATTAAAATTGACAGGTACATCTTAAATTCGCAACCTGAAAGAATTGTATTTCTTGGCTTTTCGGATGCTTCTACTCTTACGGTGCACGCTTACGGTGCAGAGGTTTACCTTCAATGTTATGCAAAATATAGCACTCCACTCTCCAAACTTAGCCTTGCAACTTAGCAAACTTAACCTTGCCAGCAAATCTAGAGTATCTCCTCTGAAAACAATATCAGTACCTCGTTTGGAGTTATGTGCATGCTTGCTGCTAGCTAAACAAGTCAAAATAAAGCTGTCAAAAAGGTTCTTTTGTCATTGAAAATGAATATCGAAGAGGTAACTTTATTCTCCGATTCGACTATTGCCCTAGCTTGGATAAATTCACCTGCCCATCAGCTAAAAACCTTTGTGGGAAACAGAGTCTCCAAAATTCAATCCTTGACAGAACATCATCAGTGGAGACACATTTCGTCGACTGAAAATCCTGCTGACATCATTTCTCGTGGTGCTGATCCTACCGACCTCAAGAATCTTAGCCTTTGGTGGACTGGTCAAACGAGATTTATAGAAGAAACGAATAATGACTTTTCTTCCAGTGAGTTCAAAATGGACTCCTTCGAAAAGGAACTATATTCAGCTGAACACAACCATTTATATTCAAACAACTTAGTACTTTCTTCGGACAGTGACTTCATCTCCCAAATTCTTTCCTTTAGTAATAATTTTCAAAAATTAATTAGAATTCATAGTTTCCTTTTCAGATTCCTGTACAACTGTAAAACCAAGGAGAAAAAGTCTGGGTCTCTAAGTGTGGAAGAGTTTCAGCATGCTAAAAAGTATTTAATTAAAACCATACAGGTAAATGTATTCAGTACTGAAATTAATGCCTTAAAGAAAAATGAAACCATTAAAAGAACTAATGTAAGTAATTTAAATGCTTTTCTTGATGATGACGATCTCATTTGTGTTGGAGGTACACTTACTAATTCAGAATTATCTTTTGATAAAAAACATCCTATTTTGCTGCCTCGAGATCATAAGTTAACTGATATTATTCTGGAGCATTTTCACATAAAAAATTTGCATGTAGGTGCGCAAACTTTACTTCATCTTGTTAGGCAAGAATATTGGCCTTTAAATGGGAGAAATAATGCTAGAAAAAATGTGCACGAATGCCTTAAATGTTATAAAGCTAAACCCAAACTTGAGGAACAAATAATGTCATCGCTGTCTAGGAAAAGAGTAACAGTTAATTCCCCTTTTATCAATACTGGTATAGATCTTTGTGGTCTATTTTATATTAAATATAAAAATCAACGGAAAGGTATATTAAATAAAGTTTACATAGCAATATTTGTTTGTTTCTGTACTCGAGCGGTTCATTTAGAAATTCTCACCGATTTAACCTCTGATGCTTTAATTGCTACATTAAAAAGGTTCTTTGCTCGTCGTGGCATTTGCTCAACAATATTTTCGGACAATGCTACAAATTTCGTTGGTGCTAATTTTGAACTTAGAAAGTTTTACCAACTATTTAAAAAAACTTCCTGATAATCTAGCTTCGTATTTGGTTTCGCAATCAGTTTCGTGGAAGTTCTTGCCTCCTAAATCTCCTAATTTTGGCGGTCTCTGGGAGGCTGGAGTTAAATCGTTTAAACACCATTTGAAAAGAACCGTAGGAAACTTAAAATTAACTATTGAAGAATTTTTAACAGTTGTAAATCAAATTGAAGGTGTTCTTAATAGTAGGCCACTCATTCCATTATCTTCCGATCCAAACGACTTTTCGACTTTAACACCAGGTCACTTCTAAATAGGTCGACCAATTAGTTCCATTCCGGAACCTCAATTAGTTAATGTTCCCAATAATTCTAGCTGGCAAAAAGTACAAAAATTGAACCAAATTATTTGGCAAAAATGGTCCAGAGATTATCTAAATAATCACCAACAGCGTGGAAAGTGGAAATTTCAGAAAAATAATATAGAAAAAGGTAGTCTTGTACTTTTAAAGTACGATAATCTACCGATTTGTTTTTGGTCAATGGGTAGAATTCATGAAGTAATACCAGGAGAAGATGGACAAGTACGAGTTGTATTAGTCAAAACAGCTAATGGTATTTTTAAACGTAGTATTTCAAATGTATGTTTATTACCTGTAAATACTACCTAAAATTGTATATTAATTGAATTGTTTTCATTACTGTATTTTAAGTGAATGCCTCATATTTGTATGGTAAATATTATTAGTTACATTATTTGAATTGCTCCATTGTATAATAATTTAACAAGTATTGTAATCATTTGTTGAATTAATTTGTTTGAAATAATAATATTTCAAAGTTGGGCGGTATTTGGAGCCTGTATTGCAAAGATTTGTGTTTAACTGTAACACAAAAGCCAGTTTGGCAGTTATTCTGTAAGAATGTTTGTTTTTGTCAGATTGGCTTGTGCCTTTCGTTCGTGTTGGTCGAATGTCTCCATTCGGGAGCATCATTTTCAATAAATCATTAAAATTCATGGAATTCGTCTAAATCAATTGTCGTTTGTAACTACAGTCCATTAATCAAAAGGACCATACGTGCTCCAAGAATAGGTGTACTTACGTCGACAATCAGAAAAGTCCACGTAAAGTCTCTTCTTAAATTAAAATTCAAGGATAATGTTTTCTGTCCTTATACATTAATGTTGGAAGAATTTGCGGCCAAAAGGGTTTTTTGGGAAGAGTTTCTTTTTTGATAGACATTAGAAGCGATTAAAGACACGTCAGAACCGGTGTCGACCAGAAAGGAGATATTTGTTATCCTGTCTCGAATGAACAGGCGACGTGATTCTTTAGGCAAAGAATAAGTCACCGTTATTCTTTGCTGGTTTCGTTTCCCTGCCATGTGCACAGTTGAACACATTTCTCTACTCTACATTTGTTTCCAAAGCGCCTGTGATAAAAGCAAATCGAAAAGTTGCGCTTATTAGAAATGCTTCTTTCGCGAGAGTTTTTGTTTCGACGATATGGCGAGCGACCGCGAGGAAACGAGAGACGATCTATTCTTTTATTTAATTTTTCAATTTCCAGAAATAGTTTAGTTTCGAGTGATTGTTCATTTTTATTAGAACCTGCTAAAGTTTCTGTCCGCAATTTCGGCAGCTTTGTCTAACGCGAGTTCGGAAACCACAGCTAAAATCGTTTGAACCGAAGACGGCAAACGCTGCAAAAATAATTCTAACATTAAGTTATCTGCTACATTCAAGGACTCACCACGGCATTTCATGTCGCTTAGCAGTTCGGATGGTTTACGATTACCTAATTCTTCCACCGAAAGAAGTTTCCGAATTTCGTGCTGGGATGATTCACCCGAACGATTTATGAGTTCTTTTTTCATTTGCGAGTAAGGATAATTGGCATCTGGTTTTATAAGTACGTCTCGAATTAAAGACGCACTATCGGGAGGTAGGTGAGAGACTATATAATTGTATTTGGTTACTGATTCAGTTATTGCTTCTGGAGTAGCAAGAGCAAAAGTACTTTCCCACATTACGAACCATAAACCGGGTTCTGAGCTATTAAACATTGGAATTTGCAGACACTAAAATGCATAAATTAACTTTTCGGTGATATTAATTGTTTATGTTTAATTTTTTTCTCCAATTTTCTTATAACTGTAAAAAAAAAATATTAAAACTTAATTACAACAATACTCTTTCATTTGCAATGAAATCAAACCGTTTTCATTGTTTAAATAAACACTTAATTTTTAATATAATAAAAAACAACGCTAAATAACCTCAAAACTTAATATACTTACAGAAAAATGTTTTCCTACCTTTGATTAGATTCCGGCAGGAAACGTAACTAGTTAAAGAAATCACACAAACACATACTTAAATTAAAATTTACTTCGACGAGAAGATTAGAGATTTATTCATTTCTAAATTAATCTTGATCAAACATTGCCGAAAAATATACCCTGTGCTAAGGGTTACTGTTGGATACATATGACGGATAGAACATCTTTGAGCCATTCCAATCGTCAAAATCATGGACTGTATCACCGTTCTCTGGTGGATCACCTACCCCAACTCTTACATTAAAAGATTGATGAATGTTTAAAAGTTCCTATGAATACTTTTCAAGGCTTATAAAGCAAAAGTATAATTTTTATGGATTTTATTTATTATTTTTTTGTTTAAAAAAATTTTAAAATCGTGTAATCTGAAATGAATAAACCAATGAAATACGATTAATTTATTTTGAATATGTCAATATAAAATAGCTATAACATCGTCTGCATGTGCACAACCGCATGCCCTAAAGGTTTTCTCAGTGTTAAACAAATGAAAGAAATATATGTATCTCTAAATATTTATAAATATTTTAGATGGTGAAACATTTACACCGTAAAGTTTAGAAGAAGAGAACAAATGTACATTTATATAAGCCTTCCTTCTCGCTCCAGTCAAAATCACAGAGGAGATTCATTCCCCATTTCTGCGCCCGTGATGAGCTTCCGCTGGAGTTTTCAAACCAACGCACCAGAAAGATTACCAAAACAATCCATTTCTTATGTGTACCCGAATTTTTTTTTTACTAACCATAATTTTCTTATTTACAAAACCAGATGCAGAATAACAGACTATTTATAATGTAAATGGAGATAGTTGGTTGGTCACAATAACGCTGATTGCTGGTTTTCTTGCAATTTCCTCCTTAAATTTCTTTAATTTCGCTAAAAATTTCAAAGATTAAAATTAATACATGTATTAATTCATACACTTATTTTTTATACAATTTTTTTTGATTAAAAATAGGCACTTTTTTTATTGTTTTCTAAAAATTATGCGATCATTCAGTTAAAATTATACCTGTTCAAGGTTAAAAAATTAAAAAAAAAAGATATTTTGCCCTTAGACATACAGGTTTCCCTACGGTTTGGCGAATTATTTTGATTTTCTTTCAAAAAAATTCTTCAAATTTCTTAACAAGTCAACTGTCTGCATTTAAGTCCTAACACAATAGTTTCTATGGCTTTTCTTTGCTTAATCCACTTTAGTTTTCTATGGATACAGAATCAGCTTCTATCTAAATCCTAACACCATAACGCTTAACATACATCTTAAATATTAACTTCCAATCTTAATAATTATACCTTCTATTCTGCACTTATACGCATCTATATAATATCTATTATATATTATAATATATACCAGAATAGATAATTATCTCTTCTGGAATATTAAACTACAGCAATTACACTTAAGCAAAGTTAAGAACAAAGCAAAAAAAAAAAATCAATTAATAAATAAAAATGAAAATAAATGAAAATTAAAAAACCATTAATAAAGAATGAATTTGTTACATGCTTTAGAATTCCAAATAATAATTTTTCTTGATATTCTATATTTATAACTGAATTAGAATCAATGAATTCATATTATGCGTTTTAATTAGATTAGTTATAACAATTAGATTTAAGATTCTGATTCATGGGATTCGTATAAGTAGATCCTAATGAGACTGTGCGCGAAAAGAAACCAAACAATCGCTCTCCAGGCCTGAACATTGAATTCAAGGTGATGTCGCAGTCGAAAACCTCTCCAGAAAGTCTGTTGTTGATGTAAGAAATGCCATTCCTATGCGTGGAGACACAACAGATGCAGAAGATTGAAGTTACTCATTACTGATGAGTTTTAATATTGACAATCAATTAATATAAATATTTATTACAAACTGCACATGCAAAACAACTTAAATTTTATAAAAAAAAAAGTTTTCAATTAACTCTATTGTCAGAAGATCAGTCTAAAGCATCGTTTTAGTTTTGATAATGGATTATCCAGTGTTTTGTAAAAAAAAAAAAATGTCTCTTGAACATATAAATCATTAGAAAAACTATATATTTTGCATTTCATTAAATTTACTTCAGTGTTTTACCCCCTATTAAACCGATTATTTATAACAGAGATTCCATCAATTGAACTGTATCAAATAAAAAGAATAACTATCAAGAAGAATAACTTTATTATTAAAAAGAATATATTATTAAACAGCATAACTTATTATTAAAAGCATAATTTATTATTAAGAAGCACAACTTATTATTAATTGATAAAAAGAATAACTTATTATTAATTGATAAAAAGATTAACTTATTAGGGTTGTACAGGATTTGAGATGTAGTTTATAAGGTTTCCTGGTACACTTGGTGAACATATTTATTAGTTCTATTGCTGCCAGAAATTAAATTAAAGCATTGTACTATCAGTCATTTAACAATTTTAGGACTTTCTGGTATAAGACAATAAAGCAATATCATCAGCTGTTTGATTCTCTTCATGGGAACTAAGGCAACTATTTCTTTTATTTTGAAAAATAGCATTGATGATATGAATGCTTGAATAGTATTGTTTGATAATTATTACTTTTCTGCAGTCTTCCACCCTTTGTAATTTAAACCCGAATTTACATAAATTTTAACACAGAAAACAGATAAATGTTTCATGGGGGGGAGATAATATTTCATTCTCTTTTTTTTTGAAGGTACATAATATGATTACTATTGGAAAACACTTAGGCACTTAAAGCATTAGATATTTTTAATGTATGCAGTTTGAGGTTTAATTAAAATTTTGAACTACGTATAAAACTATCAGCAGTAGGATAGCAAAATAAAATTTTGTTTCAAAAGAATATCTGTAGAATAAATGTGTTTAGTTGATAATGATAATTTTATTTGTTTAATTATGACATTGAAGTATAAATGCTATCACTGTCACCTTGCTGAGTACATGCATGTTTTATCAAATGTATTAATTTTCTATTTTCTCTCGTTTCTTGATTTCAATTCAGCTAATGAACTCAAACAAACAATAAAAAATTTTTTGTCCATTGATCACATTTATTATGTTCTCCCAATATAAATGGTGTTTGGTATTCAACAACAAACAATCATTTCGTGGAAAAACAACAATACTAGAACGGTAACTATGAAGCGTAAAATTTCGTTTCTACAATGAAGTCACAAGTTAAAAACGCCCTTCGGTAAGAGAGTTGTTTTCCTTCCTATTTTGGCTTCACCGCCGACCAATACTAACTATGCAATTTGTATCCATATTATTATACTAAAATTCTGAAGAAACGAATAAAATTTTTTATGCTCTAGCAATTCAACCAGCAATAAAGAATGAGAAAAAATATGAATATGAAATAAACGATAACATCCTATACTAAAATTCTGATGTAAAGAGAAATTTTACGTTCTAGTGCTTGTGTAAACCCAACTGCTGGCGCCGCAGAGACTTTGGCAACCCCTCTTCAGATTGGCTTTTGAGAATTTATTCTGGCAGACAGACGATAGAGTTTGGAGTTGCATACCTGCAAGTAGGTGAGCTATGAACCAACAATAAAATATGGTATAGAAATACGTCTCTTTTCCCAAAAATGGTGACATGGGTGAACCCTTTTTGAACGGTTTTTCCCAGAATAAATGTGACATGAAGATCCAGGACCATCAGTGAATTGATGCATTCATTACTCATCCCTTTGTTCTGCAATAGAGTGAAACTTCCCGGTTTCGCTCGAGAATGGCAAGCATTTGGCCGTAAATGTCTGGTCAGATAAATGCATTTTTTTCTCGTTTATATTCAGTGCTTTTGATTTGAAATCGGAAAATTGTTTTATCGTTTTAATATTTACTTTCTTTAATCTTTTAATGCTTGTATTAAAAGATTATTATAAAAAACTTTTTGAAACTATTAATAAGATTAAAATGCCAAATTACTATTACTATAATATTTCTTGTTACAGTAACAGATCAATATATATATTTATTTATATGTTAACCTTGTTCTAAGCCTAGCACAATGTCTGAGCCATAAATGCCG
>BGPR01000997.1:4126-19661 GCA_013235015.1 Araneus ventricosus | reverse complement strand
AGCTGGATTCGTTGCCCACTAGTCCCCGGACACACGCTCGGTTGAAACACACTGCTTCTGAAAAGAGTTTAACATATTGCTCAACAACCTGTATTTAACATGGAATCTTTCCATTCAGATAAAATACTTGACCAGACCGAATAGAGGAAATGATTATGTTTCGCAACAGCAGGGGAAGGAATTAAACTGCATGCATCCATTTGAATAATTTCCGTATACTACTCAGTAGATTAAAAATTGAGTTTTGTCTTCCTGAAATTTCGGATAGTTTTTCTATTTGCGACTGACTTCCTCGTCTTTAAAATTTATCTATTGCCCACTTATTTGATGTGTATTCTCTCATCCAAGTGTCATGAACAGAATCATACTTTCAGCATGGGCAAAAGAACGCATTGCATTCGTTTTCAGAAAATTAACAAGTTATGTCAATTTTCTTTAAACATGTGCTTTGGGCACTGTTTACTATTTCCTGGTTTTAATATTTAACAACTGTGCCATACAAAACTTCAAAAAAAGTTATTTTCCCTAAAGTAAACCACCAGGTGCTTTGTATGCTGTTGCAAACCACATGGAATGTGATAATTTGCTATGATCGCGAATAGCCAAAATTTCAATAACTTTGCAGATTTTATGGTAGCTGCAATACCTGGAAGGTACCATTGATCCTTACTGCGTGTGTTTTCATAAAAATTGGAATTAGGTACGTAATTTCCTATAAATCAGACTTCTAAGTATCATCTGGAGAGACGAAAGAGTATATTGCCAAGCCAGAGAGAGAGAGAGAGAGAGAGAAATTTAGGAGAGTTAACGATGTTTTAATAGATGAAGTGTTTCTTTAAAGGTTTGTTAATTTTTTTTATTATTTTCTGCATTCTTGCCATTCGTGCTTACGTAACAAATAATATCGTAATTTTGGACCTTAGTTTTTAATGTGTTACAATAAGCAAAGAAAACAAATGAAGTTTATATATTTTTAGACTTAAATAACTTTTTGTCATGCATATACATCGATCTCTCGCAATTCATCGCCAAAATGATGTAGGAAGATTATGTGGAGGGTTAGGAACTAAAAATTGAAGTAATTTCATATATTTTGGAGCAAAATTGGACGGATAATGCCACCTGAAATTCTGGACCGATTTTGATGAAATAAATTTATAACTCTTAAGAAGATCAGTACTTAACAGCTAATGCTGTAATAAACAGATAGAGAAAAATTTTAATATTTTAAAAATTATTAAAATCTCTCCATTTTCTTCTATTTTTATGATTTTCAAGGACCTTTGCTGGAACGGAAGATATCAATCAATTTCCTTACTTTTTTCCCCTCGATGAATTTCTCAGCAATTCGCAACTTTTCCGTGGTACAGCGACAAGAAAAAAATTTGAGATTTTTCAGCCCACACTCTTACAGATTCTACATAAATTCTTCAAAAATTTAAAAAATATTTAAAAAGGAACAAATTATGATAAAAAAAAGTGGTTTTCACGAATGGGATCGGGGAAATTCGTACTGTTTTCATAAAAAATAAAATGATGTTCCAGAAGTTACCAAAATTGGCTCTGAAGCGAAATTTATAGCAGATTTGTGCAACTAAGGCTTTTATAGGCTCAGGTACAGTTCGTGAATAGTTTCCGAACGCTGCAGGTTACTCAGAACCTAATTATCGCATATTAAAACAAAAATTTTCTGTCTTTCTAGTATGTAGTCCATAACAGTGAATACAATTTTTGTTTATGCTGAGGGTCGACTTCATTTTAAAATTCGCACTTATTCAGACTTTTTACACTGTAAACACACGATTTGGAATGGAAATTTAAATTCTCAAGATTTAATTAGCTCGAATACATATAAAAGTTACTTTTTTCCTTGCTTAAATATTATTTAAGATACTTTCAAAGAAACGCATCCTATAAAGGTTTGTAGGTAGATTCTTGCGCGATAGATTCTTTCAGAAATCTATCTTACCATATTTGGAATATTTCTATCTGCATACCAATATATTTTATTTTTAATTGTTTATTCTCGACAATTCTAATTGGAGATACACATTAACTTTGTAATATTTAGTAATTAAGTATGCGTGGTAGCAGCGTTAGAGCGTTAGTTAATTTTGAAGCAATTATTAAAAATTCTTTTGTTGCCAATAATTCAATATGTAATGTTTTATTCTTTTCAAGGAAGCTTCAGTATAAGTATTCAATGACGAAGACGGAATTGGAGGTAAGCAAGATAACGTGAAATGACTTCTTTTTACATTCTGACATATGACTTCAGAAATTTCTTTTTTAAAGAAATAATACAATAGTGATAGGAGGGAATTTAAGTGTCAAGTTATCACACTGTAGTTGTTTTGAAATTAATTTTGATATATATCTATATATATACAGGTGAATATAAAAAAAATTGCCGTTTCCCCTTTCCTGACGAGTATACTGTTCGAGGTAAAGGAATAAAATTTAGAATGCTGATATGATAGGTACACGCTCAAGAATGATGTGAAGACATCAACTCTCACAGTCACGGTTCGAAATTTTTAAAAGACAAAACCTACTTTTTCTTGGACACGTGATGCTTACAGTAAACAACTTTGAAAGGAATGGTATTTGTAGCGCGAAAAATGGTGGCATTAGACAGAGACGAAGAAAGAACTGCCAACAATTAATAACAGACAGAGAAGCAATAGTAAAGCAAACATTTTCATGTTTCATAAATTTTCGACGTTTCCGCCTCCAAACGATGACATGTTGTATGTGGCAGTTGGTGGTGGTACTAAACAAGTACATGTGAACAGGAATATGTTGAATCTCACATATGATGGCGTCTTTAAAATTAGGCACAGTTTTTGGATTTTATGCGTGCACTTTGGATTTCGGGTATTCCCCAGTCAGAACTCAATTGGAGTAAGATACAGTGATATTGGCTGCCACGAGAACATGAAATGATTGGATAGTTTTGTCACCAAAGTGTTGAGTTAACAAACGTTTGAGAAAAGAACCTAAATCTGGGACACATCTTACATCCACACGACGTTAGACAGAACATTTACCTGTTGTAAATTGAGAATGACGCTATAGATCAATATTGATTCATAACGAGCACTCTTTACCGTTCATGTTCATAGACTTTGGGACGTAATCTCTTCAAACGGAAGTAATAACCAAGGCGAAGGTGCTTTTCATTCCGCACCATATAGTTACTTTTGAATTTTGTTCAGTGTAACGGAAGTGAGACCACATCATGGTGATTTGATACTGCTCGGTACACACGTTTTTCTAATTAACTTAACCAGTCAACGAGAAATGTGCCTTGTCTATCCCATAGAATGCATAAAGGCCAGTTATTTTCATTGTCATACCGGATTAAGAATGCACTATCAAAATCCAACCATCACTCATCATCCGCTTGCAGTATTTTAACACGCTGTAACCGATACGGAAACATTCGAAGATGAGAGCTCAGCATTCTGCGGACCGTAAAATTCGGCAAGCCCAGAACGCGTGAAAAAAAATTTGCGTTTGCATCACGATCTTCTTCTATCACCTGGTTCATTTCTGCAACATTCTCAACGGGAATGGAAGGTCGTCCAGGACGAGATCGATCACATGTCCGGCCAGTTTCATGAACTTTTCATATCAAATCCCTCACAGTTTACACAGAGCACGAACCTCATCGTAGCTGGGGGTTTTTACTGGAGATACTAACGCCTCTGTGGTATTTTATCCATTCAGGTTATAAAGCGTTATCATTTCGCGCCGTTGTTTCACTGCAAGAGGCAAAAGTAATGTAACCATACGTTCCGTTTCGAACGGGGCTGTCCCGTTTTTTGGTAGTCTGTCCCGTTGTCCCTAAGCACAGCTTCGGGAGGCCTAATTGTCCCTTTTTCAGAAAGAGAGCAACCCACGATAAGAATTTCATACAAGAAGAGGTCAAAAATTAAAAAACTCCTACGATAATCGGCGATGACGAATCATGCGCTATACTTGTCACACATATGTAATTTGGTCAGAAGCCCGCTATCCCCAGGGGTGTAGTGGAGCCGGAACGCCGTTGCGAAACTGCTTTTCTCACGAGGAATATATAAGATAAAATTGTGAAAATAACCTTAAAACAGCTCCATTTTTGTCTCCCAGGTTAGAGCGTTCCGGTACTGCTTTTTGAACGTCCCAGCACTGCTTATTTTGCGACTACACCACTGGATATCTCACTCTTATTTCCAACTTCAATACACCGCATGAAGTGACAGAATGAAATACTGGATATATTTCAACTGAAATTTAACAGGTGAAATTATGCAGACACTTTCACGCCAATAATTTCAATCATAAGAACTTTCGTATAATGATTGAATATATTCTATGTCTGCCCGGCAATAATTTACCCGTGGAAAGGATAATTTTTCTTATAAATAAGTTATGGATGAGCTAAAAATTGCGAGTCGCAATTTATAAAGCAACGATTATTAAGAAAGTTAATTTTAAGAGATCCTGCCAAGAAGTTGATTCTTTTCATCTGGAATACTTATACTAAAGAAAAAATGTATGTTTCAGAAAATGCAAGATCGCATGAATTATTTAGTTTCAAGCGTTTCTTCATTAATTAATTAAAAATGAAGAAAAATGTGTTTTCTTAAATTCACATAATAAATCCTAAAAAATTAAAAAATGTCCCGTTTTGAGAGAAAAAATAAATGGACGCTTCAGGTGAAGGCCAAGAAAACAAGACCCATAACTCAAATCCAAGTACTTTTTTCATAGCGTAAGGTGATGACATCAGCCATGACAGTGTCCTGTGTCAGAGCTGAAAATCTGCATACCTTCGTATCTTCTTCTGGTCCTAGAGAGATTCAGATCAGAAGACTACGACGTTAAAGGAAAAACAATTCATACTCTGGTGAACAACATGGTTGTTGTTTTCGCTTTTTATTGTCTCTGCGCGGCCATTTTTTATGCTAAAATTAAAGTTCCAACTCCATTTTAAGTTTTTTACAGTGAGGATGACGCATGAAAAGTAGGCGTTGCCCTTTGAATATTTCGAAAAAATATTTGGCATCCGTAACTGTGATAGCTGAAATATAGTTTTTCACGTTATTCTTGAGCACATATCGTATAATAGGGGAGAGTGGGGTAAAAACGGGTACCCTTGATTCTGGCGCTATACGGTTTCCTATTTAGCGGATAGAAACAGATTTAAACGCTACTTCTCAAGAAAAAGGAACAGTCATAATGGCTTGTTGTAGCTCTTGAATTCACTGCATCCGTGAAGGTTTATTTGTTTTAAGTCGTCAACTCTCTAATGTTCATTTGATCTTAAATTATACTTAATTAAAAATCATTACAGTTATGAAAACTGCATTTAGTCAAGATTATTATAAGCTTAGTACGGATTCGTACCCTATCAAGCAATAAGGATTTACTCCAATAATTGTGCGGTTCTATTTTGTTTTTCATAACCTCTGCACTCGGTGTAAAGCCGGGTACTAAAAGTGGCATAAGACAGGAACAATCAGTGATGACTTCTCCGATTAAGGCGATAAAAACACATAAGACGCTGATTGTTTATATTTTAATGATGTTTTTTCTAATTTAATTAAAAAAGAAGGGTTAATCCAATGTAAAATCTGCCTTAAGTGTGCGCACGAAAGCTGCAGTGGCGCGGAGGAAGAAGACAGCTGCTTTACATGTGAATTTTGTAACTAATATTCTTAAATTTTCATATAAAAATGATTGCAACTTTTCCATTGAAAATCGAGTTTTCCGGATTTCCCATAACGTTGACATAGTGGGATAAAACCTGGTAGTTTGACTTTTTTATTATAAAAAAACATTGATGAAAAAGGTAATGAAATTGTGACTTTTCTGGTAAGATATTTTGTACTCCGATAAACAATGGATATTTTACTAAAATCTGACAAGATCTATGTCGAGTATTTCTATCTCCAACAGGTCTTGGAACCTTAGCTACCCGGTTTTACCCCACTTTCCCTGTCTTCCTGCAAACTTTTATTCCGTTCCCTCAAACGGTATGTTCGCTAGGGTGTCATATATCATCAAAGTTTTTTTTTATATAATCACTCAGTACAAAGACACTTGACTAATTGGAAAATTTCACACTCAAGTCGTATTTAATTAGAATTTTTTCTATTCCTTGAAATTTCCTATTAAAATAAAGATAAAACATTGTCTAGAATTCTTATATACTTTGGTTAATTCAATGTCATAACTAAAAACAAGCTAGTTCCCATACAAACGAAAATACAACCATGATACTTTCATTGCAAAAAGGAATATCTCAGAGTTTCGGAATTGTGGATAAGTGTCGTGATGCGTGCGTAGGTCGTCATGAGAGTCAAGAGACTTCTTCGTTCTGTCATGAATTCAGTGTGCCCCTTGGATTGAAAAATTCGAATTGATGTGGCGCGTGCGCCGTGAATATCGTCGCATGTTCCATGGAGATTTAAGGGAACTAGTAGCTAAAATCATGAGACCTCTCTACATTTCTGAAACTCTTTGAGATGGTCTTTCATGCAGTAGAAGTGTCGTAGCCATTTTTTTTGCTTGGAGATACAGGAATCAGGATACCCGCTTTTACATTACGGGCACACATTATATAAATTCATCCGCTTGCTGTTACATAAATCACATTAATAAATCTTACTACTGAATATTTAATAAAATAATTGTTCACTTGCACATGAGTATAAATTAGTGTTCATGTTTTTATTTATTTTATTTCAGCAAGAAAGAAAAATTGGTCGGTAAGTAATACTTTTTCCGTTTCTTTGATACCATTTGACGATTAATCATCTTTTCATCCAAATATCTTTTAAGCTTCTAAAAATTTCAAGGGAAACGTATGAAAACACAAAATACGTGTATCATAATAAAGAGTAAAAAGAATCAACTAGAAAAAGTAGAATAAATTTTAAAAATAATAAATTTAACTTAAACTTTAAACACAAACAACAAAATTTAAACATTAGAATTTATATAATAAAATTTATACAATGTTTAAGTAGCGTGCAATTGCAGCAGCATACAAAAAACAAAGAACAATGGAAATCACATTCATTTAAAGAAAGTCAAAAAACTAAGATAAACTCAGAGAGAATCGTAAAAAAGAAACAAGAAATCCATTCTTTTTTCATTTTATCAATGGCTAAGGACTTTATTCGAAATGTATTCTAAATATTTGGGACATTTTTCTGTACGAATCTTGCATTATGCCAAATATAGCTTCTCTTAACCCGAAATTTCCCAACAAAAGACAAAGGACATATGTACATCTAAAAAGCATTATTTTATGTATCATGATAACTTTTACTTACTCATTTAGGTTTTATGCAAAGTATTCAAATTTCTGATTTGAAAACTCCGATTAACACATGGAATTTACAAGTGCATTCTTTCACCTTCTTTTGGTATCTATATATATAAAACGCTAAGGCGACAACGGATGTGGCGAAAATAGGGGTTTAATTTCTCTTTTGTCGATGGCAACATCTGTTACCAAACGAAACCGGAATGTCAGGCATAACGCTATAGGAATAGCCAGTTAATATATTCTTTGCGGTGTAAAATAACTTTTCTCTAAAAAAATGAGTTTAAAGCACAATATTTCTTGCAATATAATAAATTTAACTTAACAGAAACAACAGAAAACATGATTTAAAAGAGATTAGTTAGAAGTGAAGGAGATGGCTTACGAGAGCCAGATAACGTTCAAGTCAAAGTCAAGATAATTTAAGTCAGCGACTTGGATTTATCTAAAAAAAGTTTGAATCAAGAACTTGCAAATAAATTTTATCAAACCTTCCCCTAAATCTAAAATTCAGTAATCTTTAAAATTATGTTCTACATTTTAGTATTTAATTTAGAATTCATTATTATAAATATAAAATTTTTAACAATTTCTTCTAAAATTCATAAGCAGATGGCTGCACTGGCTTAACAGAATGATCTGTAAACCTAACATTTTATCCGTTACTATTGTACTTGCAATTAACGTTTCATCTGCCCGTGTAGTACCTGCAAATAACGTTTCATATGTCCATGTAGTACCTGCAAATAACGTTTCATGTGCCCATGTTGTATCTGCAAATAACGTTCTATTCTATCGCGCAGTGCCTACAAATGGCGTTCTATTCTATCTCACAGTACCTAGAAATAACGTTCTATTCTATCGCACAGTGCCTACAAATAACTTTCTATTCTGTCACACAGTGCCTACAAATAACGTTTTATTCGAATGCATCCTACCTTCAAATAAGGTAGGATAAGGTTCAGGACAAAAAAAATTATTCCTTCTTGATTAAGGTAAAAGCATTAAAAGGAAACAGCTTAAGATTTTTATTTATTAATAATATTGTCTTTTTTCATGTTAATAGTGCTAAGATGTCACAAGACAATCTCTTTATTAATAATATTAAATCTAATTTGTTTTCAGAATTAATTTTTAGAATAATTATATTTGTTTTAATTTTGCAACTCTTATTTGTTTATTTATGCACTTTAATAATTTTCTTTGAAACTTTTATTTGAAGAAAAAGATATTTTTTGAGGATAAAAAATTTTATTCTGTGCTGATTTAAGTTAAAGCATCAGGAGCAAAATAAAGCTGATTCATATATATTATACGAGGGCTATTTTTTTCCAAGGTCCGATTGGTCGCTAAAGGAAAGCTTCGGGGAAATTCCGCTAGGTCTGTGCGCAGACGTCTAGCGCTGTGTCTCTAGTTGGCCTGGGGAACGCGTAGATTCGCAGTTGTCATTTCTGAGCACGTAGGGAGCACATAAACATGCTTCGAAAATTAGAGTCTCCCGCCAAATGTGAATTGCGTTCAGTCATTCGATGTCTGCATGCTGAAGGAAGCAATGCAGCTGAAATTCATAGACGAATGAGTAAAGTGTACGGAGAAACGTGCATGAGTGAAGTGTGGAAATGGTGCAGGAACTTTGTTGCTAAAAGCACAGATGTTAATGATGAGATGGCCAGGGAAGGAAGCCAGTGTCAACCGATGAACTTGTTCAGCGCGTGGATCAGGCGATTCGCGGAAATCGTCTATTCACAATTTCTGTGTTGAGTGATTTGTTTCCGGAAATTTAACGGTCAGCTCCGTATACCATTGTGAGGGAAAGACTCGACTACCGCAAACTCTGCGCGAGATGGGTTCCCAAGATGCTGTCTGACCATCACAAAACTCAGCGAATCGGCGCCGCATTAACCTTCCTCCAGCGCTACCATCACGACGGAGATGAGTTTTTGGACAAAATTGTCACAGGATATGAGACATGGGTCCATTACGAAACTGAAGAAACGAAAGAGCAATCCAAACAGTGGATGCATTCACACTCCTCGAGCCGTAAACCAGTGAAGTTCAAGCGCACGTTCTCCACCAAAAAGTGTGTGGCTACAGTGTTTTGGAACCGTAAAGGTGTTCTCTTGGCGGAATTCATGCTACGTGGCACAACCATCACTGCAGCTTCGTAGAACAAGACTCTTCAACGTCTTCGAAGGGCAATTGAGAACAAGAGAAGAGGAATGTTGTCGTCAGGCATTGTCCTTCTTTATGACAATGCGCGGCCGCACAATGCAGTTGCAACAACGATCCTCCTGCAGAGTTCTGGATTGGAAGTTTCTGATCACCCACCATACAGTCCTGACTTGGATCCCTCAGATTTTCATCTCTTTGCCCACATGAAACGCTGTCTAGGACGACAAAATTTTGCCACAGACAACGAGCTGCAGACCAGCGTACAGAATTGGCTGAAAACACAGGCGGTTGCTTTCAATGATGAAGTTATTGGAAAATTGCTACCACGCTACGACAAATATATGAATCGGAACGACGATTACGTCGAAAAGTAGCTTAATGTTGTATCCCATTGTTCCATATAAAAGTTTCTTGATTCTGACTGTGATTTTCATTTAGCGACCAATCGGACCTTGAAAAAAAATAGCCCTCGTATATAAAGATTTTAAAATGATTGTACTAGGACATGCAGTGTCTTCACTGTGGCGAGCGAAGCGAGCAGGGTTTGCGTAGCAAACCTGGAAGGATTGCAACGCAATCCTCCTGGGGATTGGCGAGCTTTAGAGAGCAGGGGGCAGAGCCCCCTAGTTCCTCTAATTTTGCTACACTTGCACAGCAACAAGTGTCACAAATTTATTGTAAAAAATAAATATGTTCCTCAACATCAAATAGATATAAATGATTTTAAGCATTGTTTAGATAAATATAACAACATTCGTGAAGCAGACATCTTTCTACTATCAAGAGTGTGTCCTTTTTGAAGCTTGTTGTGGTGAAATATATAGTTGCTCACTTTTCTAAAATGTTTGAAACGCAGCTATGTATACTTAAAGGAACAAAAAATATAGAGAATCATTACTGAATTTTTACAGTAAGTTATCGGTCGGATGAAGTGCATAATACTCGATTGGAAAAAATCTATGACTGCAAATGATACTACTTTAAACCGCATATCCATAATACAACACTAAACAACTTTTTTCAAGATGTAACCAAATATAATTTGCTATAACAAGAAATTCATGTCTCGATTTATCACGTGCATGGAACTTTCAAATGTTTATTCAAGTATTTCTCTATCGTAAGCATGTTTAACTCTATTACTAAACAATAATCAAATAAGGATCAATAAAAGCAATTCTATAATTTCTATTTAAGTTAATTATATATTCATATTTTGTTACTTTCTCAGACCAAGGAATTTCCTTACGTGAAATCTGTCAAACATATTAATATAAAATGATTCATATGATCTACCAAAATAAAAGTAATAAGTTTTCTCTATATTCCAATTCCTGTAAAAGACTAAAATAATGTAAAAAAATATACAAAAATTTCTTAGGTTTTCATATGCTTGAATTAATAGTTTTTTTTTTCAAAAATAAGTTTTGCGGGCTTTAATAAAATATATATACAGACAGCCTGAATCATTAAATTAAATCAGTAAGTTATTTATTTTATTGTGAAACTTTGGAGGTATTATTATTACTAAAATTTCTTAGATAATTTTGAGTTGGAAATTAATCATCAAATCAACGGTTTTTCATTCAAAGGAAAATCCTTTAATTTTATTCCTAATAACATTATTTCTTCGACAGGTCTTTTATTCAAATCTATGTGAAAAATACTGAAGTCACTGTGATTCGCCATGTTCGTCTCTATGGCGTAAGTACTGATCTCAAAAGTATTTTCTTATAAATTACTAGATAGCACAGATAGAGATTTTGAGCACTTTCGTAGGAATAAAAACTAAATTTTATCGAATATTGTCCTAAATATTATAATCTCTTATTTATTCGGCCGAAATTGATTCTTCAGTAGCTGTTGTATTGCGCATTGTCTCGAAATATATATCTGGCCTAATAATAATTTTAAAAAAATACATTGTACAAATGCAATACTGGAAACCGTTTCCACTCCTCTCCCCCTTTCGTTATTTTTCTCTACTGAAAAAAAATAATTTGGAAGGAAATAATATGTTTTGACACTAAAACAGATTTCTAAAGAGAGATATTTTAAAGATACAAAGTCTGCTTTCGTTGCCGGTATATGCCAGTTGCTATTGACTATCATAAACTAGAAGATTTTTGCCCGTCTCTGGCGAGCTTGCCAACATTATCTCAGATATGATTGTGACAATTTTATTAACGAAAGTTGTAGTAGAAAATCGCATGCACATTGGCAGAGTGCTTAAGTAATAATGAAAAAAGCATTAAAAACAGAAATGATTAATCAATTGACAATTACTTTCGTTTTGCAAAATATATAAATATCGAATTCCAAAATTAAGTACGAAAACGAAAGTAAAGATCGCCGAGAAGAGGAAAAATACATTAATTCTAGTATAATTTCTATTTGATATTAACGGAGTTCCGCGTCAATGAATCAACATAAAATAAAGAAAAAAAGAAACTGCTGAATTAAGCTGAAAAAAACCCCTGTCATAACTCCAATTTTGATATTAATTCATCACAGAATCAAAACAGTATCCCGTGTGTAGTATATGTTAATTTGTAGGCAGAGCGTCTGAACCTCTTGTCACGTAGCCAAATCCCTGAGCGTTATCGATTTCGGAGCTTAATTCTATTATAGATATACGTGGATTGATTAAAATTATTTTGGAAAAAGCATATCAGCATATGTATAAATGGTTCTTCATCATTTGAGAGAAAAAGAGTACTAGAGATTTCAAATCATCTTAATTTTACCTCCAATTATTTCATGCAAGTCTTTAATCAGGCACTTTACTTCATTTCTACTATGACTTTTACAATTATTGAATCGTTAATTGCAGAAGCCATAGGAGTGAATCATAATAAATTGCTGGGAGTTTTTTTAAGGTTTTTTCCCCAGGTAGATTTTATACATTTGTAATGTGACTTAACTTGAATCTTACTATTTCATAATTCGTTATGTAAATGCCCCTTTAAAATGTGAAAATGCCGTAAACGGAATTTTGAATCAGAGCATTGACTCATGTAGTATCTGCAATCTATAGAGTTGCCACACTTCCCTCATATACGGGACTGTCGTCGTATTTTCATTATACAATCCCGTTTTACTATTTGTGGTGTTTCTGTTCCGTTTTTTCCCAAGACTCATTTGTCATTATAATTTTAAAATGACTTGCGGCCAATTTTATAATTAATTGAAAGAAGAGAATGGTATAATTAAGAAAGTAAATTCAACTTTAAAATATGACTGGGGTGAAAAAGATTAGCCTTAGATCGTTTTTATTATTCTACGTGTTCATTTTAATAGATTGGTTAGACTTTATTGATTTTAAAATAAAATATGTAATCTCGACGACTTTTCTTCAACCGATTAATACAAAAATTCGGCACAAATCTGCAGTTAATGTTAACGAACCTGACACGAAATTTTATTTATCTAAGTCATAGGGTTTAGGAGTTATGGTGTTCACAAGCATGTGGTGTTGTGGTGAAGTAGGTTTTGACCTTTTAGATTTAAACCAAAGATTTATCAGATCACCACTTGAATAAAAAACCTTTTAAAGTTAATGGCCAAAAGAATCATAATTGCGTTGTGTAGAGAAGTTTTGCAATAACCTACAGGTTTATCATTTAAATCAATGAATAAATTCAGATCTAGTAAAAATCCCTTGAAGTCAGTGTGCTTTGAGATACAATTAATGACAGACACATAAATAGAAACAAAATAACAAATTTATTTAAAATCTAGAATTGTATTGAATTGTATATCTTGGCTAATATATAACACTACTAAATGCAAAACATAGACAATACATTTTTATATGGAGTGGCCCCTACCACTTGTAAGCATTTACTTATGAAAAACATAACACTTCAATAATAGGACATATGTTGTGATACACTCTAGTACACATTGCTTTTAGTTATTCTTTAAATTTGCCATTTAATTTGTTAGCTATCCTTGCACATTTAGCAAAATTTAAATCATGTATTATTACTCAGCTTAAATCAATTCTTTTAGATTTTTACACCATTACATTAAAATTTTTGTCTGTCCATACATTACATTTACATGAGAATTCACTCTGGCAAAGATAAATAAGTTTTCACAACAATCTCCTTATTAACATAACAATTGTTGGGATTCACTTCTGGGTGAAACTTTTAAATTTCAAAAATTTAACTTTTACTTAACTGACAGGTGTGGCTGATTGTTGCTGGCATGGTGACTCTCCAAGGGGAAGCAATCTGGCACGTGGTGGATACCAATTTAGGAGTTTTTTTGGATCTCCCTTCTTGTCTCTGGCAGTCTGGTCATTTTCTCATCTCCATCCCTGGGAATTTCAAGCATGGCTGTAGGTGATGGCACTCCTGGGGCAACAACGATTTCTGGTGGTCCAGCTGGGATATTCAACGTCATGGGTGGGTCAAAGGATAACACTCGTGGCTCCTAATCAATCGGCACTCCTGGGGCAACAGCGAGTTCAGGTGGGCCAGCTTGATATTCTTTTGCCGGGCATGAACTCCGGGGCATTTCTCGTGGCTCCTCGTCAATACGCAGGGTCGGTGACGACACTCCTGGGACAACAGCGAATTCCGGTGGGCAAGGTAGGTAATTCATAAGCCGGGCATCAGCTCCGAAGTCTCCTTATGCCTACTCACGCTTAGCATACGCACTTACTTTCGGTGCATGGCCAGCAATGTCCGCATCACCGCTTCGCCTTAGCAGACACCGTCCTTCTTCTCCTTAGGTCTGTCCACCATCTCCGCAGAGAGTCTCCATGAAAATTCTTCAATTTTTCTTCTTGCTTCTCCCAAAAAAAATTCTCTTTCTTCTTTTTCAGCCAGAAACTCTCTCTCCAAAAATCTGTCCTTCCACCATACACCAGCCATTTTGAATCACCCGGGGAGGGTCGCCAAGCAACGCCAAACTGCCAAATTTTTAAAACGGGCAAGGGCACGGTTAGAATTAAAACTTTTCTTGCCAAGGAAAGCCAACCTTGCCAACTCGAACCTCAGTGGAAAGAGCGAGCATTAACTGCCCACATCTTACCCAATCAGAACGAGGCAGCCTTATCGCTGACCAAAGAGCGAGTTTCAACTTTAATTGGGAAAAAGGGGGATTTTAAGAAATTTATTGTTCCCAACCCGTCAAAAGGGAAAGGAAGAAGGCGTGTCAAATCCATCTGGTCAACATCTTGCTTGACCCGTTTCTTCTGGTCAAAGTGAGCGACAGTCCACCAGAGTTCTTAACTCTAATAAACATGTCAAGGGGCAAAGGGTAAAAAAAAACTTCCTCTCGGAAATGACAACAGGCAAAGAAATCTGTGGATCGTTTCTCCGAGAAAGGCGCGTAGGATTGTATTCCCACCGAGTTTGTTGGTTCGAAAATTTGCTTACACGTGCATTGATGGGGGGGGGGGGGATGTAGCTGTGAAGATGTTTCTGCTGTTACTTGCAGTGTTTTGTTGAACAACAAGAAACGAAGGAATGGTGGCTTTTAAATTTAACTCCGAAAATTACACAGACAATTATACGTATCTTAGAATTAATAATGAATGTGCATTAAGCATTTTAAATCAAACAAAGTGAATTATTACCTTTAAAATGAAACTAAACATGGATTATATATATTGAATTCACAATAGAAAAATTGATAGAATAAAAAAAACACGGAAGTATCAGAATTTGAATCTGTCAAGAAGAATTTGTACCTTTATAGAAATATATATATATAAAAATTGTTATTTCAACATGACAAGCATACGATTATACAGACCCGTATAAGGTCAAACTTTTGACGAATTTCGTCCAAAATTTGATACGGACCTACATTCCTGATGATAAAACTGAGTACCAAATTTTATCCATATAGCCATATAGCTATTTAAGTTCCTGAGTTATAGTGTTGACTTGAACACGAAAAGACAGACAGACTTTTTCCCGTATGTTGTAGCGTTTCGAGATAGAAATGATAACTCTGTTGCTTGACGCCAGGTGGCGCTATAAGCGATCTCGTCTAGTAGCGCATGGTCACTTTACGCCTAAA
>BGPR01000996.1:294687-329581 GCA_013235015.1 Araneus ventricosus | reverse complement strand
ATTATTTTTCTCTTAATCTCCATACCATAGAACATCTTTTCCGCATAGGTAGGTTTTGATTAATAATAATTTTTTTTCTCCATAGAAGAGCGATCCACCCTAATATACAACTCCGATGACAAAAAGATACTCCAACTTACACCCATCTAGCTTTCCTGCTCGCATACATGCGGAGGGACAGACAGACAGACAGACGTGTTGAGAGTAATCCGATTTCTCGGATTTTCGTCCAGAGGAAAGGAATAAGGCTAAATAGGATATTTTAAACGCCAAATTAGCGAGAGTGATTGTCTGGTAATGTGTGTTTGCGCTGTGCAATGCCGCCACTCGTGCTCGTTCATCAATTATTCTAAACATCTTTTTGTAACGGCTCAACTGGATGCAAAACCATTTATTGCCGGTTGTACACTGTACAACCGGTGAATATAAAGAAAATATTTGTTGTTTCATTTATGAAAGTTCTGTTTTTTTGGTTTTCAACAACCGTATCACTTGCACACATAATGATAAATTTCGTTTTGAGCCATAAAGCCGACTCTAGAGTCTTCTGAATGGGCGAACTCCAATTATGAAAACACTGTAAATGAAATTATATAGAATATAAAGATTTGTTTAAATTTTCATTTTCGTTAATGATAAAATATTTTAAAACCCAAAAATTTCAGAAAAATATTTACTTACCAAATAATAAATGTGTTTTAAAATAAAGAGTAACAGAATGCCATTAAAATTTCGTATTTCGAGTTTGAATTTGGCTTATTACAAATAAAGCTTTGTAATAAGCCAAAATTTGAAACTTATATGAAGAAAGAAAAAAGTTTCTCTCTCGACACGTCGGAATGTTAGAGGGGGATTTTTTTTACTTAAAATATTATTTCACATATGTTTTCATTTTTTAATCAACATTGTCTGCAATGAAACAATTTAAAGAAGATGAATTTTATACCAAATTTAAAACGGATACTAGATAGTAAGAAGAGTAAGGATGCGCAATGTCTCCCATTCACAAATAACAGGTCACTTTTAAAACTGCTTTTGACACTGCAATTTTGGTTCACATAAAATATTTTGTGATTAAAATATTCAAATAAAACATTTTAAAAAATTATAAATTTTAGACTTCAAAGTTCTCACCTAGAAAAATATTGTATTAATCCATGTTTCTTTACAGTTTACATCCAACAAATACAGAACAAAGCAAAGCTGGTTTAAAGTGCAGAAAAAATATTTTCGATTGCTGCTATCCTCTTAAAATAAAAAAGAACATATAAGACATAAATATTTAGATTAAACATTCAATATATAAAAGATAAATATCGGGCCTAAACGCATTTACAACTCCCTCCGATAGGAAAATATTTCCCATTATCATTAATCAACAACATTTGGAAATTCTAGCATGTAATTAGACCTATACTGACGCAAAATGCATCGATTTTGGGACTTAAAGAGAAAACCAAAAGGATGAAGCGCGATGAAGGAAAACAAATTCCGTCGTGTCATAACAAACACAGGACAGGATTAAGGGGGCATACGACCTGTAAATCTCGAAAATTTTCGATTTTTTGAAAAAAATATATATTAATCCCCAGTCTTTTCTGAAGAATTTAAAACAACCCGCGTTCAAAAATTCTCATAATTATGAAAGTTGTGAATGAAAATGTATCAGCTATTCAATGTAAACATTAAATATGGCCATATTTTTAAAGCATTATATCTCAAAATGTGTTTTTTTATATTGTTCGCACGATATCTCAAGATCTTTTGAATATTTGTAAATACAATTTTTACTGAATATGTGTTCTGTTAAGTTCTACCAATTGAACCACAGTTTTCTTCATATTTCTCAAAAGAAGTTTTATGGGAGGTTAGAAATGTTAAAATTTTAACAATGTTTAATATTTTTACTTTAAATTGGTAGATGTAAAATAGAAATTAAATTTAAATGCTAATAAATTGAGCTTCAGTTTTTTAAACAGACTGTTTGGATTACTTAGATACCCAAAATATTTTGTTTAGACCAATATTTTATCCGTAATCATGCGCGCAAGGTGACTATCTCATTTTTCTCCAAAAATTATACCTATATTTATTACTCTCTCAAATAAATACATATCAATATTAAGATTTGAAAATGTGTGCACAATAACGGAAAGACCATACATTTTTCTAGAAAAAAGTTTAGTTAGTAAAAAGTTTTGTTTTAGACATATAATGTATCGAATTTGACAGTTTTTCCCCATTCTTCAGATGTTTAAAGGGCGTATGTCCTCTTTGGAAATTGTAATGCTTGTAAATTAAAAATAAATTTTGCATTCCACTCCCTTGTCCTTCCCCAACTTCCAAAACCACCCGTTTTAGATTCATTTTAATTTAACCTCTATATAACTTCGAAAAAACCATTTAATCGAGAGTCGCTTTCAAGAGAGCTGGTTTCTTTATCTCGCGTAACAAAAGATTGCTATTATAATTTAAAAGTAATTTTAAACAAAAAGGTAACAAATAACAAAATTGTTTAACACAATCTCTACATATTGAGGAAAAGTTAACCTTGGCTGTTGACTTTCCAGCTGGTCATCTAACTGTAAAACAAACATGTAATACACTGCTCTGCCAACAAATTTAGAAACACGGAAAAAATCTTAAAAATAATTTAAACGACACTTGATTGTAATTAGAATCAGTTATCATCTGCAAATACATCTTGGTACATCAGGAATTCACTGATTCTTACATATTTAGAAATGGAACCAATAGAGGAGCAGTGTTTAGAATTTTACAGACACCGACTCCAAAACTTTTTAAATAATTCCAATCAATTTATTAATCCAATCACAAAAAATGAGTAGCCGCTTATGAAAGTTTAACGTATGCGTTTCAGAAAGGTTTAACGAATGGACAAAGTTCGAAGTGAAAAAGTAACCTTTGAAAAAAATAGAAGTTTAATCAAGTTTTAAAGTGATTAGCGAGGTATGCGTTCTATGTACATGTTTTTTTTTCTCGTGAAAGGAGGCACGAAAAAATGTGTACAAACATTCACCGACAGGTGAAGATAATATAACCGCACAAAAATGTAGAAAAAATAAAAGTAGTAATATTTTTATTACAGAAAATCATTACATTTCAGACAAGCCACAACGTCAGCGATAGCAACAAGATAAGAACGGAATTCAGGTATGCGTGGTACTCTGCGCACAATATAATTCCAGTTTCTTAAAACTACTTAACAAGGGTTTGGTTTATAAGCGGTAAACCCTGTAGATTTTCCAATTTTTAAATTCTTAGGCTGTCCAAAATTTTGAAAAGCAATCTATCTTAATTCAAGATAAATATAAAAATGTTTTCCTAATTAAATCTTTTACCGGTGTACTTAATATTTTTTGACACTTGCCGCCTGATATTCCCAGAGATTGAATTTTCAATGTATCGTTTGATGAAGCCCATAGTACCGTAGGATCTTAATCAGTGGCAACAACATTTGTGCCATGATGATTTGAAAGTACTTGAATGTGGAAGCTGACAACAAAATGTTTAATTCCGCCCAGAAAGCCGTAGTCTGACGAAGGGGGTGACTGGAAAACATGGAACGTATGCAGCGTCTAATGCAACCTCCTCTTATAAAGGTTAGTAGCAACTGGTGAAAAAAATTGCATCGGACAGGAGCCAAATTGTGGCCAACTGCTTGTAATGCAGCTATACTAATCGTTAATTGAAATGTTGGATGCTGCAGTTTTATGAAAACAGTATAATTTACGTTTTCTGCTTAGTTGCTCCTTATAGTTGTGTCTGACGGATATATTTTTGTACTAAATTTTTTCTATGGCAAGAAAAAAAACGTCAATGCTTACCCCGCACTCCATTTTACAATACGTTTATTTTTATAGTTTCTTAAAATGTCAACGGATTTTTATTCACACCCTGTGTTTTGATTTGGAAGTTTAAGTAGTTCTACAAACGGGAATATACAAGTTTCGAGAAGAGGGAGATATCACCGTTCTACAGCTAGGAATAAATATTTGAAAATATATAAAAGAAGTTGTACCACTTTTAATATTGCAGAAATTTTTATATATAATTATGAATTTACTCCTATTGAATTGTTGTTTTAAAGCTTAATCGTTTCTTTATGATAAAGCCTAGCATTTTATATCTGGGCTGGTAAATGAAAATTGATGCTATCGGTTCTATGGCTGTGATATGAACACGTGAATATAGATTATTAAGATTGGATTATTAGCAGTGTCCGATGCAGCATTAGAAAAAGAACCACAAAGGAAATGAAAGGCATCGAAAGTACTGTTTACCAATCTCCCCGGTAATGGTTCAAGTTGGCAAACAAGTTAAGGAGTTAAATCCGCGTAGAACTACAGCATCGACATTTGAAATTAAGCCCTGCTCAGGGAAATGGGATCGGTTCCATTAAACAACCTTTTCATTTTTCCCAATATCCGAATGTCTGACAAAAATTGTAGCATTGTTAAAACGAGTTAATGTAGGTATTATTCTTGAAATGTTGATGTAACTAATGTGGAGGATATATAGGGTATGATAATCATTCGCAGCGCCCCCATGTGTGGAACTTGGAATTAGCTGCTCGAGCCTCATTCCCAATGAAAACCCACCTAAATGACGCCATTCTGTATAGTTCGTATGGATAAATGGAAATTTCGTTGTTGCATACTGTGTATTTCGGATATCTTATTTTGATTCGATTTAATATATTAGAGAATTATGACAAGTACGTTACGAATAAATCGATGATCTCTACAAAATACCTATTATTCAGTATTCTTCGACATGAGATCTGTATGTATTAAAGTTTTTCTAAACTTTCATCAAATGTGATATAAATAAATTACAAATTTGTAATATTTTAAAATTTTAAATACGGTATTATATATAAAATAATGAAATTTCTTTTTATTTTTGCAATAGCAGTATCATTTTAAAATGCTTATAATATGGAATGATCTGACAAAATATGCATTATTCCCTTAAAATTTATGTTTTCCGAATTTTTATAGATTTTCCCCCGAGTAAAAAGACTTGGTAATAAAAATAATTTTAGAAGATACTAGTTTCTTTCACTTTTAATGCCGAAAAATATAGCATATTCTTCGTACTGTTACTTATTTTGAACTGTTATAAAAATTTTGGAGGCCATTTTTCAAAAATTTAAAACAAGGACACACTTATAGGCAAAAAATGAGAGCGCGTTCGCTATATTTTTAAAATTAGTTAGAAAATTATCATAAAACTAATAATACCTTCTGTTTGGTATATGCATTGACTAAAACTAAATAATGCGAAAGTGAGTATGGGTTATTGATAAAACATATGTAATCCTACCAGAACAAGTTTAGAACCGTAACATCTCTTTTATCTTTTTAATTTTTTTCCTTATATATTTGTAAAGAATGCATTGATTTTATTAACAATTCATATTTTTGGATGTTTTGATAAAATTTGGTGGGAATAAGGTCAAAATTATATTTGGTAATTAGCATGTACTTTAAAGTTTCGACAAGTAATTCAGTTTTATCGCTAGTCACTACTGTTTTTTCCCATTATTCTAAAAACACGTTCGGTAGCTTCGTTAGTTCCGGGCAAATGCAGATACAATTCCACAAATTTTCCATTATTCTTATAGGAAGCATTTTTTCAATCAAAGCCGTAAATATTGTCCATATATTAAACAATTGTGCAGAATTTTGTTTCCAATGGACAGCTGTAGTATTTTTTACCCCTGCAGTATTTTTAGTTTACTTAACAGAAGTATGTACCAAATTTCATAAAAAAATCTGCCAAGTGAACAAACTCTTCCTATATGTTACACGCATTTCGGAGACTTTGATCAACCCTGCCCCTTCAAATAGGCTATTGATAAATATGTGCACCAAGTTTCATTAAAATTTATCCAGCCATTCGGAATTTTATGATCGAACAAATATATATACATACATAAGTGAAATTTTATATAGAGAGATTTAGATAAAAAAAAACGAGGTTACGCTTTTTGTGTGATTGTGGCGTTACCTGAATCTCCATTAAGCAATATCAATTTTTCTTGTATTCAATCAATATACGATGAATTTTCCTTTTATCTGAAATTAAGTCTTCATATGATCTAGATACGAGTGAATAATTCTAATTAACTTGGAGTAAATTAACAATTTTAAAGATGTACTTCTAAGGAAAAAGGTGATTTTTCTTTTAAAACTGACACTTCTCAGAGCCATTTGTAGCTTGATCTATCATCTCGAATGACACAAAATTTTGTAGAGGGACTAATGAAGACATGGGGGGAAGATTTAGATGAAAGGTAGTTCTGAAAATAACCGAAAGGTGAAAATGTGGCGCTGTTATAGTCTACTCAACAGTGGTTTAGACACATGAAAAACAAAGAAGAAAATTCAGTGCAAAACGGCTTTAATACAGCAAATGAACTTAGAGTGCACCATATCACTTTATTCAATAAAATTACCTCCTCGGCGAAGGCATGTGAAGACCCTTTAATGTGACACCCCTTCTTGTGGACCACACATAGCATCCTGTACACAATATTCTGCATATCCATTTGCCCCAAATCTAACCTCATGCGACATTTTCCTGTGGGGTTATTTGAAGTCCAAAATCTATCTTGGTGGGGTCCCGACCTTCAAGATCTTAAAGAACAACATCACGAACTCTGCTGAGCCTTCCTAGTGGCATATTACGTTTGACCATCGACAATGGTTGTGTACAGGATGCAATGTGTGGTCCGCGAGAAGGGTGGTCACATTGAAAGAGGTCTGGTGCTATGGTGCACAGTAATTTCATCTCTGTAACACTTTGATTCAGTTCATTTGCTGTATTAAAGCAGCTTTGCACCGAAATTCCTTCTTTCTTATTCATTGGTCTGATTCTCAATTGTGTAGACTACAACAGCAACACATTTTCCCCAGACAGTGACTTTTGCAGCTATTATTTTCACAGAATCTTTTCCAGAATTTGGAGATATTTCAGCTGATATATCGAGCTACAAATGGTTTGAATAGTGTTTAAAAACAATTTAATTTTTAATTATAAACAACAAACAATTTAAAAACAAATACCATTCTCTATATAGTATTATTTTTTACTAACGAATACTAATTTGACATGGAAGGAGTTAATATGAAAGTTTTATACAAAATTGTAACATTTAAATTCTTTGGTGATCATGCAGCAAAAAATCACTCGTTTATTAGAGGCTTTTAGCCCTAGATCAATTATTTAGATTCTTATATGATGAATAGCTATTGCTAGGGTTCTCATGAGACGATTTCCGGAAAATTTCTGTATAGTTTGTTCTTCTGCACATGATAACTAGAGTAATTTTGATAGAGTTTGAAACGAGACATGTTATAGGAAATGTGAATATGTCGGCCAAGTTCGTAGAAGCGCCGTCCAGGTGAATGAAATTTTCATTTTTATTTGTAAATATTTGGAAACAATTTTCTTAATTCATAAGATTTTAAAGTTAACATATTTATTTATTTAAAGAAAAGCACACTACATAGATAACTCCATTTACTGAGTGAAATGAACAAAAAACATACAAAGAACACAAGCCAAAATGAATGAATCATAAAGGTACCAAAAACCGTATTAGAAAAAAATTGGATGCAGAGAATACAAATTTCAAAAGCACAAAACCATAATAATTGTAAACATGCAAACGCATAAATGATTTAGAACGAAAACAAGCAGTGACAAAAGCATTAAAAGACACACTAAGATTCCAAAAGTCTATGTTGCATTAATATCATAAAAATACACACACATTTTTTAAAAATATTAAATCGAAAAACCATTTTAAAAATGCAAGGATTAAAAAGTTAAATATATATAGAAGCACGTGATCCTAAAAAACACATTAGGGTTTGAAGAAGAAAATGCACACGAGAGATAGAAATCAATTGCAGAGTACAAAAATTGAACACAGACCCACGCAAAAACACTAAATAACGGTTGAATACATAAGAGCACAGAATCGTAGAACGCATAAAAATCTTAAAAACTATTTAAGTCAAACGTAAAAAAGCAAAATAAATCAGATCATCTATTTAAAAGTTGTAAAAAATTCGATTTAAAAATACTAGGAGACAATGACAAATATCAAGTTCATCAGAGAACCTGTTAAATGTTCTATAAAATTTGTACAAAGAGAACATAATATAATCTCGATTATACATTTGGGGAAGAACATTGGTTCCTTAAAGATTCGGCAGGCACAACGAAATTTATAGAGCTCAGTATATCACTACAATCAGTCGAACCCGCAGTATGTCACTACAATCAATCGAACCATTAATGACTTTGTAAAATAAGAGAGAAGGCAGAAAAAAATCACGTCTGGAACATAAACTAGGCATATTAAAGATATCAAGTAGACGTGAAGAAGATACATCCAGCAAGTAAAATCCATTTTTCTTGTAGAATAAATATCGCAAGAAATTAGTTTGAATTCGCTCAATAATTTCAATTTTATTTCGGCAATTAGGATCCCAGATAATACTATGATATTCCAGACATATCGGACATGAGTGTAGTACCATACCTTCAAGGCAAGTACACTGGAAAATTCTCTAGTTTTGCGGTTAAGAAATCCAAGCCTACAATGTTCGTTAGAGACCATGGAATCAATGTGTTGTGAAAAAAAAGTTTATTGTCAAAGATGATACCAAGATCCGTGACTGAAGTTGAACGTGTTAAAACAAGATTGTTAGTTTTTTAAACATGATTAAAAGGCTGAGATTTTGAATATAACTAAGAATGCTACAGTTTTCGATGTTGAGGTGTGACTTGCTGTCTGAGCACCACTTAAAAAGACAATAAGGATAATTTTGTAAAAGAACAGCATCTAAAATAGAACATATTGAACTAAAAGATTTCAAATCGTCAGCAAATAAAAGACACTCAGAGTACTAAAAACAGACGTAAGGTCATTAATGAATAAAATAAAAAGCATAGGTTCAAAATTAGAGCCTAGTGAGACACTGGAAGTACATAAAAACTCATGTGAAACAGCATTATTAAAATAAATGTAGAGTGTCCGAATACATAAATAAGAATGAAGCCAATCAGTAAGGTTTACATGAAAACCAATACCATGTAACTTATTTAAAAGAATGCGAAAATCGACAGAGACAAAAGCGTTAGAAAAGTAGGAGGAAAAGAAAACTTCAAATTGAAATAATCTTATTTGTCAAGTAGAATAAATTAGTGGTTGTTGAGCGTTTTGGAATGAACCTGTGTTGAGATGAAGAAATTAACTTTTTAATTTGGTGAAAAAGCCCTTAATGGATTATACCACTATTAAAATCTAATGTCGTGTGGATTGCTTCGAGCAGTGTGTTACTGGTGCTTTTTCAAGAGTTGAACATTCATTTAAAATTTCAGTGTATGCAACAGAATTTTACGTTCGCTTAGCGATCATCTGATCAATTAAAACAAACAGCAACATTTCACTGAAAATACCTATTTTTACGTGAAATATGTAAAAAGGCTCACTCAGTCGCCGAGAGGAAAGGAAGCTTTCAGTTTTTAAAGAGAAATTTTCCAAAAGGAATTCGCTTATTATTCGGAATCATAAAACGAATTATGTAGATCATTAAATGCTAAGCTGGGAAAACGAACAAGGGAATATTTGACTACAATTCACTCGCTACCGCGCCCTCTACTTCCCATTTAATCCACAGCAAAAGTAGCAATACAGTAGAGTCTTGATAATTCGAGGTGGTCGGGCCCGGGCCTACCTCGAACTATCGAAATATAGAAATCATAAAATTTAATAAATAAATAAATAGAAATAAAAACAATTTTTAAATTTCAGTGTAGTATATTTAAATGGAAAATGTACTTACATATTATTACATTACTGCCGATAGCAACAGGTTAATTATATCTTAAGATAATTGTAAATTGTTTTTTGTTTAAACACATTGCTCGAAAAAGAATATGGAGGCCTTTCTAGGAGGGTGCAATTTTTTTTCTCTTGACTGAATGGGATCGGCAATATTTTTATACCTTCTTTTAATGGCAATTTTCATCCCTTTTTTGATTTCGGATTGAAAAGAACTTTGGAATGAATAGGAGATAATAGCCTTAGTTGCTGAAAATCCCAACCCCCCCAATCAAATCAAATCAAACACATTGCTCCTATATATCTATCTTGTATATACCCCGTTTTCTTTGGGAGGGGGCATTTCTGAAGGTGGCTTCGGGGTGCGCAGTGGACATATGACCCGTCGAACAACAATAAAAACCAGATGCAATAATTCTTTCACGTGTTGATCATTATTTGGGAGCTAAACTGATTTTTTTCAATAACTCGGATTTATGGAAAACTCGAACAATCGAGATTCGAATTATCGAGACTGTAGGGGACACTGGAGAGACTTGACCCCTTTTTCAGTTTTTAATTTTTATTTAGGAAAAAACAATTTTTTAAAAAAATGTTTTCAGTCATTATTAAAGGCTTATTTGTCTTTTTTGTTGCAGTATTTTTTTTCATTTTTGAAATACCATTTTTAAAATGAAGATAAATTGTTTTCCAACAATTAGAAAAGGGATCATTTCTCCCCAATTGCAGGGAAACTTGATCCCTTTCCAAGGGAGACTTGATCCTTGAAACAGATGAATTGAAATGATTCAAATTAAGTAGTCGAAATCAAATTTATTGTTGACTAACGTGTAAAAAAGGGAGAAAAACCCATTTAGGAAATTCTACATTATTGAAAATCACTGTTTCCCATATGAATGATTGTTATCGCTGAAATTAATGATCAAATAACATTTTCAAAGCTTGAAAAATCAAAAATAAATGTTAAAATTCTTGCAATTTGAAGAGTTCCACCAAGCATGGCTGGTTTAGGTAGTTGTTTGACAATGTCGTCATTGTCCACAAAACTAATGTCACCATTTTTTGGATAAATAAATTGGTTGAATTAAGTCTTCTTTTCCTTAGAAATTTATTTCGCATTCAGGTGATGAAATCTTCTTTTCAATTTTTCCTACGGAATGACTAATTTTCTCTTTCCGTGAAACCGTCACCATGTTCTTGCTAACCATCATGCGCAACCACATATTAACTTTCTACCTTTGTCAACCATCCAAAATCAAGGTAACCATATTCTAAATAATATTGATATTATCTAAATGTGACTTGAAAATCACAATGGCCAGTAGGGGATAATAAAATTATTAATATTAATTTAACTGAACTTTGGGGACACTTGATCCCAGGATCAAGTGTCCCAAACAATGGGGATCCAGTGTCCCTAATGTGCATGTGTTGGAAAAAGAATTGTTATATCAAAAGTAAAGAAACTGTATTGGATGTAAATAACAACATTTAAGCAGTAAGGAATGTTAGTATATTATATCAATAAATTTAAGTAATTTAGTTATATTTAGCAAAAAATAAGAAACATAAGCTACCTACTCCAAAAGAGTTTCACTATAAGAAATCGGAGATTCCTTTCTTACAACAAAAATAAAAATGGCTGAATTAAATTCTGTTGTCAGATCTGTTGATGAGGAATCACTTTATTAGTGTTGCCAGTTTCAGAGACTTAATTGCATTTTTTCTCTGATTTTAGACCTAGGGATCAAGTCTCCCAAAGGTCCCCTACTGTATATTGTTTATTAAAAAAATACACTAACACTGAAAAGGAAGGCAATTTTTCAGAAAGCAGCTTGAAGGTCCTAAAATTATAGCTTCATCTATCATATGTTCGTAGGATTCGCCATTTGTACAGACAAAAGAAAAGACAATTAAAGGTGATTTGAACCTCTAGTCAAAGAAAACGTAGCATGATAATGTTTTAATCTCGATTCGTCTGTCTTTATATTATTTTTTTAAAAAATGTACTCCTAATTATGTAGCAACGATAATTAACAGAAAATGCCTTTAATATCGTACCAACGTTCTTATGAATTAATCATTTAACTTTAAAAACGGAAATCATTGTTGTAAAATACACTTCAAAGTTGTAAGTAATTAAAGTAAAATATATTTTACAGTATTTTAAAAAATTATTAAAAGTAGAAGTAAATTGTGCGGAAATAAAATTGGTATCACTGGAAAGCTAATTTTTTGTGTTTTAAAGTGGCTAAAGGTGTTAAGTTAGAAAATGCTTCGAACTTTTCGAGGAAAAATATTAAATTTTCAATTATTTGTATTTAAAAATCCCAAAAATATCCAAAGTTCTAACGTCTGCCCTGTAGAGTTTTAAACCATTTGTGTATCATTATGCAATTTACATATTATACCGCCTATAAAAAAACTCAATTCTGCACGCATATCTCATTAATTTCCAGTTTGTTTTAAAGAGGGAGTCCCCACGCAATGACACCGAATGTCAACCCCCACTTACAGCAGTTCCATGTTACTGGATCAAAGGTATACTGAGCTTTGTTTCTTGTAGTAGGGATTGTAGTTATCAAAGTGAAAAAGAATGAATGGTCTATTAATTGAGTTGACGATGGGATTACTGGCGGGTAAAATAAAGTAAAGATAAATGTTAGAAATAATTGAAAATTAAAATGAACGAAACGACTTCTGATAAAACTCAAACTCAAAATTTCTCTCATTACTGCAGGGAGCCGCCAAAGCCCTCGCTTTCTCGCGAGGCATAAAAAAATTGGAAGTGTTCTGAACACCCATTCTGATGATAAACATACACTATATGATCAAAAGTATCCGGACTCTTTCGTATTTTCACATTTTTTAGAATTTCTCCTAAAATGCTTGAACAACTAACTGCCTTTAAACTTCAACCATGTAAAGAATGGACTCTTATCTCACATTTTATTGTGAGGATTCGGTCACGAGGGCATTTAGGGGACCAACCAGAAATTGATGAAGAAGGAAAATCTGGTTCACAGAAAGCTGATAATGATATAAAACTTTCATCAATGGTTTCACTTAAAATATACATTGCTAATATGAACTTTCGCAAAAATAATAAGTATATTCTGGAAGATATAAAGGTTTCTTTAAAAATCCAAAATTTCCCTGTATGTATTTTGCTTATAACATGCAGAATTTTTCACCAAATAATACGAAACTGACATAATTCTTGAAAATGTGTCGAAGAAGCATTGTTTCAAAATTTGAAATGAATATTTTTAATATTAGAGGAATTATGAATGTCAGTAGTAAATAATATTTTACTGTGTGTGTGCGAGAAGTACCGTAATTTTTCTTTCATAACTTCGAAGGCAGATATGCACGGCAACTCATTTAAAAATTCCAGTAGAATCACAATAAGATTTAGAAAGATAAAGGCATTATAGGGGGCAGAATTTCTGCTTTAATACATTTATGTTTATAAAATAAAGTGGTGAATTATATACATTTATTATTGTAAATGAACTTTCATATGTACATTACTGGTAGTTTAAATTTTTAAATTTTTCTTTTAATATTATAGTTTTCAGAAGAAATATACTCGATATCCGCATATCTGCTTACCTCAAGAACGAAGCGTAATTCGCAAAGCATATTAAAGCTTTTCCTTTAAAAAACACATTTTTACCTGATCTTAAGTGTGCACAAAAGAATATAATTTCATTGATGCACACACACTACATTAACAGACAAAAATAAAAACCTGTCGCTCTGCAGCGAAAATAAAAAGAAAACAGCATTATGCATCCTTAGAGAAACTCCATTATTTTTAAACCTACATCCAATATGACAACTGTGTTTTCTATCTATACAGTGTCAAATTTGTTGTTGAATTGAACAGATATGAAGCATACTAGTGCTCTTTCAGAACAGAAGTCACCTGATATCTGCCTTAATTCACAGATGAATCTCTGAAATTACCCCTCAAACAAAAATCGCATGATGTGCGTTCTTGGTGCCCAGAATGTTTGGAAATAACCATTTGTCACCAGGTCTTGTGCGAAATGACGTTTTAAGAACGTTTGAGAGTAATGTGAAGTCATGCATCATCTCGCATAAAAGCGCTATTTTGAATGTAAAAAGGCTTTATGTCCAGAACTCAATTTCTGTAGCTTTTAAGTTTAAATAAGAAAAACTCCACTGTATTATTTAATTTTGCTGAAATAAAAATTTATCTGAAAAATTTGCCTTACACGCCACATATTAAAGAATTGATTTTCTGTTTTCACCGACTGCATCTCTCGTACTACATACTAATGAATTTTCATTTCACATTAAGTATTTTGTGATTAAAATATTTGAATAAAGTATTATAAACAAATATAAATTTTAAACTTTAAAGTTATGAACCTAAAAAATATTTTATTAATCCATGTTTCTTTAAAGCTTACATCCAACTAATGCGGAACAAAGAAAAGCTGGTCTAAAGTGCAGTAAAATTTTTTTGCTTGCCTAGTTCTCTTAAAATAAAGAAGGACATAAACATTTAGAGTAAACATTTAATATATAAAAGATAATTTTCGGTCCAAAACGCATTTACCTCTCTCTGACGTGCAGATGAAAGAAAACAAATTCTGTTGTGTCATAACAAATGCAGAGGACAGAATTAAGCCCTATAGGAGTCCTGAGACAGTCCAAATTTCGGATCTGATTCCTTTCCCCTCCACAACATCCAAAACCATCCGTTTTTGATCATTTTAATTTAACATCAATGTAAATATAAAATAAATCATTTAATCGAGTGTCATTTTCAAGAGGGTTTCATTATCTCGCTTGAAAAAAACTTGTTATTATAATTTAAAAGTAATTTTAAACAAAATGTGAACAAACCACAAAACTATTTAACACAATGTCTACATATTGAGAAGACGTTTACCTTGGCCGTTGGCTTTTTTGCTGGTCAGCTGACTGTAAATAATAATGTAACGCACAGTTCTACATACATAGTTGGAAACACGAAAGAAATCATGAGAATAATTGAAACGATACTTGTTTGAATTTGAATAATGTGGAGTAAACATCCCTTGAGAATGAAAAGAAAGCTTAAAATTAAATTCCTCTGAAAAAACTGCAAAAAAATCTCTTTGACCCCAAAATTGCGAGGACCCTAGTTACTTACCTATACTTTAACATATAACCTTGCTCTGCAAAAACAATTTGGTACATCAGGAATTCACTCATTCAGACAGATTTAGAAATGGAATCAATAGAGGAGCAGTTTTCAGAATTTTACAGACACTTACACTAAGACTTTTTTTTAAAAAACTCATATCAATTTTTTAAATCCATTCATAAGAAATGAGTAATTCCTTATGGAAATTGAACATATCCGTTTCACAAAGGGTTATCGAATGGATACACCAGGTGGGCAAAGAGCCAGAAGTGAAAAATTATCATTTCAAAAAATCATAAAAAGAAATAGAAAATTAATCAGAAATAAAAACCATTTGCAATGTATGCGTTCAATGCACATGGGATTGCCGTACCTAAGCTTCTTAAGGCAGGCTTTGGGAAGGAGCCAGCACAGAGCTTTTGAGAGTCATGAATGTAAGTGCAGTAGAACCCTGCTAATCCGAATTAATTGGGACCGGTGCCTTTTCGAATTACAAAATATTCGGATTACCCGAAATTTCGATAAAAATAGAAGAGAACAAGATGTGTGCTAAAAAAATGTAGGTTATAAGTACTCAGTTCTACTATCTCTTGAATTCTTTCATTCAAAAGCAATGTCTCCCCTTTTCATTAGAATAATGAATGTGCTCCTGTTTGAAGTGACCTTACAGGCGAATTGCATTAGTTTCTTCAATGTGTACAAAATTATGCATGCTGAAAAAGTACTTTTTGTTTTTAGTATGTATATTTAAATCTTTTCAGGTAATCTTTTCAATTACGTATAATTTTCGAAAATAAAATCGGTTCGGATTAAGTGGAATTTCGGATTAGCGGGGTTCTACTGTACATCATACCAGTGGAGGCGCATCGATGCGGCCACGTGACTAAACGGAAGGAGGCATTTCCGCTCTCCGCATCGTTGCGGCAATGTTATTACAATCTCGTTGACTGTGTGTTTAAACATTTTGATCCGGAATGCGTGCAAGCGCTGTGTTATTGAATAGATAGTTGAAGAACACTTCTGTTAAGGAGAAATTTTGCGTTACTACAGCAAACATTGACTTTTCTGATGGTTTAGCGAATGATACTCATGGGAAGTTGGTACATGCAGAATTCAATAAAGAAAACATCGTTTGTAGAGTACGGTTGGAATTTCTTGGTTCTCCTAAGATTAATTACTCGATGGGTTGGCCACAATTACCTTGAAATGTCACTTATTTTGGCTGGTGAACTTAATGGTAATTTTGCTGATAAAAAAATCAGAGCCACTTGTAAAATCTCTTTATGATGAATTTAATTTAACTATGAAGAGTAATCCAGCAGTGTGGACTACAAAGTTTCACACAACCATTGATGGAGTTTTTTCCAGATCTATTAATAAAAATGAATATCAGACATTTGTATCATATTTCAATTATCACAAACAGATTGCTTTCAAGATAGAATGTGTTGATTAGATTAGATTTTTTTGTTTCAGTATACAGATTAATAAAAATGTAAATAATTTTTTTTCCAATAACTGCTTGTATGCCTCATATTTTATTATCTGTTTTAGTCATAAATTACAAATAAATAATGAGTTTATACATGTATCTGTACTTAGTATCCTTATTATAAATAAATAATTATATTATTTCTAAATGTTTTGTTTCATTTGGGGGAGGGAAGTAAAAGAAAGAAAACAGAGAGAAAGATAGTGTGTTTCTATCTTTATAAATTTAGTTATATAGAAAAGCATCAGAAGCTTCGCTTCTGTCGTGCGTCTACTCATCGACACACCCGCTTTTTTTCAGTGAGAGGGGCCACGAAAAAAAATGAGTACAAAATTTCATCGATAGGTGGAGCTAATGTAATCGAGCGAAAATGTAGAAAAATTCAATGGCAGTAGTAATATTTTTATTACAATCACAAGTGTTCGACGTGGCCTCCACTACAAGAAACAATACATTACAAACAAGTCACAATGCCAGCGATAGCCCCAAAATAATAACGGAATTCAGCTAAGAGTGGTACTCTCAAGTGCGGACGACATAATACCAGTTTCTTCAAACTACTTAACAAGGACCAGTAAGAGGTAAAAAGTAACACTGAAACAATGAAATTTTCCAATTTTTAAAATATTATGCCGACCAAAATTTTGAAAAATTCGAAATTTAGTAGCGATTGGTAAAAAACGAAACAGTTTGGGTCAGGAACAGAACTCTTGTGAACTGCTTTGAATGCAGCTATTTTAATGGTTAATTGAAATGATGCGTACTGCAGTTTTACAAGGAAAAAAACATTATAATTTATATTTTTCGCATCCTTGCTCCTTATACTGCTGCCTGATGGAGTTTTTTTAACTAATTTTTTTTGTATGCCAAGAAAAAAACCACCAATGCTTACCCCGAAATCCATTTTGCAAAACGCTTATTTTTTACGGTTTCCTAAAATGTACACGGATTTTTATTCCCATCCTGTATTTAGATTTTTTTAAATTAAATTTTAAGTACTTCTACAAACTGGAATAAAGAAGTTTCAAGTCAAGTGAGATATCACCGTTGCACAGCTAGGGATTAAAATTTGAAAATTTGTAAAAATTAGATTACCACTTTTATTATTGCAGAAATGTCTTTATAAAATTTTTCCCGATGACGCATTTACCGTCGGTACCTCAAGTGACGTTTTAAGATAAAGTCTGGATTCTCATATCTGGGCTGGAAAATCTGTAGTAAAATGTGTTGCAATTTCGTACGGATAGATATGACAGACACTATGCGATTCTAAAAATTATTATCGGTTAACGACACAATAGAAGAATCGCAGCTGCAAATTACTGCTTACACCTCTTGCAGGTTTCCTCATTGAAAGCAATTTTCAGGGGCTGAATCCGCGAACTTCTACAACATCAATACTGGAAATCAATTCCTCTTCAGGGCTATGGGCTCCATTAAGCAACAAGTTCACGTTAAATTATTTGCGGGTACAATCCATTAATCGAAGTGACTGATTATACATTACGGTGTGGTATGTCCACAGAGTTTCAGCTGCAACTAATTTTTTCTTCATATCTTCAAACTGATTTTTCTTAAAATGTGACTCACACTTTCACTCATTTTTATGTTTGCTAGTTTCAATTCCTTTTTTACTTTCTCGTATACGAAATATACAAAGAGAAAGTATTGTAATCGTCAAAAAAATTCGAACTCGAGATTTTGACGAATCTCCAAGTTTTAGACCTCCCTGAGTCCGAAAAACCCAATTTTGGAATTATGTCTGTGTGTGTGTCTGTCTGGGAACTCGAAAACTGTTAGAGCTACGGGGATGAAATTTGGTATGTGAACTTGACACATAATTTGTAGGTTTCTATCAAATTTTAGACAAAATCCATCAACGGGAAATCTGTCTGTCTGTATGCCCGCGGCCATGTGAACGCTATAACTCAAAAACTTGAAAAGCTGGATGGATAAAATTTCATACACAGTTTTATCGTTATGAATGTAGGTCCGTATAAAATTTTGGGCCAAATCTGTCAACAGGTTGACTGTCTGTCGGTATGTATAATCGCATCTCCAACGAATCCGCTATCTCCACGCGCATGCGTACTGGACGCAATCTTCTGTGCACGATATTTACTGAGTCCTGTTTGGCGCTTTTTTCATCCGATTCCCCATGCGCATGCGTACTGGTAGCAATCTGTGCGCGCGGAAGGATTATGTGACTTGTCCTTGAGCCAGCAAGAGTAGAAATCGGTACGCATTTAATCGGAACGCATCTCTTTGAATTTGATTCTTTACCTAAATATTTTCTGATAGTCATTGGATCCTAGGTTACAATACGTTCGAATTTTTTAATCCACGCGGGGGGAGGGGAAACAGCACCTTTTTCGAGAAGTATACGAGAAAGTTTAGGAGAGAACACTCCCGCTGGTTCGAGAAGTATACGAGAAAGTTTAGGGGAGACCATTCCCGCTGGTTCAACAACGGTTTTCACACTATTTGCAAATGAAAACCCATTCCTACATTTTACATACTCAACTTCACTTTTGTCGTTGTTGGCTCTTGCTTTAACGAATGGATATTCCGGTTTCAACTTGTCGTTAAGGCGACAAAAGACCCTCAAAATGATTTTTATAAATTTTCAGTGAATCAATTTGAAATTTTGCAGGCATTAATAATAGCGCTATATAAGAAACACAAAATTTCACTGCACTATATTTATTTATTTCTGAGTTATTGATATAATTGAAAAAAATGAAACAATTAATGGCCTTTATGATAATTTTTACAGGAGTTCCAAAATTACTCGAAATAACTCTAATTTGTTTCATTAGTTACTCTTAAGGATGGGAAAAACCTACCTGTTTTTTTTTTTTGTTTCGATTAGCCGTTTTTTTTTTCGGTTATTTCTTTGTCCTGGTTATAACCGATTTCTTTTTTAATCCAATAACCTGGCAAATGAACCGGAACAGGAGATAGTCTATATGTCAGGTCCAATTAGATTAAAATTTACCAAGTTATGAAGCTTTGAATTTCATCATCTTAGGCCTATCTACGACATCCGCTTCCTCGAGGCGGCTATTGGTTGGAGGATTATTGAAAGAGTCTTTATGTACAGATAAATATCGGCCAATAAATCAACTTCCAGCAAAAGCGATATTATAAAAAAATTTGTCAAGAAACGGCGTTTGTTTTTTTATAAAAAAAACCCCGAAAACCAGTTATTTAAAAAAAGGCTGGAGCGGTTATAACCGCCTAGTTAAACCGAAGGTCAAAAAAGCCTGAATAACGTATGGTGGTTATTTTCGCAAAAACCACCATTGCTAGTTACTCTAACACTCTTCAAACAAATATTGGGGTTAATTCTTATGTTTCAAAAAGGAATTTCAGAATGAAGACACATAATAACTAAATATATAGATTTCGGAAAAAAATATGCCTTATATTTGATATGGAAGAAAATATCTACAGTTTAGTAATAAAATAACTTCTATATGAATGATAAAAATTCTTCTCCATTTAAAATTTTATACTTGCAAAAAGTGTTATGAAATTTTAACAAAAATTGAAGCGCCTGGAACATTTATCGTGAAAGAAATTGATTGTTATTAAAAATTACATTTACACTCGTAACGCCAAAATAAATGAATATATTGCGATGAAATTTTGTGTGCTATCTTATATCGTGTTTCTATTACTTTCAGCAAACTTTCAAAATGATTAGTTGAAAATTTAAAGAAAAAATTATTTTTGAAGGTTTCTGGTCGCCTTAAAAAAGCATTTTCGATGGCTCAGAGACACGGGAAATCAAATTTTAACTTTTTATTTGAAAACTATCAGCAGTTCCATCATTATACCGGTGACAACAGTTAAGAACTCTGGCATTTCTGCTTATTTGTCGCGAGAATGCGCGCGTCTGGAACAGTACTAGAAATGTTGTTTTTTGTGTCGATACTGTTGGGAAATCAGTTGATTAAAGATTGATCTTTCAAAAATAAAATATTTCACACTGCGATAAATTAATTTGTTTTTGTCTTCCCATAGCAATACATATTTGTGCACTGATTACACTTTACGATTAGTCAGGACAAAGGATTAAAAATAAGTACTGTATTGATAAAATAAGTACGAATGGCCACGTTATAATGATCATCTAGTTATTATTCCTTTATCGATATTTACGAGATATAATTCTTTTTCTTTAATTTCACATGAGATATATATTTCATGTTACTGTAGAAATACCGCTGTATTTTAAAAATAATGCATTTATAATTATATTGTAGATATAAAAGTAAAATTTTGCAGAATTTTTAGCTTATTTTGGTTTTGAAGAGTCAGTTTGGGATGATACTTTATAGTAAAAAACTGTTGTTGCTTTTTGTGTTCTAAGTAAACCACATAAGTTTGAAATATATATTAAGTACTCGTAGTAATATCCCACACAAGCATAACCCGCAATACTTTCTAAACTAAAAATGACCTGTTGTCAAATGGAATAAAATGGACTGTCATTCAGAACCTTAGTTGCATTGGCGGTCTAAATTGCAGTCTTGTAAATTTTTTTACTAATAAAGCTTTTAAGTGTACTATACTTGAAATCTAAATATTTACTTACTTTAAAATTAGAGCATGTTGAAAGCGAAACCATATTTTAAGCGAATCTTTACAAAGGTGTTCTGAAGAGTATTCAATAGATCAGCGGTTCCCAATCTTTTTGGTTGTGCGG
This sequence comes from Araneus ventricosus, assembly GCA_013235015.1. NCBI lineage: Eukaryota > Metazoa > Arthropoda > Arachnida > Araneae > Araneidae > Araneus > Araneus ventricosus. The sequence continues at coordinate 308,325 of BGPR01000996.1, read as the reverse complement.
ACCACCTTCTGGGTAAAAAATATTTTGAGGCCCACTAGCTAAATATACAAATAAAAAAGATACAAACAAATGCACATCTAGTTATGTAAGTTATAGTAACGCCCCATCCTGAAGCAACACGAGGGTTATTTTGGAAGGGACCTCCTAATTGTGAACTGCGGTCAGATGACGAGGACGACATTTGGACTGGCACCCCCTCTTCAAACTTTCGTGCCACACCACCGGGAGGATGTTTGGACCTCTCTCAAGATTTGACGTTCAACAGGCCCCACATACACGGCGGATCTTCAGTGGAATCGGGTTTCGAGCCAGGAGCCCTCGTCCCCGAAGCAGTGATCTTACCACTAGGTCACCGCTGTCATATAAATATATAGAAACACATATAATACATATATATAGTATGTAGAGAGAGAGACCTTTGGCTTTCTCTATATACGAGGCGTGTCCCGAAAGTAAGTACCGTTTCGTTCTACCGCCAGCGCAGCGCTAGTGTCGCAGTTCCGCGCATGTGCACACGTGTCTCTGGTTCATTGTCTGTTCACCGACGCCATTACAGCAGGATTATGTTGTGTTAACAGGTGTTAGTGAGCGTTCAAACTGTTTAAGACGATTTCCGATCCCGCCGGCTGTGAAGTGCGTTCTGTAATACGGTTTTTGAACGCAAAGAATGTTTAAGCCATCTGAAATTCATCGACTATTGTTTGGATTCTGGAGTAACATGACAAACCCAAGTTTCATCACCGGTCACAATTTTGTTTAGGAATTCATTGCCCTCTTCACTGCATCGGGTAAGAAATGTCAAAGCACTGCCAAGTCCCTTCGTTTTGTGATCATCCGTAAGCATTTTCGGAACCCAACGGGAACACAATTTGAGATACTTTAAGCGATTTATGACAATCTCATGCAAAACAGTTTTAGAAATTTGTGGAAACTCATTACAAAGCAATCCTATTGTGAATCGACTGTTTTCACGAATTTTCTCATTCACTTTTGCAACCAAACCATCATTGACAACAGAAGGTCGCCCACTCCGTGCTTCGTCATGAACATTGGTGCGTTCATCATTGAATTGTCGAACCCACTTTCTAACCATTCCATCAGTCATTTTATTTTCACCATAAATCTCTACAAGTTCACGATGAATTTCAGCTGGCTTAACATTCTTTGCGTTCAAAAACCGTATTACAGAACGCACTTCACAATCGGCGGGATCGGAAATCGTCTTAAACATTTTGAACGCTCACTAACACCTGTAAACACAACACAGTCCTGCTGCAATGGCGTCAGTGAACAGACAATGAACCAGAGACACGTGTGCACATGCACGGAACTGCGACACTAGTGCTGCGCTGGCGGTAAAACGAAACAGTACTTACTTTCCGGACACGCCTCGTATATGTGTATATACAATGAAGAGTCTATATAAAAATAGACACTTCGACCCTGCCTTCCGCGGCCCACTAATACACTATCCGAGGCCCACAAATGGGCCGCTGCCCATAGGGTGGGAACCGCTGCGATAGATCATTGAAATCTAAGTGGGAAAACGAAGAAAGGAAGATATACCACTATTCCACCTACCCCACACTGCGCTTTTTGCTCAACGATCTTGATAGCATATTGTACTCTAAAAGAAATTAATACCGAAAAGGAAGCAAATTTTCGCGAAGCTTGAAGTTCCTCGAATCGTATCTTCACATATCATACCATCGTAGGATTGTCTAAATGAACATACAAGCTAAAACTGCCCCTCCTCCACTTTTATGTAATTTGTTTTTATTTGGACGTATAGATGGAGGCACTAACCAATAAATCGTCGAGCCATGTAACTTTTATAACCACAATTAGTACAGTACAAATAGAGCAAAACCCAAACATCCAAAAAGAAAAGTTCTCTCCAGCGTAAAATTTTTAACTGTTTTTTTTTTAAGTTTTCAGCATAAAATTTGATAAAATATTCCATACACTCGAAAATATTCATACTATTACAACGAAAAAATTCTAAGTCAATAATTATATTATTTTTCAATATATAAATAAAAATTCAAAATTTTACGTAAACTTTCGAAACTCAGAACTTCATTTGCTTCTAATTTCAAAATAAATACAGTTGGAATGGCCAAATTTGGTATACTGGTATATATTTTGATGGAGTTTTGTAATCTATCAACAAAAATGTTTGTTGTCAATGGAAATTTAGAAGTTACTGCAATTATAAATATGTAAACCAACACTTAGAAATTTTTAAGCATGGAAGCTTTTACTAGACGTTATTTCCTGAAAAACCTTTTGTTTTAATATGCGATGAACGTCGGCGAAATAATGCTGGGTTGCTACTTTTTTTCCGTGACTGTACATAGTCAAAACCTCGCCTCTTACACAAATAAGTTATTCATGCAAACGATTCATAAAGTTAAGGATTTCAACTTTTTTACGTAATATTATGAAACATAGTGCTTGCATAAAAAAAAAGTTATAACATTTATCTTTACGTAAAATATAATTCATCAAAGGCTTGATCCTAGATCATACTCGATTAATGCATTTATAATATAAAACAATTCGCTGTGTTCAATATTTTTTAAGGAACTTTCGCCAAAGATTATAAAGCAATCCTGCGTTGTAGAGAAAATTACATTACCCTCATTCTAGATAATCCTCACCTAGCTCGGTACATATGACATGTGACATATGTTATCAGTGGAAATTAAATGCTTGTCGGGAGTATTACTCCTTGTGTAGAAATAACTTCAACAAATGAAGGATGATATTATATCTCGATTCATCTTCATTAATGCAAGACGAAAAGAATATGGGTAAATAAAATCTTTCAGCTTAATATTTTATATGAAAATTAATTTTACATTGAAAGTTTTAATAAACTTAAAATATAAAAATCTTTAGAATATTCAGCACACTTACTTTAGTCAGCGAGAAATAAAACCTACAAATCAGAATACGAAGTTTTTCTATCCGAATATTTCGTTTCAGTTTCTCTCATTAAGAACAAATTATTATCTCACTTCACTTTCTCTAACTGCACATAGATGGCGCCACAATCTCATTTAACATTCTGCATCAATCAACGCTAGTGATAATATTAGGCTTCTTTCCAATCCGTTATAATAAATTTAACTACATTCTAGAGAACAAATTCTATTGAAATATTCAACAAAAGTTGAAATTAAGAAATTCATTGGAAGACTGCGAAAAATATGAAACTTTGCATTTTTGGGGTATGCGATGATCATCACTTACTACTGCGAGTTCGTAGTGAGAGCAAAGTAAAGGAAAAAACATTGAATTTGACTGGAATGCGTTCATAATAGAACCAATTTTGAGTCAGCCAAAACAGTATCCGAACACTTCTCGTTACTCGCACAATAAAAATTTTCTGCCGCCCCATAAAAATGGTCTCTTAAAGTGTATGCAAATTTTTGTTTATGCAAGGGGTTATCTCAGTAATAATATTAATACTAACTCGATTATTTTAAGGTTGCAACAACCTATTTAGGAAAAAAATACCAATTCTCTTGTTTAAATTAACCCAAACACATATAAAACATTTCCGTTTCAAAGAAACGGATGTTGAATTATGTGCAGATAGTTTGCTGTTTCTTTGACATATCACTAAATATTATATATCGATTATAAAATTTCATGCTTTCGATTAAACTGCTATTTAACAAAAAACTCTCTACATTTTTTAAAAAATTTAAATAAAATTTTAATTCATAATTAAACTTTTATCGTAAAAATTATTGAATAAGAAGACATAAAAATTTTGAAGTCAATCGTAAAATCTGAGCAAATAAATGAAACACCACCGTGCAAAATTTCACCCATATCTGTTTGGTTCTTCCAAAGGTATACAGCAAAATTCTAAAGTGCACCAAACATAACATTCACTCATTTCGGGGGGGGGACCATCACTATTTCATATTTTGTATTATCTGGTAGAGAAATACCACTTAAAGGAAACAGTCAATAGATTTTTTTGGACATTCCTGCAAGCTAATAATTAAGGATTAATATAAAATGTTTTAACTTTAAAATAGTTACAATACAAAAAGTAAAAAAGAAGGGAACAATCGCTTCAACAAAACAGATGGTATTCGCCAGCTTTCGGATGATGTTGAGATGATGTTTTGAGTTTTTATACTGACTAGATTTGCAGAAAGTTCTGAGGAATCCTTCATTTATAAAATAGCAATAAAAAAAGTATTTTTAAAAAAATTGAATGGTTAAAGTTGTAAAAATATGAATAATTAAAATTCTCAATGAATAAAGTAAATTTCTAAATCCATGAATGGATTAAATGCTGCCATATTATTTTAACATAGCATCATCTTTATCTAATATTCATTTAAAGTTGTATAATCTAATTTTCTGATTTGCGATTCTTTCTACTGAAAAGCAATAGAATGTAAACGTAACACCAAAAAAATTTCGTAACTGATCGTATGGTGAAAACATTATCATTGACATTATTTTGCATTGATAAAGAATTTTTATAGTAGGCATCTAGTATTAATTTTTCAGCTTTTCTAGACATAATTCTAACGAAATATTTTTTTTATTTACTGTCAATTATTTAAGTCTTTCAGCCTATTTTGAGCATTTTTTAAAAATCTTAACAACAGATAAAGAACGATATAATGAAATTTATAAACATTTTATCTTTGTAAATCTGGTCTTATACTTCGAGAATAAAATAGGGAATATCAAATGGATATGTCAAAGGTTTATTTATAGACTAGCCGTCATTGGTGACGAGCTTTTCACCAAAAGCATAAGTTGTCTTTTATTTAAATTTCTAATGATTAACTTGATATTCATAGATCCTTCAGCAAAGTATTTTGAAACTTCAATTTGATATGGAAATTAAAGCAGCGCTATTTTAGCAGACCTTGAACTTGTGCTCTTCTTTTTGTGTTCATGAACCATCAACCGAATCGTGTGAACAGTCACAATCTCATGAAGAATGTAACTTTCCGCATTCTCTAACACATAACTGCACGTTGTCTTACGAGGAGATTTAGCTTCATTTTTTAAAAAAATTCATGCAAAATGTGCTGGTGATAAGAAAATTAAAGAACGGTAGGAGTAATCATTCAGTGTACCGGATTTATTTCCTAACGTATTTAATATCTTAATGGGATTTGTTTGGAGATTTTGCAAAAAATTAAATGAAATAACTTAAGGAAGTGAAAATTCGTTGCAACATTCTGGAAGATTATCAAGATAGAAACAAAATCTTCATTCCTTAGCTTTTAGCAGTGGCACAAAAACAAAGTATTATGTATTTGATAAAGCAATCAGAGTTGTTTCAATTTCATATGTACCAATGAGGATTACTGCAAATTATGTATAATAATTTTTTCAGATTATCAATGAAAGTCGCTATAAATCTGTTTAATTTTCAATTAATAAAAATTCTTATTAAAATTTTAAAAAGTTGCACATTACCTACTTTCAAAGTATGTTTAAGCTAAATTTGCTACCTCTTTATCCAACAGGATTTATTTATATTTTTTTTAATCTTTACTAATTATAAAGTAGAATGTGTGTTGGCGCTGTAAAGAGTAGACCGCTGAATCAAAAGAAACGGCATTTAGCAGAAATATACTATGAAATATGCGAATGTATTCTCTAAGCTATTTATTTTAGAAATTTATTCGGAATTTGAATAAATTTAAATTTGAATGATTTTTGGCTTTCTTTTTTCTTTATAACTTATAATATTGCTAGACAAAAATGATTTTAACACAATCTAAATTTCAAATATCTACCCATTCTGTGTTACCCATTTAATTACCCATACTAAATTTTCTCTCATTTTGAAATATATTTAAGAATATTTTTATATATATTTTGCAGTAAAAGCTTTCATTATTGTAAGGAAATTCAATTCATTTTCATTGTTATTACAGATATTTTATTCTGCGTTTTTTTCTTCAGTTGTTAATAACCAAAGTATAAAGATTTTGCTTTATTGCTTCTCAACATACTTGTCCTGAAATGTAGAAACTAGAACAATGAAAAGTCTTATGGCAAAATATAGCTAAAAATGCTTTTACAAATTTATTGCAGTTAGGCCAAAAAATTTCTATATTGAAAAGCTGATTTTTTTTACCTTTTAAATTGGTAGAAAAATAGTTTTTTTTTCTATAATATGTTAAGAAGTAATTGAGGAAAAACTTTAAAATTTCTATTAATTTTGTATTAAGAATCTAACTGAAATTTTGCAGACCCCTTACTTAGAGACACCTACCATCTCAGAAGCATCTATCTGTTCAATTTGGTAGCTATAAAGCGCAATGGTAAAAATGTTTCTAAAAAGTGGTTTTGTAAAATTTTTGCATCATGCAAGGCGCATAATGGAATTCACAGATAGTATGCCAGTCTATAAACATTATCGTTCTACATTGTCATTAAACATCTCCACTGATCTATTATCTTATAAGTTTACGTTTTGACTTGTAGATGGAGACACTTGCAATAAAATGTTTCCAACCTGTTTCCATTTGAAATATTTTATCTCTTCTAAAAAAATTCGAAAATCAAATATTCGCTTACGAAAAATAAGCCAAGTGAGTTTAAATCTGTCTTTCAGCACATTTCAATGATAGTCTTTTTTTTCCTGTAAATCATTGAAGAATCGTCAAAAGGCTTGTATAATTATTTTCGTGACCTCAATACTTTTCTACTATCTAAATTTCAAGAAACCCTGAATTTTATTCAATAACATTTCGCTTTAATTTTTAACATTTTTTAATTTTAGTGACATTCCGTATTCAGCTAATGGATAGTGTTTCAAAGAATTGTGAGACTGTTTCAAAGACTGTTTGCACAAAAACTGAATTTTGGACACTTTGCTACCATGGACTACTGACATTCTTAAATTAATCAGAGCATTAACTTTCTTTTCAGATTTCTTGATTTAAAAAAAAATCACCTGTACCAGAATGTTGCTCCTGAATTCCTGGGAAATAGGTAACATCTAGATATGTCATGAAGCTTATACAGGTAAGAAAGTTAAAAAATTGAAATTAAGTGTCTCCAAAGGGCAGAAATAATTCTTGTAAACAGTAGTAAGTAAATAAAATTAAATTTGGTAGTGAGTTAATAGAAGAGTATTTAGTAAGTTAAAAGAACTAACTATATACATAGATAAAATTATTTCTTAAGAGTTGAAGAAGTGTTGATCAATATTAGCCTTTACCTTGATAGAATTAATCCAATTGTTTTACCTAAAGATTGCAAATTAATGTGAGTGTTATTGAATACTTTTGTTTGTAAAATTTTAATGTTGAACCATATGAAAAGTGTTGTTCAGAAGCAATTTTGATATAAATGAAGACGAGATTATTTAAGTAATCTTCAAAATAAGATGAAATTATTCTCTCAGAAAAGAAAATTCTTAAAGAACTTAAATTCCTTGGTTGGTTTAAATGATTTAGTTTTGATGAAGAGGGATAACTTACATCCAAATAAATGTGGTCTAAGTAGAGTAGCAGACATTATTAAATGCTGTATTGACAGAGTTGATATTTAAGAGCTCCTACTGGAATAATTAGAACAGGGGTGTATTACCTGTAAATGAATGAAATGGTGTAGTAAATTAAAGTAATAAGTGTCATGCTTGTGTTATTTTGCTATTGAGCTATGATATTTCAATTAGTGTGTTTTTGTATTTGTGTTTTATGTAATTTTGTTTTCTTTTATTTGTTTTTATATTTTTAAAAAATATTTTTCTATTTAAATTTTGTTGTTGAAATTAATATTTCAAGTCCCCCCCCCCGGAATGTTGACGCGCCAACTGCGTTTGGCGCCTTGGCGGGGTTGCCAAATGTAAACGCCAAAGATTGTTTACTTTTTGTTAGAAGCTTTCAAGATTTGACGGTATAATGACGTGTGAGCAAAGGGCTCATAGTTGCTATAATCCGGAATAAAGAAATTTAATGGAATTTGTGTGAAGAAGATTTTTTCAGGATCTATTGATCTTTTAAGATGCCTGTGAGTATAGGGCCCACTGTTTAAGGCTAGAATTCCTGAATATTCACACTGGTCCGTCACAACAAACAAAGCTAATATCAAGAAAAATCACACTTGCTGCAAGTGTGCGTGCTATCTGGGGAAGTGGGTTGTCAGGGGTTCGAATTCGAGGTTTGTCTGCGTACTCTGTTTTTTCTACAGTTTGCAATGAATTAGACGCAAAAAGCTTGCTGTAAATTTGACGCGTAGTGACTAACTCGTTTTCAATAACTTGTTTCAAGCTTGCACTCATGCCGTGTCAAACTTGCTGCAAGTTTGCAGATTTGAAAACTAGTTGCAAACTAAGGGATCTATTCTGGTACCCCCGGTTGGGTTGGGGTCCGTTGTTAACGTGCGGAACCCAACCCAACCGGGAATACCAGAATAGACCCCTAAAATTGCCATCTGTGTTGGCGAGTATAGACAAGTTTTTTGTTTTGTTTATTTACATTGAAATTCCTTAACTACGTAATACCGGTGTAACTATAACGGCGCTATTCACCAAACAGCGTGTTAGCACGGGAATCGAGTAATCCGTGACCGAGCGTTGATTTTTGATCTCTTGAAATTCTTATTCCCGAACAAGAGTTACTGGATCTCTCGGTATCGGAGCCTACGTAGGACACGCCCCACTCTGTGACGTAGGGTACCAGCTATTCCTGCCCCTATCATTTTCAAAGTACATTTGCATTGGTCTAAATATGTCACATGATTATCAGCTGATTTTAGCGCCTTCAAATGTTTGTTTTGACTGTCATGCAACTTTTGAATATTTTTGTTGCCTGAATTTAGGATTCTCGAAATAAAATGTTTATAAAAATGCTATTCTTATCCATATGTTTTCAGCACATATGGATAAGATTCGATTTTCAGATGTTAGTATAATTGTATCGAAATGGAGATTTATAGTGACAATCCCATATAAATACTTGTATATTTCTGTGTCTTGATACATTATTAAGCAAGTAGGTTTTAAATTTTCATAGTATGCTGCAATAAAAAAAATATTGGTATTTAGATGTACATTAGTGAATATTTGTATCGTAAATAGTTTCCAAATAAATTCATCTTTTACTGAAGCCTATGTAACAATATTCCTTAAACAAATTGCAAAACTATTTCATTAACAAATATATAGATTGAAAATATTGGAAAGAAGAAACTGCAAACTGCTCATGTGTAAACAAAAATCAGACTAAACGTTTCTGAAAAATGGAAGAATTTTTATGAACACCAATACTTAATAAAACAAATAATCATGCAATCCATTTATTATTAATACAATGTTATTGCGCTAGAGATATTTTTTGTAAGAACTTCCTTCTCTCTTTATTTTAAAAAAATTAACACAAGTATTTTATTACATTTACATATTTAAAACTTGTTACTTGTTGTAAACATTAAATTTAGCAAATTTTGATTTTCAACTGAATGAATTACTGGCTAGTAACTGTTCAGAACATAAATATAATAGTCTTGACAAATCCAAATAAGAGTAATGAAATAAATTATTGATATTATTTGTAAGTATTTTAGAATTAATATTATCTTTACATGAAAAGTATGCTTAATTGATGGATTTCAGATATTTTAAACTGTTCAAATAATCAGATAGATAGCAATTGTTTTAAACATTTCTATCACAATTAAAATGTAGATTTGCTTTTCTCAATATCTTCATTATTTGAGAATAAAATGAGGTATTCATTTTTTGATAAGTTGGCATTAACATTCTATTAGTACCTGCATAATATCTGCTGTGTTTCATAGCAAATAAAATGCTATGAAACACAGCATGCTTCAAGTTTATATTCATTAACAAGAGTAATTTAATGTTCTTTACTACTTATTTTATTATTACAACTCATTACTTTATGAATTCAATAAACAAAATTTAAAAAGAAGTTAACAAACATACAACAATTGTTAAAATATAGCAATTTTCTTGGTTTTACCAACAAATTGTTAGAATATTTTTTATTTGTGTTCTTTAGTAAGCAGAGCAAGAGGCCTACATTTAAAATATAAGGGGAAGGAAACTCAGAATGAAATGTTGCTACAAATAAAATGACTTTTATGTTAATAAGTTATTTTGACTTAACAAAAAATTATATCAATAATTTAAAACTGTTTCAAGGTTTCTTTTCCTGCCAGTTTTCCAACAACAGCCTTTTTATTTTCGTTCAAGTAAAAACATCTAATTTCATATAGATTTGTATGAATAAAGAAAAAGAAGTCATCTTTTAAATTTTTTCATACAAATATATGAATTTATTTTCTGATTTTCAATTAAAGTCCATGGTTACTTAACATCACAGATAAGAATATAACATCCCAAGGGACAATGGTTTATTATGGTCCTATATAAAACTTTATATTATTATGGGCCCACTTTCATCTGAATATTTTATTCAAAATGCAAAAAATAATGTTTATAATTCAATTATTTTGACAAGTTTACCAAAACAAGTTGGCAAAAAGAAAAGAAAAAAAGCTTCTACCAGTCAAGTAAGTACATTAACACAATTTACAATAATTTATAATTCTGAATAAGATTTATGAGTCCTGTTGCCTATCAAAATTATTTTCAATAACTGATTGATGATTCACATGTATGCAGCATTGGTGAATGAAATATATAAAATAAGCTGCAGAGATCAAAAGAAATTTTAAATCTTTAAATGATGTAAAAGATAAATGCCAAAGCAAATTAATATGATTGATTTCTCTGTATCATTCAACTATATACAGAGTTACATATAAATATATTAAATTGTTTATTATACATTCAAATTTCTTTATAAAAATTTCCAACTTCACTTATTATAAACACCAATGTTAGGCAACTTTTTCCAGTGAAATAAATACTCGATACATTCTATAAGGAAACAATAAAAGGAATAACTTTGCAGTATATTTAATAAATAAAGATAACTATTTAAGCTTACAAACATACCACCGAACAAAGCTTTTGATAAATACAAAGACAGTTTTCTGGATGCAGAACAGAGTATTAAATACTACCTAAGACAGCTATTATTCTGATATTTTTTGACACAACTCAAAAACACATCTCTACACTGATAACTATTGACCAGGATATGTTTTTAAAATATTACGTCCTGAAAAATCATGGTCATGGTGTTATTGCATAGAATAGCAATGAAACTTTATATTATTTGGGGACAACTTGTGTCTGAATATTTGAATCAAAATGCAAAAACAATGTTTATAGTTCAGATATTTTTACAAGTTTACCAAAACAAGTTGACAAAAAAAACTTATACCAGCCAAATAAGTATATTAACACAATTAACAATATACTTTTACTTCATTTATAATTTTGAATAACATTTTAAGAGTCTTATTGCATATATCAAAATGTTTTTCTGCAGCTGTTAAATGGTTCACATGAATGCAGTGTTGATGAATGAAGTATAGGAAATATCAACATAAGATACAGAGACTGAAAGACATTTAAAATCTTAAATGCTGTAAAGATTTGTCAAAGCAAAGTAAGTTGAACTAATATTTCTGTAAAACACAACTATATATAGAAGAAAAACTATATACATAAAAATATGGATTTTTTAAACTTATCTGACCAATAAAAGATTTGCTTCTTTTAAAATAAAAATCAATATAGAACATACAAAACAAAACTGTGCAATACTGTAAATTAAATACATAAGAAAGAGGTCGAGATTAGTGATACAGAGTGGCTAAATAGGATTATATGAGAATGTGTAGGTTGAAATACTTATATACTGCTGTCAATTTTTGTAATTCAACAATATAATTTTGTATTGGATTTTAAGAGATAATTACTGCATATTGAAATGTTTTCAGAACTATTTAATAGTTCAGATATATCAAAATAATTTATTAATACTCGAAACACAAAAAAACAATAATGCAGCATTAATGGACATAGGAGATAAAATTTCAATATAAGCTGTATAGCTTGATAAATAAATCTAAAGTGTTAAATACTGCAAAAACTAATTTCATAAACACAGTAATATGAACTAATTTCTCTGTAAAACTCAATTTTATAGAAATAAATGCATTAACTTATGAAACTGTTAATTACACAATCAAATATAAATATTTTCCTTATGGAAAATTTAAAGTTTAAGTGAATGCTGAAGAACATTTCTTTTTCCACTGAAGTAAGTGTTATACAATCTAAATCCCACAATGCAAAACATGAATAACTCATAACTAATGTAATAAATAAATACAACTTTTTTTTTCTCATCAAATGAGACATAGAAACACAGCTTGCAAAATAAATAAAATTATGCATTTAAATTTATCAGAGCAATAAGAGATTTATATTCTTAGTAGTAAAAATCATATAGGATAAATTTAATAAACAATGATTGATAGTATACACTTGGAAACACAGTGCAGAAAAAAGCTTCATTAAAAATAAAGTCAATTTTCTGAATGCGTCACCAGGCACAGTGAAAAGATTCATTTTATTTATGGTAAATATGTGTAATTAAATCTACCTGAACAATAAACAGCCTGCATTCATTGGAGTATACAGTAAATAACCTAAAATTAATTGTCCATCTTTTTTCTTTAACACATCAGTTCATTACTCACGAAGTAATTATGTGTCAGACATGATCGCTGCTAGTAATTGTACACTGAAAGTATAAAAATTAGCTTGTATTGTTGAAACCGACAAATATTAGATAATCCTCTCGAAATCGAGATGTTCTCTTCCAGGATAAAAAACATGAAATATATTTCAAAGCATACTTATTGAAAAGGAAGAGCCCAAAAAAAGTAGTCAAAAGAAGTTTTCTCCACTTTACATATAAAAAACTACACTATTAGTCATGCTAAACACCAAAATATTCTTCCAGAATGATTTTTCTCCAAAAATACTACTTTTACAAGCCATGCAAAAATCCAAAACATTGAGCCAGAACGATTTTTCATTCTACTGCACATGCACACAATGATTCAATAATATAATTTTGAATTAGATTTTAAGAGTCCTACAGCATATCAAAATATTTTTCTGCAAGTCTTTAATAGTTCACATACATAAAAATAGTTTATGAATACCCAGACTTAAAACGAAAATACAGCATAGATTAATAAAGTGTATAAAATATTGATATAAGCTGCATAGATTGACAGAAAATTTAGTTATTTAATACTGCAAAAAAAAACTGATAAAGCACTCTAGTTTCTATGTAAAATGCAACTATATACCAATGAATGAATTAATTTATATTGTTCAATATGCATTAAAATAATATTTTTAAGGAAATTTCCAACTTCACACATTCATAAATAAAAATATGATGCACTTTATTTTCCCCACTAAAAATAATTACTATTCTAAACAAAATCCCATAACGAACTATATAATGAATAACTCTACAGTACATTTAAAAAATGAGGATCAATATATTAACTTGGAAAAACACCACAGAACAAATTTTTATTAAATACAAAGACAATTTTCTGGATGCCTTTCCGAGTATACTGCCTCAATATAGATCAAGTGTTATATTATTTACAAAGAAGGAATACACCTGGTAATTTCAAGAAAACAATCCGTTTGCAAACTATAAG
>BGPR01000996.1:172353-289687 GCA_013235015.1 Araneus ventricosus | reverse complement strand
TCGCTCTACTTGAGCTGCAAACTCAATTGTTTATTTTTAATGTACTGTTGATCATATTTTTCAGCCTTATTGCTTTCCTTTTTCAATTTCTTGTGTTGAAGCGCTGTAATTTGAGTTTGTCAATAAAATTTTTGAAAGGAATGTGATGAAATTATTGTATGTAGGTCATGAGCACGTTTGTTAGTAGGGTTAAATTGACAGATTTAAACTGATAAGTAACCTTGATACTTTTTGAAAAGGCGTAATTTTTACTTTTTTGTGTTATTTTTTTAGATTTTATATCAACAAATCAATTTAACTTTATTCATTTCTGGATATTTAACCTCCCGGAAACAATTTATCCCCGCTAATCTTAAATGAGCTACACTGTAGTCATGTCATTTTTGAATGTGAGGTTTTTAAATGAAATTCAATTTAACCTTTTTTTTTTAAATATAAATTTCTTGGTAGGAGCAGCTTAAACAATATAGGAGCCAATGTGGATGTAGTTAAAATCTTAAGTTGACAAGTATGTTTATTTTGTGTCTTAAAAATGGGTTTATCTGATTTGTATGCCAGCCTTCATACTTGAAATATTAATGATTGAATTTATAATTTAGTATTTATTCATGTTTCATTGTGTATGAGCACTATGTAAAATCACATGTATTTGATGATTGAGATTTTTTTTCATACCAAAGAATACCATTAAGACTAGTGCAAATTAGACAAAAATAAACAAGAATGCAAGTCTATGTGCCAAACTGCATTTTGTTTACAATTGCCATGATGTTTGAATTTCTATTTTTTTTTTTCTGTCATAGAGGAATAATCTTGTGTCTAATTGAAACTTCCACTGATTTCATTATCGTTGAAATTATGACACACAGCACTAATTTTAATTCATCAAGTAAAGAGTTCATGTATTAGGTGAAGCTCAAAAGTAATATTTCTTAATATGCTAATCTATTGGAGAGAAAAAAGTATTAAATATTCTTTTTAAACAAAAAAAGTTAGGGTTTTTAATTTTAATGAATTTTTGTGAGTTTATGAAAGCTTGTTTTTATAAATTCATCAATATTTTTTTTAGCAAACATGGTTAAAAAAATATCTTCATTTAAGACACTCGTATAAAATATTTGTATTGGTAGTTCTTCCTTTTTTTTGGTACTGATTTCTTTCTTTTTTTTTTTTGTTTATGTGCAAGCATGAGATTTTGAAAACATTATCTAGTAAACTGGGATCATAAAAGGCATATATGATCTGATTGGAATTTTTACTGTAGTCACTTACATATATGAAATTCAGAGATTCTATAGGCAGCGTAGGCAAAGTGTGAAATATGTTTCGTTTAATATTCATCTCAAAGCATTAGTGAGCTTTGTCAGATGTATATGTGTGAGACATTAGGTTTGTTTGAACCAGGAAGTTTAGTTCAGAATGTCATTCCATTCTACATTTTAGCCACAAGCAATTCAATAAGGCAGACATGACACATTTCCGCAGATTCAGGTTTTTTGACATCGAATTTCATCATTCTTAATTTTCTTTTATATAATAATTCCACGTTATTTTTAATATCAAGCACATTTTGTAGAAATTTATTCATTTTATGTCTCAATTAATCGTGCTTATTTTACTTCTCGGTATATTTATGTTTGGCCCAATTCATTATTTATAAAGTTCAGCTTTTTTTGTTCTAAACCTGCGTCATGTCTGAGAAGGTCATTTTTGTCTTGCAGAAAACTCCTGTATATTTCATTTTGCATTTTTTACATGTTCAAAATATTCTTTTTACAAGCTTTTTTTTTCTCTCTGTAATTCATCGCTTAACAAGCAGAATTACCCATCTCGATTTTTTTAAAAAATTTGAAAGAGGGAGCAAATACTTAATTTTTTGCAACCAATAACAAAAATATTTCTGAATTTTTTTAACATCTGATATAAATATAAGATTGCATGTTCCTCCCAGATGTGAAAAAAATTAAGAAATATTCGTTAATTGGTTGTAAACAATTGAGTATTTTCTTCCTCTTTGAAATTAAAAAACAGGGTGGCGACAGAATCTGCAAATCAGGGGAAAGTCAGGGAATTTTATCGATCTGGAAAAGCCGGGGAAATTCGTAAAAAATATCTAAAAATCAGGGAAAATTAATAGTTAATTGAGTCATTATCTTTAAATTAGATCTTACATCCAGCATAATTTGTAATAATAAATGGAATTAAAAAGAAACTTATATTCATTTATAAAAGCATAAGTTTTTGATTAGAGCAATTAATTTCTTAGGATTTGTTAAAGAATAAAGATTTGAAGTAATATTTTGGCAGTTTGTCTTGTTTATATCTTTGCTAAAATATATATTATTAGGTAAGTATAGTTATACTACAATAAAACCTGTTTAAAACGGACACTGTAAGAAACGGTATCCTGTCGTAAGCGGAAAAAATATTTGGTCCTGTCGAAAAATATAGAAAGATCCATATTGCATTCCCTGCATAAAATGGAACCTGTCTAACGCGGAAACGGACAGAATTTCAAATAATTCACAATATTTCATTGTTAGAAAACCTGTTCTAATGGGGGAAAAACTTGCTCGTTTTCCAAAAAATTATTTTTATATCCTTCAGTAAAAAAAATTGTTGAGGCGAATTTACCTGAAAATGTTTGCATCGAAAATTATTCATCAGCCAAAGATATAGATGTAAGTGATCTGCAGATTTTGTTGAACAACAGTAAAGTTTCCGATATGAATGCGAAAGAATTCATATCAATTGATGATGATATTTTAACAGAGGTTCCTATTGATAATATGAATGATATAATTCAAAGGCATACCAACAAAGATAGCAGTGATGATGATGAATATAATTTAAATGAAAACATTTCTGATAAAGAACAACTCTCCATTTAATCATATGGATCCTTTTTAGATACAGTGCCTTAACTTGAAAAGTTTGCCATAAGTCAGGGAGATGCTGAAATGCTTGAACTTTTCAAGAATATGAGAATATTAACGGAGCCAAGAATTATTCATGAAAAGATAAAACATTCATGAAAAGAAAACAATGCTGGATTATTTTAAAATGTAGATTTAGCAGATAAATTTATTTTCCTTAAATTTGTAGCTTTTGATTAAGGGCAATCATTGTTTAGAGGAAGTAATGACTATGATATTTATTTCTATTTGGTATCCAAAAGCAATATTATTAAAATAAAATATAAACATCTAACTTTTATGTGTTTCATAATTTTTATTGTTATTTTGTAATTTTAAAAGTTAACTAATTATTAATTTTTAAATGCGATACTTATTAAAACATAATTATCGTAATATTTATGGTATTTTGTTAATCTTGGAATATCTTTTTTATTACAATCGATTTAATTTAACTAATGATTAGATACATTTTAAATCCTCATACTAATGACCCCTGTATGAAATGGAATCCTGTCTAAAACGGAAATTTTTTCTGGTCGCTTTAGATTCCGTTTATTACAGGTTTTGCTGTATTTTTGTATTTATGCTGCAATATGTTATTCTGGTACTCATGAAAAGAACACTAATTAGTTATTGAACTGTTTTAAAGTTTTGAGCAAAGATCATAATAACCTTTACTGTTAATATAATTTAACTTGTGTTGCAAAGAGTAGTTTTAATGTTTCTTAGAATTCTTATGCAGTTTTAGAAGCAAAGTAATTTGTTTAAATTTCCGGTATTTTTTACATATAAGAAATGTAATATACTGTTTTAATAGATTTTTTAAGGATGTTCATTCCATTTTTTAAAAATTAAATTTCATAAAAAATCTTTTATTTTCATATTAAATAACTGGTAATAGTGTTTTTAATAATGTATGTTGTTCACATACAGTGATTCTGAGTAGGGAGAAAGCCAAGAAACTAATATAATTAGTAGCCGTAAATCAGGGAAATGTTGTAAGTTTAGTCAGGGAAATTTTTTTCTCAGTTTCTGTAGCCACCCTGAAAAAAAAAAAAAAAAAGAGATAGGTACTGTTGCTTGTTAAGCGATGAATAAGTTAATGTTAAGGTATTCTTGATAATGTCTTCAGGAACTTTGTAAAATTTTAAAATAAAAGTGATATGCCATTAAGCAATTATGGATGGATCAATTTATAGATTTCCTAGATATCGTCCCCTTAATCCATTATATTACAGTTTTAATGAAGAAAATGAGTATTCCTTAATATAGCAAATGGGTAATGGATGTGACACATAACATACAGCATTTAGGTTGCTTCTTATTTGATGATTGGTTTTTATTTGACCTCCGGAATAACTGCATGTTAAATTTTGAAATCAAGCATTTTTACTAGGAAAATGTTGTATACATGTGAAAGGGGACAACAAGTTGCAGGCAGAACTATTTTGAATGAGAGAAACTTATAATTGTTTATATAATGTATGCTAGTGTCCAAAATTTTGGAAATCTTTGGAGAAAAATGTATTGTTGAGATTGATGGCTCGATTGTTAATATTATTCTGGATTGATGGCTCATAACATAATTGTTTAAATAATACTGCAAAAATATATACAGTTTGTCCACTCTTATTGTCCCCAGATAGCAAATCTCTAAACCATTAGGAATAGGCGTATATTTCCAATTAGGAAAATGCATTAAATGATGTTAGGAATTATATTTTATTTTGTTTGTTGAGTCAATGAATTTAGTGCTGAAAAATTTATGAAGTCTAAATTTTTATTCAATCCCTTTGTTCCTGTTAATAAATTGTCTTTGTCATAAATTATTCAACCTATTTCAAAAATTAATAACGTTTCAACTAAGTTTTTTTTTTTTTTAAATGAGAGAGCAAAAAGATTTTTTTTTTTAAAATAGGTGGCATACTATTACAGTGTTCTAAATTTGCTACAGCCTTAGATTACCATATGCAATGGCTACCGATCAGCAGAAGCTGATGTGTGTTTTCTGGTTTCTTTTTTTTAGTTTTCCTTGAATATCTCGAAAAATATTCTGTTTTCACACTACGTGTGAATTAACAATCAAAGAGCATAAAATTCCACATAAATACATGCTTCTGTTTTTCTTCTAGTTTTAAAAGTTTTGCAGATAATGGCTCTCAAAAATGGGAGATGTCCAATAATTTACAACCCCCTAGACCACCATAACGACACGTTACCTATCTTGAAAAGGGGGGAAAAAAATTCAAATGTGCTGTCATTAAAAAAAAAAAAGTTAAGTTAATATTAAGAATTAAAAAAAAAACTTAATGTTAGTTGTAAAATTTTTTTTTTTTTTTTAATTCTTAATATTTGAAATGGGTTCAATAATTTATGACCATTGTATTTAGCAAAATATTCTTGACACACTAACATTTTAAGGAAAAAAAGTTCCCTTCTTTTGCTACTAAAACTGACTGAGTTATGAAACTATGAATGTAACTATTTTAGACCATTTCCAATGGCCAATTTGAGAAAGATCCATCAATCAACAAGGAGCACTTATTCAAGCCAGCCATTGATTGGCTTAAATGGATGAAATTCAAAGCTTCATAACTTAGCCAATTTTAGTTGGAGAAGACTAGAGCTTATTTTTATTTAAAATGTTAGTATGTCAAGAATGTTCTACTAAATATGACTAATAGGACCAGGACATTTTATAAAATTTTAGACATTGTAATATTTTCATCTGTACATTTATTGACTCAACATAAATTAACGTTCTTTACTTCATTTAAAGCATTTTTCCAATTGGTATAGGGTGTTTTTTTTTTTAAAAAAACTGACGCTACTTAGAGCCATCTGTAGCTCGATATATCAGCTGAAATGTCACCAAATTAGGTAGAGGAACTAATGTCGACATGGGATAAAAGATTCTGTGAAAAAGTAGTCCTGAATGGCACTGATGGGGGAAAATGTGGTGCTGTTGTAGTCTACATAACCGATAATTAGACAAATGAATAACGAAGAAATTTCTTTGCAACACCGCTTTAATGCAGCAAATGAATTGCTCCAAAAGATTATGGAGATGATATTTCAGTGCACCATAGCACTTTATTCAATAAAAGCGCTTCCTCGGTGAGGGCATAGACCTCTTTCAATGTGACCATCCTCGTCATGGACAACACATTGGGTACTGTACACAATATTCTCAACTCCGAACATAGCATGTGTTGAAGGTATGGAAGAAGTGTGTATAAGATAAAATTGCATATTTTGATCAGCAGTTGAGTACAAGGAGATTTTGGTGCATATTTGCAAGATTTGATTCAATTCCTTAAATTCCACGAAAATTCTGCTTTACCAACTGTGAAAAAAAGATAAAGTTAGGTTAAAACTCACGTTAATTTTATAGTGGGATTATGATATTTTGAGTATCACATAACTGGAATCTCTGTTTAGTAGTGATGGCAAAAAATGAATGAGAAGAAAGCTTGTATCGTGCATACCATATTGCACCTAGTATATCATCAGAAAATGCGAGTAGAATTTGCTTGATTAATTAGAATATATGCCAAAAAAATACACAAACTATGTATTTGAATCCAAACTGAACTCTTCCACATGTAATCTGTTCAAAAATGTAAGGCAAAGCAATTATTTATGCTTCAATAGAGATTAGATCCCTATGATGTTGCAAATATGTGTAAAAAGTGATATCAAGATAATTGTACTTCACTGGTTCAGCCTAGGAATAATGCAAACCTTAACCCAGTTGGAAACATATGGAACTGAATGAAGGAATTTCTTAATCTAAAACAGAGGTTCCCAAACTGTGGTACGTGTACCTCCAGGGGTACACGTACCAGTTTCGTATCGGTTGGGGGTATGTGAACTAAAAGTCGGTAATGGCGGACACAAGAAAACGTAAGGCAGTCAAAATGTTACCGAATTTTATTTCTCCAGGTAAAAAGTAAAAATAAAAGTTTAAAAAGTAAAAATGAACAAGTCCCAAAACCTGCCCTCAAAATAAGAAAAGAAGAAAGCAAAAGAAAGTGTAATTTTTTAGCTAAACTTATAAGTTAATGCGAAACTATTACAATACTGATTCATCTGTTTTGACATTGAACTAATACTATTGTAAAAATTGAATTAAAAAAAAATTATAAATAAGCCCTGCAAGTGTTATAAATTCCATTCATTTGTCTCTTAAGTTTACCTAGGGCCTTAACATTATTGTTAACAACTTCTTTGTATATTCAGATGGTTGGAGGAGGGATATTATAGTAGGGGTTTGTGAAAATAAAAAGACTAATCAAGGGGTATGCAAGGGAAAAAGTTTGGGAATTAGTCCATTGCAATTAGACCAAAAATGGCAAATAGCGGAAAAAATTTATATAGTTTTGAAACTTTGGTCAAATATTTCTTTGACCTCAAGGATATCAGAACCGAAAAGTTTCCACCTCTCCAGGGGGGGGGGGGAAGCCGCCGCCTCTAGGGGGAAAGAAGTGAAGTGGAGTGTTAAGTCATTTTTTCCTAGATTTCTTCAACCCTAAACATTCAATGTTAGAAATGGTGTAGATAAAAGTTGTAGAGCATAAAATTCTGCGTCAAATGAGTACCAACACTATACATTTTGTTGCAGTAGTACGATTACAAACTCTTATCAAAGTTGCAACGATTTTTCCATTTTCCAAAAAAAAATCATTATTCTTACAAAAGACGACGCATACAATAAAATATTCTATCTAAATAAAGTTTGTATGTATAAGTATTCACTTTTGTAAGTGCATGCATATGTCAGAGCACCAATACCAGAGTGCTAGTGTGGTGTGGAAGTTAGGAGAGAGAGTACAACTAGTCTATTGCAATGAGACCGAAAAATGACAAATAGGTGAAAATTTTATAAAGTTTTGAAACTTTGCTCAAATACTCTTCTGACATCAAGGAAACGTAAACCGTAAAGTTTCCATCCCTGAGGGGGGAACTTCGTCCCCCCCAAACCCTCTCGAACTTGCAATACCATCAAAGCACAAAATGATTGTACCCAGCTTATAAAACAATAATTAACATTGCTTATTTCTTTAACTGCAATAAATTATTTTCTTAAATATTCTAATTATATGTAGCCTCTTGCTGGCCATGGTTTATAATATCTTGGATACAGTTCCAGAGCAACTTGTTGGTAACACTGACAACCTTTACTTCGTTCTTGATGGAGGCTCTCTTATTCATCATGTAATATGGTCAAAGCAAGAGACTTTCGGTGATGTTTATACCACATATATGTCTTATATCAAGAGGCATTACAGCGATGAAGTAACAGTTTTTTTTTTGGACAGATATACCGAAAGCAGTGTTAACACAAAGGTTATTGAACGCCAAAGGCGAAGGATGAAGCGTACCTCAAGAGAAATAATTTTTAATGAAAGCACAGTTCTCCTTGACCCTCAGAGACAATTTCTAAGCAATCTTGTGAATAAGGAGCGTTTCATTTCGCAAACTCGCTAGCCACTTGGAGAACATATACATATGCACGTTTGTAGCAACAGATGATGCTGATGTACATATTGTGAAGACCGGTATAGAGACATTTGAGAAGATTAAGAAACAAGTTGTTGTAATTGGCCAAGATGTTTATATTCTTGTTTTACTTATTGCTCTTACTCCAGACTGTATAGATATTCTCATATTGAAAGAGGGTAAGGGTAAAGTCTATAGGTAGGTCTATAGATAGGTTCTATAGCTCTAAAGATCTGCAGAATTCTAATCTTGTGATCGAATGCACAAAAAAAATCCATTCTCTTCGTTCATGTGATTAGTGATTGCGACACAACTTCAGGGTTCTATAGAAAGGGAAAACTACAAGCAGTGCAATTGCTCATCTTATTCAGGCTACTGTCCTCTTTCTTCGTGTTGCTATACAATGCGATGGTGAACCTCTCTCCTGCTCTTTCAATCTCAGTGTAAGTTGATTTAGGGTTATTAAAGATCTCAGGGATATCTTGTGGGTATTTACTGAGGTTGAACAATTGCACTGCTTGTAGTTTTCCCTTTCCATAGAACCCTCAGGTTGTGTCACAACCACTAATCGCATGAACGAAGAGAATGGATTTTTTTGCATTCGATCACAAGATTAGAATTCTGCAGATCTTTAGAGCTATAGAACCTATCTTTGACTTTACCCTTACCCTCTTTCAATATGAGAATATCTATATAATCTAGAGTAAGAGCAATAAGTAAAACAAGAATATAAACATCTTGGCCAATTACAACAACTTGTTTCTTAATGTTCTCATATGTCTCTATACCGGTCTTCACAATATGTACATCAGCATCATCTGTTGCTACAGACGTGCATATGTATATGTTCTCCAAGTGGCTAGCGAGTTTGCGAAATGAAACGCTCCTTATTCACAAGATTGCTTAGAAATTGTCCCTGACTGTGCTTTCATTAAAAATTATTTCTCTTGAGGTATGCTTCATCCTTCGCCTTTGGCGTTCAATAACCTTTGTGTTAACACTGATTTCGGTGTATCTGTCAAAAACAACTGTTACTTCATCGCCGTAATGCCTCTTGATATAAGACATATATGTGGTGTAAACATCACCGAAAGTTTCTTGCTTTGGCCATACTACATGAATAAGAGAGCCTCCATCAAGAACAAAGTATAGGTTGTCAGTGTTACCAACTGGTCGCTCTGGAACTGTATCAAAGATATTATAAAACATGGCCAGCAAGAGGCTACCTATAATTAGAATATTTATGAAAATAATTTATTGCAGTTAAAAAAATAAGCATTGTTAATTGTTTTATAAGCTGGGTACGATCATTTTGTTCTTTGATAGTTTTGTAAGTTTCAGAGTGGGTTGGAGAGTTCCCCCTCAGGGATGGAAACTTTACGGTTTCTGTTTCCTTGATGTCAGAAGAGTATTTGACCAAAGTTTCAAAACTTTATAAAATTTTCTCCTAATTGTTGTTTTTCGGTCTCATTGCAGTGGACTATTTGTACTCTGGTATTGGTGCTCTGACATATGCATGTGCTTACAAAAGTGAGTACTTATACATACAAACTTTATTTAGATAGAATATTTGATTGTATGCGTCGTCTTTTGTAAGAATAATGATTTTTTTTTGGAAAATGGAAAAATCGTTGTAACTTTGCTAAGAGTTTGTAATCGTACTACTGCAACAAAATATATAGTGTTGATACTCATTCGACACAGAATTTTATGGTCTACGACTTTCACTTATACCATTTCTAACATTGAATGTGTAGGGTTGAAGAAATCTAGGAAAAACTGACCTAACACTCCACTTTACTTCAGTTTTCCCCCCTAGAGGCGGAAGCTCCCCCCGGAGAGGTGGAAACTTTTCGGTTCTGATATTCTTGAGGTCAAAGAAGTATTTGACCAAAGTTTCAAAACTATATAAATTTTTTCCCCTATTTTACCTAATTGCAATGGGCTAAATCCCTGATCTAAAATAATCCAGTTGTAAGAAAGCATAATTGATATAATAAATAAGGATTGATAAACATAATCCAGTTGTAAGAAACATTATAACATCTGTGTAATTAAAAGCAACTTTTGAGAACCTCTTGAAAAGTCTTAACGTTTTATAGCAAGAAATTTTGCATATCTTGGTCATTCTATGCATTTCTTTTTTCTTCTTTGTAATGACTATTAAACTTATCTGAAATGGCAGATACTGTTTTTAAAGAATTTTATATCAACGAATTTGTGAAGTTTTTTGGTGCAGATGAAAAATTTTCACTTTTAATATTTCTTTTGTGCTGAATAATCTGTCTGAGATATGCAGCATGAGTGAATTGAAATGTGCAGTTAGTTTTCAGAGATATTCAGATACCCAGATAGCATGTACACTTGCAAGCAAGTTTCATTTTTCTTGTCATGACAAATTTGATGCAACAACTTTGCAACGAACTTCCTGCAAAGTAACAAAGCATAATCGACCAACCCACTTGCGAAACAAGTTTGTTGTGAAGTTGTTATGACAAACTTCATACCACAATTGCAAAACAAGCTTGCTGTGAAGTTGATAGAGCACACTTACACACTACGACCTGGATACAGCTGTATATCTCTGGTTTTGATCTTTGTCTCTGTTTTAAAAAATATCTGATTTTTAATAGCATCTCCTAGACCGTCCTCTTTTTTATTAATTAAATAAATCATTGATAATTTGCAAAAAAACTAACTTTGTTATAAAAAATTTGAAAAATTCTCCATCATTTTACTAAATATAGAACTTGCACTTTAAAGAAAACTGTATATCGACTTTTTCTTAATGTTGAAATTTTATCGTTCATAAACAAAATTAAACCTAAAAAACAGTCAATGATTGTTAAAAAATAATAACTTACATTTTGTCCCATTTTAAAAGAAATTACTTTTGAATCCTAATTTCATAATTTATTCTACTGTCAAAATGTAGTGATTAGTGAAAATGCTCTCTCTTTGATTTCAAATCATATTGTCAACTCAAAATTTTAAAAAATTAATAAAATCAAGAAATCAGTTTAAAATAAAATGTGTAGCTTCAATCTTTCTGTAGCGCAATGTGTCTTCCGCAATCGAAGTCCCTCTGGCTGAGTGGTGAAGACAACAGGTTTGGGAAGCGGTTTGTCGGAGGTTCGAATCTGAGGTTTGTCTGCATACTTTTTGCTATAGTGTGCAATGTGTTTGATGCAACAAGATTACTGCGAGTTCGACGTGTGGTGAATAACTCGTTTGCAATAACTTGTTTCAAGCTTGCACTCTTGCAGTGTGAAACTTGCTGCAAGCTTGCAGATTTGCAGAGCAAGATTACTGCAACTTTGCTGCAAACTAGAATTTCTATCTGGGTAATACCTACTCGTCACACCTTATCCATAGCAAGTGAAAAGTAAATGCTGCATGAATCTGTGAAAGATGTAATGGTAATGATGTGAAAAAAGTTTTGCGAAGGAAATATTTGATCTTTGTAACATTAATATTACAGTAGTTTTGCTGCATCCTTGCAAGATAAAGTGATACTGAAAGAGTACTGATACTTGGTACCATAAACTCATCTGTAGAAGTAACAAAAATATTGCTAGTGCTAAATTTGTCATCCACTGAATTTAGGATTGTCTAGAAATAGTTTGTATCTCAATTTTATTTTTTCTAAATTTTGCTAGGTGAAACTTACAAATCAGAGAAAGTACTAACACTTTATTATGTACTGTAACATCATTAATTGTTTAGAGAAATCGTCCCCAGCAATACCAATAAAAAATTCTGCAGGTATTCTTAATTAATAAAAAATAAAAGTATAAAGTTCACTTGTCTTGGATGTTAATAGGAGTTTAGGTCCCAAGCATACATTTGTTTAGTCACACTTGTAATAACTGGAAGCTAGTGCAATATTTAAGATTGATAGAATTACATGACAATGATTTAGAAGTAGCATTTTACAACTATGCTTGTAATTCTTGTTGCTAGTTATAACAGGGTTCGTACGCGTCCTTACAAGTCCTTAAAAGTCCTTACTTTTACATTTAGTCCTTAAAAGTCCTTACAAATCCTTATTTTTATGTCCCATTTTTTAAAAGTCCTTGGAAGTCCTTACTTTTTACTCTGCCATTATTAAAAAATTTAAAATTTCACCGATTATCGTTTTTCTAATTCCTCCTTCTCGGCGGCTCTAATCTCGGTCGACGTGGCTCTCACGGAATGGGGTGGGGGTGGGGGGACGACACTGCTCGCGTTCCACGAATACATATCCATCGCATACACTTTGGGAAATAAGGAAGGAGTTACAGATGGCCTTTATTGGTCCATGGTTCCATAGGAATGATTGTCAAAAGTGCTGTTACCATTTCTAGAACAGTATCAAAGTGATAAACCTTTACTTCCATTTTTTGCCAGTGATGTTTTTAAAACTTGTTAATGATTGCACTCAACATTTCAAATTTTGAAACCAGAGAATGAAAGAATTGAGAAACCTGAGACTTTATGCAAATTCAACTTCAGTGACCCAAACTTGTATAATGATAAAAGTTAAGCGTATTTAGGATTTGCTGCAGAGCAACTAATAAAAGAAAAGATAAAAAATAAGGAATTAGCAGACAAGGATGTTTTCACACTCAGACAGGATAGTCGGAAAAACATCATAACAATGATAAAACATTTCATGCAGAAATGTTCTGTGAATTACGCACTAGTAAGACCTGCGATTTGCATTGATCCACGAGTAATGGCTGGATATCCCGAAAAAGCACAGGAAAAAATGAAAAAAGTATTGATTGTGTTGTCGCAAAATGAACGTATTTTGGAAAAAGATTTGGACGAAATTTTGTTACTCTATGCAGATTTTCTGCTAAATATTGTAAAGCCAAATTCATTTGAATTTACTTCTTTCAATCCAAAAAGTTATTCCCTTGCTACTTTTTTACAAACTTATTTTAACAATAATCATTATGAAAAAGTTTGGAAGATTATCAAAATGGTATTAAAACTGTCACATAGACAATGAGGTTTTTCGGTGAACAAGGCCCTGGAAATAGAAAATTTGAAAGATGCTTCATATATTTTCCAGCGTCTAAATCATGAATTTATTAAACTGTCTGGGGCTATGTATGACTTAAAAATTACTAAAGAAATGAGGACGGCTGCCACCTCAGCTAGAGCAAAATACATGCAGTATTTAGAAAGTGAAAGATCCAAAAAAAAAAAGACTGAAATCAAACATCTGAAACGAAAAGCTTTAGAGGAGGAAATATAACTTTTAAAACAAAAGAAAATGTTCCTCCAGACGAACCTACACCAAACAAATGAGAAAGCAAATGATTTAGCTAAGGAGGCTGAAAAGTCAAAGGACATAAATTTATTTATTCAATCGCACAAACTAAGAAAAACAATTTCTGAAAAAGAAATTAAAATAAATACCTTGGATGTAAAATTGAATGAAAAAAAGTTTGGGATTAAAAGATATTTAATTTGATTACCAGTTTCATGGGTTTTTTTTCATCAATATATTAACTCATATTTTTAGGAGTTTTGTTGTGTTAAATTTGTAATGTATCTTCTATGTAATTTATCATCTAATAGGTTGAATTTGCAAAAATGAGACATTTTATTTAAAAATGCGTTGCGACAATTCGTTAAGTTTATTCAATTTAGAGGTCCTTATTTTTTGGTTTTTTTAGTCCTTAAAAGTCCTTGATAGTCCTTGATTTTCTTTTAAGGAAATGTGTACGAACCCTGAATAAAATGCAGATTATCAGTGATCTATAGGAACTTTTCAGTTAGTTCTTTAAAACGTCTCCAAATTTATAAGTTGGCTTGTAATGTTATTTTCGATTAGTGCAGAAGTTTCCAAAATATGTGAAATTATATCAAATAAATCGACTTTAGTGGTGTTCAGTTGTTATTTCGCACATTTTTGTGCCTATTTTGGCTGCTATCAAATAAATAGAAAATACCACTAATTTGTTTGGCATGTTAAGTGTACTTCAAATTCAGTCTTAAATATAATTAGAATTAAAGTTATTTTCATGTTATGGAATTTTCAAGGTTTAAATAATTAGATTTAGTGAGAAAGAATGTTTAGTAAGATAAATCATATCAGAAATAAGGTGCGGAAAATTCAAAATATTGAATTCCACCCAGATCAGTGTAAAAAAGATGCAACATAGGAGTCTGATCCAAAATTAGGTGTAATTTCTAGTTAGACATGTTGATTCTCTGTCAAACACTAGAACCTTGTTAGATATAACTTAGATTCACTTAGAAGAGGTGCTAAAGATGCTTTTTAAAAGTGTCTTCTAAAAAGTGAAATGTCAGTGTGTGTAGAAAATTAATTGGTTGTATAATTGTGCACATATAAACTGAACTTCATATTTTGCTACTTTCTGGAAGACACACAGTAAAATTGAGAATTTTATTACCTGTCCAGAAAGGTCAGAATTTTTAGAATTGAATTTCATTTAGTGTTTGCTAGAGCTAACTCTAAATTTCTTTTATTTCTTCAAAATTAAAATTTCAGAATTCCATGTATGGTGAGAAAGTGGTGCCAGAAAACTTGCTTGTACCATCAAATTCATATTTTCTTTTTAAAAGGTACTTGTTATTTCAATGTGTCTCAATATTTTTCAAAAGACATGCATACACAATTCATGCACCAGTCATAAAAAGGATGATTGATTATATCTTTCCACAAAATCTTGCTAAATATTCTAAATTTTTTTTTTTCTACTCTGAAAATTTAGAATCACATTAAAGGTTGTTAAAGAATAATAGATTAATGGTATCTAAGAAACTTCATACGGCATGAAATTGATATTTCTTACCAATTCATTGATACCTTTCAAATTGTATTTTTTCTTTTCTAGACTACAAGTAGCTATGAAGATTTGCTTAAAACAGTCATAATCTTAAGAAGGCGTATCTGCCTAGTCTTTACTATTTATTAATATCAATTGTAGTTCTCCAACATAAAATGTTTTTAAAGAATGCTTTCTAATCTTCATATATATTTCAGATAATTAACTTAATAAAATGATGGAGCAATTTCAAGTTGTGACGAGTGGGGCTGCTGTTGCTTCACAAGCCGCTTCCCATGTAGCAGTTTCCGGTGGAAATGGAAATGCAGAACAACTAGCTGTCATGCAGGGTCTACAGTCTGCTGTTC
This sequence comes from Araneus ventricosus, assembly GCA_013235015.1. Lineage (NCBI taxonomy): Eukaryota > Metazoa > Arthropoda > Arachnida > Araneae > Araneidae > Araneus > Araneus ventricosus. Next base: position 274,114 of record BGPR01000996.1, on the reverse strand, counting down.
AAGTATCTGGAGCACAAGTTGCGCAATTATCACCTCAGCCACAGGTATGCATTCTCCATCTAACTCTGCTCGGTACAGATTTACTAATATTTATCATCTGAATATTGCTTTATTGTGTAAAGTTAGTGTTATTAGGAGTGAGACTTTAATTTAGGAGGGATTATTAACATAATAGTGAGAGAGAGTATAGTCTGAAAAATGTACAAGTTCTATCAATTTTTTTTTTTACATTTAATAATATCCTATTACTTTACAGAATTTTAGACAGTATTTATTAAAACTACTAGCTGATATATCTAGTGTTGTTCAGGATGAAATATTTTCTTATCTTTTATTATTAAAAAAATGCATATTTAATGAAATGTTACAAAATCTTCATTAAACCTTTTTCTTACTAGAAGATTTGTGCCCGTCTAATACGGGCTTTTTGCTTGCCAACGCTATCTCGGATCTGATTGTCACAGATTTACTATTGAAAGTTGTTGAAGAAAATCTCATGTAGATTGCTAGCGTGCTTAAGAAATAAAAAAAAGCACGAAAAACCGAAATGATGAATCAATTGAGACTAACTTTCGTTTTGCGAAATATATAAATATTCAATTCCAAAATTAAGTACGAAAAACAAAGAACCTTCTTAACGAAAATGAAAATAAAGATCTCCCATAAGTTGGAAAATAAATTAATTCTAGTATAACTTCTATCTGATATTAAAAGAGTTCTGCCTCAATGAATCAACAACAACAACAAAAAAACACTGCTAAAAAAATTCTGTCGTAACTCTTATTTGGTATTAAATCATCAGAAATATCCAAACAGTATCCATGATGTGTAATTTGTAGACAGACTGTCTGATCTGATTCTCTGGCATATAGCCAAACCAAACCACGTGATCATCACTGACTTCGGCGGGCTTTTATATAAGAGATTCTTCAGTATTCATGAGAAAAATTTGAAGTACTTATAACTTAACAAAGGCTATAGTTATCAAATCAACTGTTGGCGTGATAATATGCAAGAAAGTAAAAATATATCTAAAATTAACATGGCATCCGATGGAATGCCACTTTTATTTACACTAAAATCTTCCAATGAGTTCAGTATCTTCGGTTGAGCAATTACAGTCAAACCCTGTTATAACGAACCTGCAATGCACTGATCCAGAAATTCTGTTTATCCGATTTTTCAGATATTAACTACAAAAAAATTTGCTTTAATCCTTAAACACATATTTGTGTTGAACAAATTAATTACACTGAATTACAATGATTTATGGGCTACAATAAATTAAAATTAATATTTATTTTTGAAAAATTAATGAGTGAAATTAATTATACTTACATTTATTTCTCTAAAGTATGAAAATAAGCTTCAATATTTTGTTAAAAGCGTCTACATTTCATCTATCTTCTTATCAATAATTAAAAACGAGTTCATAACATTTCTATCCACACTTTTTGTTGCAAAGAAATTTTACAAATTGTTCCAAGCTGCCTTCGAATCAGAAATTGAAGACATGAACTTGCATTGCCTCTGTCTTCCATATCTGTAGATGAATCATCAATCACATTCTTTTCGTGAAGGAAACTATATCTTCATAATTTGGCACTTCAGATGTAATCAAGTTCAGATGTAATCGCAAAATTCAAACTGTTCAATTTCATTTTGAGAAAAAGCATTCACTCTGTGCTTTTCTAACCTTTTAACTTGCAAAGAAATAATTTTGGTTTGCTGTATTGGAATTTCTTGCTTTTGAAGTTTGTTACAAGGATTTGAAGATACATAAGTGACATAGGAATTCAGTTGCGACCATTTGACAAGTTCTTTATAACCAAGGGTTTGTTATATCGCAGGTCTCATTATACCAGGGTTTGACGTAATTCATGTCATACGAAATTAGTTTTATATATAAGTTTTAGCTTCACTTGATTTTGAATTTATGTTTCAGAATAGAAAGATTCAAAATGTTAATGTTTATTCCACCATATATGGTTGTACAATTTTGTGTTAAAGTAGCAAATCTGACTGAATAACTTTTATATAAAATGGAATAGTTTTTCCAACATTTTTTTAAATAAAAAAAAATATTAATAAAGGCTTGTTAAAAATTTTTTTCTTCATAAGATATTTTACAGTTTTTAAAAAATATTTAAATAAGTGACTTATTACCAAATATTTTGAACAGTTTTAAATGCTACTGTTTGATTTACAAATTGTCTAACTTGCAGGTGTTCATTATGTTAACTAGTTAAAAAACCTCAAATCTTTTTTAAAAGTTGAATAAATTAATAAAAATTGGTTCCTTTTTTTCTATTTTGCCGTATTTTCCTTTCTGTAAATTTTACTTTTACTGTATAAAATTCAGATGCCATTGATAAAATATTGTCAGCACTTTGAATTATGTTTTAGTAGTAGCTTTATTGAGTTAATTGTAAGCATGTTCATCTGTTTCAAATATCAAAATTATTATTTACTTTTCATGATATAAAATTAACGAGATTTTTTTTTTTTTTTTTAATGTAGGTATTACAAGTTTCACAAGGTGGCCAACCAATAATGGTTCAAGGTCTTCAGCAAGGCCATGCTATTCAAATTCAAGGCCAGGCTGGCCAACAAGTACAACAGGTAACAATTCAGGAATTTGTCAAGCACAGTTAAGCCACATTTATACATTTCTCATTTATATGTTGTTTCGTGATAGTTCCGATTCATTCACATTCATTTAAATGATAAAGTAATTCGTTTACATGACTCAAAGCTTTGGTTATATGTCATTTCCCCCCATTCTAAAATGTGAAAATTACCTCCTTTCTAGTATCGGAACTGTTATAAAAGATATTGTGACTTCAAAATAATTCACAATTAAATAATTAAGATTAGACAAATGTCTGGTGCTAATTTAAGTGATGCTGAAGAAGTTATTCCATCTTTTTTTTAAAGACACTATGGACTCCCTTGATGAACTCTGAACTTATTTTTTTGTCAAAAGAATAGTGAAAAAGTATTCAATGAACTTAATTCGATTCATAACGATGTACTTAATACTTGTGGACAACGGTTAAAGATTTTCTTAATTAAATGCCTACCTGCATGCACATAAATCGTAAAAGATATGTATAATTATTATTCAATATATGAAATAAAGGTATGATTGTTTTCTCTTTTATGATAAATGTTTAATTTTGAAATTAAATTATTGATTTCCATACTATGCAGCACTATTTTAAAAAACTTTAAAGTTAATACTTTTAATTGAATTGGCATTAGTAGCATTAAATTTGTAATAATCAAAGTTGTTTAGTAAAATTTCGATTATACGTTTGTTCATTTATTCATTGTTTTATGTCAATCCCTTGAAAGATGTATAAACGCTGCTTTACTGTAATTTAAAATTTGATCTCTGCAATGTTTAAAGAGTTTTAAATTTGAATTTCATTTTTGCAATGTCTTTTAGATTCAAGTTATTCCTATTGGCCAGTTATCTGGTGCGCAAGGGCAACAACAGGTAATATACTGAATACTTTTACTCACGAATTCGTTTTATTTTTGTTTTTATTCAAGAAATTGCTTTTCAATGTTTGCTTCATTTATTATAGATGAGGATTTTCTGTCTGAAACTTTTGAAGTATTTAAAGATACTTTACTTTTCTTGTTAGCATGACAGCAGCGAACATGCGTACCTTGCCAACTTTGCAATATAAAGCTGTGATTCTTGCCATTCATTGTAATGATAATAGAGTATCTTTTATGGTGTTTCACTTAGTACAGTACTAAGTACATATGCAACTTCACATATGATTATGAATTGTCCTTTTATTTGTAATAATTATTAATAGTTTGAGTTAAGTAATTTAATTTGAAATTAATTTAAGGAATGATTTGTGCTCGTTTAAGTAAATATTAAAAGCGATTGTTTTAAATAAAGGTATTTAGAATTTTTTAAAAAGAATTGTAATTTTTAAAGTTGAGTATAATTTAGAATAATGGTTATTTTTCTGAAACTATATACCATTTTCTGATTGTTGGGAAGGTTTTTTAATAATATTAAAATTCACTTTTTAAAGAATAATATAGTAGAGTTTTTGGGAAAATGGGAGTTGCTCATTGGTAACTTTTAGTAATTACTGGGTGCAAATTCACTTTTATTTTGCTTAAGTTACTGCATTTTTTGACTGCTGAAACATTTGTATAGACAGCTTAGCATGGTTCTGGGTCTCTTCCTAAAGCTCAGCACTGCTGCGATATATGATGGAATTTGCAACAACTCATTAGAAATCTGGGGTATTTTTTTGAAAAACTGAGATGGTTTTCATATGATTTTTAGTCGCTGTGTGTGATTTTATGATGGACATATTAAAGAGCATCTACTATTCTCATTAATTCTTTATTTTGGAGTATTTAATATTATTCCCCAAATGAGCGTCCCACATATAACATTATTGGTCTTAATATTACTTTTTGTAGAAGAAACTTGTGCTTGATCGATAGCTGAACTACTCATTTTAGTAAATGCCTGTCTAATATGAAGGTTATTTATTACATTATATTTGGTGGCAGCTATTTTCAAGTTGATGGAAAAGTACCAATTTAAATATTTAGTAGCATAATGCCATTTTGAAATCGAATAATATAAAATAAATTTATATTTAAATAAATAATTGAATTGACTTTTTTGTAAATCTTTAACTAAATTTCTGAATGAATTTGCTTAGAAGTGATAGTTATTATCTGTTAATAATTCCTTTTCTTTTCTCTAGATAATAATACAACAACCAGGACAGGGACAGATAATTCAAACTCCAGATGGTCAAACTTTAGTCTATCAACCTGTAATGGAAGGATCAAATTTTATACAGACCCAAGGAGGTAAATTAAAATTTTATGTATTAATCTTGATTTTTAGGAAATTTTGAGTTCATTAAAAAAAAATGGATATTTTGTTGAAAGAAGTTCTTCTGTCCAACTGTTAGCCTCCTTACTTTAAGTGTTGGTTCGCATAAAATTTGCCCTATTTTGTAGAAATAAACTATATGCAATTATTTCAAATATAGCTTACTTTAATTTTACTTACTATCATTAATTACTTATTATTTAGGATATAGAATGTTATAAAAGTATCCACAATGGTTGGTTGCCAAAGATACTCATGTCAGCAAAATAGTAAGGCATTCTGAAAGAATATGGTGTAAAATAGTATGAAAAATTTGTATAATATTTGCATCCATTTCCTCTCCTTAGCAACTTTTATCAATTGTTTTGAAACATGAATGCATAATACTTGCAACTAGATGGCGAGAAATAATTTTTGTATATTGACTGCAGTTCTTATTTACCTGTGTATTTCTTTATAATTTTGAAATATGAGTTCATTGTACTTAAAGAAAGAATGTGAGAAACAATTTTTATATATTGACTGCACTGTTAGAACTTGTAAGTTGTTTAAATGCAATTTAATGTTTACTGCAAAAATGTCTTTTTCTTGTTAGGACTTTAGTATTCAAGCAGTATAAAACAATAAATATTTAAACAGTAGAATTATAATCAGATTTTTTTAGCACTTCCATAAAAAATTTCAATGTTCTCCTTTTCATTTACTTCAAAATACTTTCAAGAGCAACGAGCATTTGTTTGCGTTCAGTTTAGGTAAAAATTTATTAAATGCTGACAATTGAGTAATAATTCAGATCCACCTGCAAAATCATTTGATAGAAAAAAAAATAATAACGTTCTTAAATTCTATTGGTAAAGGACATTTGTATAACAGTTCATTTATTTACTAAATTAGCATATTTAACCAATTTAGATGGTTGAATTATTTTATATGGAATTTTTAAATATATTTGTCTGGTTATAATGTTAAGATTATTTTGGAATGCCGATAAAAAAAACTGTTCTTTTCAAAAACTCATGCCTGTCACTTTTGGACGATTTTACTCCACATGGGGTGTTACATAGTGAGCAAGAGCAGCTCTTTCATGGAATTCATTGTTAGGCTTGTTTCCTTTTGGCTATTCTTTTCTTATATCAATATTCATTTTCTTTTTAACTGTACTATTTTGTTTCAATTTAGAACTTGTGTAATGTTTCTTTATATTGCTTGATGAAAAAATAAACAACTTCTACATTGTTCATCTCGCCTCTAATTTGATGAAATCAAGTGCATATCCAAAAAGGCTGAGGGGTCTGTTTGTTTCTTAAGTTCTAATTGAGAATAAAATATTGAATTTTTAGAATAAAGATTTAGAAGATGGTCATTAATGTGTTTAAATGTATGATTATTGTTTACATGGCAATGCTGTTTTGAAATTTTTATTTCTAGTTAGTTGTAAATAACCATAATATTAATCCAAAAACAAATGCCCTTTTCTGTATTCTAAAGCTGAGCTTTATTAGCTTTTTAATTTTTTAAAAAAGATTTTAAATGGTAAGAGTTACTTTTAATAGTATTTTTTTTTTTTAAAATTGAATTAGACATGGGCAAAAGTTTTTTTTTCTTTCTTTTTGGATCAAAAAATTAGGTGCTGTTTCAGAAATTAATAATCCATAAAATATGATGTTAAGTTATGTCTATTTATATAAAGTTTCTGAAGGAATATTACAAAAAGCAAGTTGACATTGTTTTTGCAAGTATAATTTCTTGTATTTGAAATTACATATTGACTACTACACTTATGTATATTTTTTATGAGAAGGTTTTATATAAGCAAAAGTAAAGGTAATGAAGTTCATATTTCCATTTCAATTTAATCATATCTGAACTCACCAAACATCAGAATTTTTTTTATATTTACTGTTTGTTAGTCATATTTTTATGCTTAGTTCTGCAGAAGAGACAAAATAGATAAGTAATTTAATATAAGTTTATTTTAATTTAATAGGAAAAATTTTTTATTTGCTTAAAGTATTTTTTTCCCTGAGAAAATCCAATCTGTTCAAGTTGCATAGAAAAAAATTGGCATCATCTCTCTTGACTTCTACAATGAATAAAGAAAATAATGGTAAAAGTAACACTGCAGAAAAACACTTGAAAATGAAACTGAGAAAGGATAAACGGAAGAGGAATGCCATGTAAAATATAAATGCTATCTGAAAAAATGGAAATGAAGATGGAGAAGAAAATAAGATGGATTTATAGTTATTTCAAATCTAGTTAGAAATTATTAAGAGACCTGCCTTATTTTCTCAAAGTAAATTATGTACATTTAAATGGGGTGAATAGAAGCAATTTCTTTCAGGTTTAAAAATAGAAAAATGAATTTTTTTTAGAAACACTATAAAATCACAGGTCTCTGCTATTATTTGAAATTAATTATGAGTTTAAGGTCTTATCAGTTATTTTATACATAAAAATACTAAAACATTGTTTTTAAGGTCAGTTCTCTTTAGAGGAGTGAATACACATTGTTCAGTTATGAAAATTAAATTTTTGTTTTCAGTAATTTTTGGAGGTGAATAACATGAAATTCAGTAGTAGCATAAACATGTTATTTCCTATCTATTCAGCCAAACATAAAAGGAAAGCTATTATTTAAATGATGTTTTAAAGAGTTATTGACTTGTTAATGATATAGCATAGACATATATGATTGTTTAATTATAAAAAATTGAAAACTTTAATATTCAAAACTTAATTTATGATAGGCTAATAGCTATTTAGGTAGAAACACTAGTATATTTAAAAGTTTTACACTTTAAAATTTAGGATAGTATTTTAATATCCAAGTAAAGTTCTGTATATTATTCATTTTTGTATTATAATGAAACTTAAATAATTTTTAAGAATTTAAGCTTTTAATATTGTAAAAGAAGAGCCAGATTAAGAAGGTTGTAGAGCAAGGCTGTTTTCTGTGCAAAATGTTTTTCTAGAGAAATTGAGTTCTTTGTAGGCATCCTGAATATAATGTAGAATATCAATTGATTGAATTTTAATGTTGTGATGCTCATATGTACTTATTTTTTACTAAAATGATGATTTGTAATAATTTTTTTTCCCTTAATGCATTGAATTTTTATTTTTTGTAAGGGAGACAAATGTTTTGTAAATTCCATGATAAAACACAACATCTTTTTTATAAAGCCTAGGCTGTAGTGAGCCATATCATTTGACTCTGATATATTTTTATTACCTTCTGGTACAGTTCCTGAATTGTAACAAAATAGATTAAACTATTGTTTTCTGGGTTTTTTTTTTTGTTAAAAATTTGTTTTTAATGAAATTTTTTGTTTTGTTTTAGGTATTATACAGATACCATCTGTATCTGTTGCTGCTCCTGCTCCCCAGGTGGTTCAGACAACCACAACCACTGCTGCTAGTCCTACTCCACAGACAATCACAATACCCTCAAATGTTCCACCTGCAAATATTGTTATGGTAAATAGATACCATACCTTCATTTTCTCTGAACTCCATTCCTGTTTAATCCTATCTATGTGAACTAGCTTTTCATTCTGTCCATCTAGTAATGGCTAAAATAAGTTCAACTGCCGAAAATAATTATTTTATATGGATATTTTTTTTTTCTACTGCAGAAAATTAGTCTAGAAACTTCTGTCAGTTTTGCATTTGAAGAGAAGCATTATCTTTTTAATGTTTCTGCATTAGTGCCATTTATAATTTGCAATCCCCAGATATTTCTTTTAAAGATTTGCTACATATAAAGTAATGGAAGGAGAAATTAGTTTATAAAGATTCTGTTGGAGAAAAAGTAAAATGTTCTCAAATCTTAATTATAATTCAAAAATATTATTGCAGATGTTCGTTTAAAAATTAGCTTCGAGAATAACAGGTTGAATTCCTTCAATTAAATAAGTTATCTTTATTATTTTCTTCATTATTTGTTTTCAACATACAGTTTCTTTTTGTGGTTTTTAAATAACCAAATCTCACCACTATCCATCCATGTGCGAAAACATTCTAAAAATTTTCTAATTATTGATTCAATACTCATACTATTATTTATTTATACTTCAATACTATTTTTTTTTTTGCATGATTCGTATTTTCTTGTTTCGGGCAAATCCATTCTGAATGAAAGTGTATGCTTATTTTTTATTTAGTTGTATGCAATTTCTATTTATAAAATGTAAATTTCATGCTTTTTAAAATTGGATATTTATCTGCTAATATGATTATATTATGCTCGCATTACTAAATTGTTTTGTATTTGTATATCTTTGAAGTTAGCTTTCATCTATTGTCATAGTTTTAAAAGCATTTCTTTTTAAAAATTATTTGCTACATTGTGTTATCACAGAGTGGGTAAAAATATGCGTAACTCCTAATATAACAACTTCTTGGGAAAATGAATGAAACATTTTTACTCCAACAGATAGATCTTTATTCTTTAAGTTATTTCCTATTTTGAGAAGAAGCATAATATTTTGCTTTCTTTTTGCATTGCACTGAGTAGCAGTGAAAAAAACATCATAAATACACATATATAAACTGTTAAATTCAACCACTGAATTTATTGTTAATTTTTGGCAACTATTATTGATTTTGATTGGGCATTAAATTTTTGTTTTTTCCAAAATTAGTTTTAAGAAGGTTGGATTTTTAAAAAATATCTTTGACTTTAAATAAGAGATATATGGAAAGATATTTTACTATCAAGCTGTTTATATATTTTGGAAAATGGAATAAATAATAACAAATTAAAAAAAATCCACATTCTTTTTAATGATTTTCAAAAGTACAGTGTTTAAAGTTGCACTGTTATTCATTTAAAATATTTATTTGCAGCAAGTTGTTCCTGGTAATGCTGGTATTCAAGCAGTTCAAAGGATACCTCTCCCAGGTGCTGAGCTGTTAGAAGAAGAACCTTTATATGTTAATGCTAAACAGTATCACCGAATTTTAAAAAGGAGGCAAGCTCGAGCCAAACTAGAAGCTGAAGGAAGAATACCAAAAGAACGACGGGTAATTATCTGTGCAATTTTATCAACTTGTAGAGTTTTTTCCCCCCCCCCCCCCATTGAAACAGCTATTGTGATTTTTGACTAATTTTTGGAGAAATCATTTGACTAGATAACTGTTTAAACCATGGGTTTAGAGCCCATTTCTTTGGGGTTTTTATATGAATTTGGAATCGCAAAAAATGTGGACAATGGATTCTTTTTCTCTATTAAATATTAGAAATGAAAAATTATTTAAAAAATTGATTAAATACAACAGAGTTGTATTAAATCAATTTTTCATTTGTTATTGTGTAATGTGTCTTGTTTTTTTTTAAAAAAAAATGAAAGCTAAATATTCACTGTTAATATTTTTTTTTTAAGCTTCTATTCTTTTTCTGAGATATATATTACATTTATTCCTTTTTAATTCACTGTTTAAGAAACATGGGTCAGTTGTCATATCAAAGTATTTCAAGCATATCGTTTTTAAACGTTCAGGAGAGCCAGCTCAACTTTTTGGTTTAGAGTATAGATTGATTTTCCAAAGAGCAAATTGTAGGTTAATGTAGTTTGAGTAAATATTTCTTACAGTATTCCCAAGAGGATTCTATCATTCTCTTCAACTAATTTGACATTTTTCCTGCCAGTGTTTTTTTTATAACTTTTTTACAAGTTTTTTCAGTCTGGGGAAGTGTATTCTCAACGAAGAGTATCATTTGTTTGATATTTGCTCAAGTACATGATGTAAGACTTTCATTCCTAGATCTTTCTGTCAGGTTGACAATATTAAAAATTTCATTAGTAAAAACGGATTGAAGAAGTGTGTATTACATTGGCCAGTTCTCTGTATAGACTTTTTATTCCTTGCAAATGGTACACTATTAGCTAGATTATGTTTTTTAGAGTTTTCTTTTTCCTTCAAAATCATTATCAAGATAAAATAAAATAATTATACTATATTTCATTCAAATCCTGAATTATCAGAATTAGCCTCTTCTTCAGAAGATCCACTTGCGGTTCCCTCTCGGAAGTTTTATCAATTTCGGTCATATCTGATAACCATTTGTTTCTGTATTATTCTGACCGCTTTCAAAAAGTTACTTTGATTTTCGGTGGGCCTGGCTTGTGACCATAATGTAAAGTAATCTTAAAATGTTAGCTTATACATGGGGTATAACAGACCCCACAGTGCTTGGAATAAATGAAGCACTCTTGTTTTTCTGTTTTTGTATATTTTTTTTAACAACCTTCCCCTGTTAGGCTGTCTGTGAAGGTATGGCATGTTATTAATTTATACTAACTACTATGAATTCCTTGAATATGAATACAAAAGAAAATGAAATAGGATAAAGAAAAAAGACAGGGATGTGTTTAAGGGTTAACTTTCTCTGACAAATTTTTGTAATCTTTACTGGGTAACTCTTAACACTTACATTAAGTATTAACATAATTTTGACTTTTCAAATAGTTTATTTATGAAATTATAATTGCAAATATGTTTTTGATTATTCACAATAATCTTTAATAACAAGATCATTAAAAATATGCCATTAGATTTCTTTTTTTAATATAGCTTGTTAATAAACTTTTAATCATAATATATTTTTAGCCCTTTTGATCTGACTTTTGCATGATAGAAATTTAACTATGAAAAGTAGTTTATTGTTGTAAAACACATGTAAAAATGGGATTTATTTACCCAATGGGGAATTAAGTCTAATTTCCAGGATGTATATACCCATAAGAGCTGAAAGGGTTAAGCAAAAGTTTCGTGTTTAAACTCCTTTGTCTTAATTTAATGTTGACCTATTTAAGACCGCTCCGTGTTTTCTTTATCGGAAATGCACCAGATAGTTTTTTAACACTTCTTACAGCATTAAGAACACATTTAAGTTGTTCCCATAAAATTAAATTTATTTTCATAAGAGTTACAAAATATTGCGTTTTTGCAACATCAGTCCAAAACGATATTAAAAAAAAAAAAAAAAAAAATTTAGAAATGTGAATCAAATTGGAAATTCGGCATGTACTGCCATCTACAATTATTATTTGAAAGTAAACTTTTTTTCCTCTTTCAAAACACCAGAAAAATATAATTTGTTTGCAGGTGTTAAAATTCAACTAATATGGAAACAAAATATATATTATGAACAATTAAAGTATAGAGAATCAAATAAAAATATTACTTCAGACATACAAAACGTAGAACATGTCTATAAAAAAATTCAGAAATTAATGTTGGATTTTCGAAATGTCAGTCTTTAATGGGTTAAAAAAGAAAATGCATTGTTTGGATTAAATGCAAAGTAAGAATTTTTAGATCATAAAAATTAATTTCACATTTCTCACTATATAATTCATTCTGTTTTAAAATAGACATTATGTTTTGCTATTTATATATTTAAGTCATTCTAAAATTAAAATATAAACATTCTTATCTATTTTTAAAAACTAATTGTTGGGGTGGAGAGCTTCGACATAGATTTTGTGTATTCATATTGTCTCTCAATGCTTTAAGTTATAAGTTTAATTTTTTCCAAAAAATGTATTCTAACTTTTCATCTTTTGAATTCTGTAATTGAGGACTAAAAATGGTAAATGTTGCAAGTGCCAAAAGCGAAAAGGCTGGGGAAATCTTAAAAAATTATTAATCAGTCCGTAGGAATTACACACGAGCAACCTATTTACACTCTCTGTTGAACTACTTAGCGGATTATCAGGCACTTCATGTTTACCACATTAATAAAGCATTGCTCATTTGACACTTTAACATGAAAAAACACTTTTGCACAAGTTTTCGGCACTTACATCATTTACCACTTTTAGTCTTCAATTGTTCGTGTACAAAAATAAGTGAAATGAAAAAAAAAAAAAAATACTAATATTATTCTGTAACCAGGATGACAGTACTATACCCAGATAGCATGTACACTTGCAAGAAGTTTGATTTTTCTTGATTTTAGCTTGTCATCACAAACTTGATAAGGCAACTTTGCAGCAAACTTCCTGCAAAGTGACAAAGCATAATATCGACCAACCCACTTGCAAAACAAGTTTGCTGTGAAGCTTTTATGACAAGCTTCACACCTTGATTGCAAAACAAGTTTATTGCAAACATGATACAGCACACTTACAGATAATTTTTGTCTCTGTTTCAAAAACATCTGATATTAAAAAACATACAATTTTTAATTGCATCTCCTAGACCATCCTTCTTTTTATTAATTCATTAAATCAATGATAATTTGTAAAATAACTAACTTTTTTATTAAAAAAATTTGAAAAAATCTCCATCTTTTTACTAAATATAGAAGTCACGCTTTAAAGAAAACTATATCGCCTTTTTCTTAATGTTGAAATTTTAACTTTCATAAACAAAATTAAAACCTGAAAAACAGTCAATGTTTGTTGAAAAATAATAATTAACATTTTGTCCCATTTTAAAAGTAATTACTTTTAAACCCTAATTTCATAATTTATTCTACTAGCAAAACGTAGTTATTAGTGAAAATCGCTCTCTCTTTGACTTCAAATCATATTCTCGACTCAAAATTTTAAAAATTAATGAAATCAAGAAAACAGTTTAAAATAAATCGCAGATGCATGATCTATTAGCGCAATCTATCTTTTCCTCTCAGAGTCTAGTTGGCCGAGTGGTTAAGACGACAGGTGTAGGAAGCGGGATGACGGGGGTTCAAATCCGAGGTTGTCTTTGTACTCTGTTTTTGCTATAGTTTGCAATGAGTTTGATGCGGCAAGCTTGTGACAAGTTTGACTCATGGTGACTAACTCGTTTGCTTTAACTTGTTTCAAGCTTGCACTCTTACCGTGTCAATCTTATTGCAACCTTGCAGATTTGCAGAGCAAGATTGCTCGAACTTTGCTGCAAACAAAAATTTCTATCTGGATAGTGACATTTTCAAAGCTGTTAACATGTAAAAACTCTCATTGCACCAATATCACTCATGTAGTTTTTTTTTTTGTTAAAGAATATCATAGAACTTGTGATTGTATTGTCTCATTTAGAACATGTTGAAGATTGTGAGGGAGGGGATGAAGGCGAAATTAGGGAAATATCTTGGTTGATAGAATTTGCCAAAACATTTCTAAAGGTTTCCAGTCATTTGGAGTATATTGAACTTTAAGAAATTTTGTAGATTAGCTGTTATGTTTATTGGGAGATTTTGGCCTAATTAATTTAATAATAAACAGGCATATGACAACGGTTGGCATATTTGTTTTGTAAGAAAACATACATTTAAACATTCTTGCTGATATTTTAATTAAATTAAAGGTTTGATAGTTATTTCTAAAATTTACTGTGGCAGTTTCTAACTTAATTATTTTCAAAGTAGAAAATGATTGAAAAATGTCATAAATATTATGAGGACACATTTCTCCCCTTTCATCGTAATTCCCTTGGAAATAAATATCATGTGAAATTAAACCTACTGTGGAAAAAAACTTTTGTGGAAACCACATTTTAAAAATGTTATCATTTAATACTTTAAGAATATGTAACTGTTATGTTGCTAATATCGTCAATCAGTTTGTTTCTTTTCAAATATTATTTGCTGAATTCCACTGTTTTGCTTTTCCAGAAATATTTACACGAGTCGAGACATCGTCATGCAATGAATCGAGTTCGAGGTGAAGGTGGTCGTTTTCATTCAGGATCTATGAAAGAGGAAATGATGATGCATTCAAAGCTGTCTACAGATTCTCAGACAAATACAGATTCTGAAGGTCTAAGTGGCAACAATGGAATTTCTGACCTGGCAGGTTTAGATGTAAGTGAAATGTCTTTTAATTGTACACAAACTAAACTCTTGTAACTCTTCTTAGAGTCAAATAGAATGGGTAGATTTTTTTTATAAAGAATTCTCTAGAAACTATCTGAAGAGTATACTATGCAGTTTTTGAACATATAAGTAGTATATTTGCACATCTTTTATACCTTTGAGAACTTTTTTGCAAAGCTAACCCCATCACATTGGTGTGGCTTATTGATTGTCCACTCTTTTTTTCTTATCTTAACCCTCCAAGCAGCCAAACCATCATTTTTCATGCTCAGCTCAAAAGCACATTATTCTTATTTATTTGCATATCTTTTTAAAATTCCACGGGTCAAATATTCCTGAGATTTCAAAGTAAATTGAAAAGGAAGTGATTTATCCACTTTAAAAGCAATTTTCTAAGAGCTTGTAGTCATTTGTTCAAAATAATTGGTAGCTTGGAGTGTTAATGTTTTAACAGTTGACAGTTTTATTACTTCCAGGAGGTCCAACATGGAAAGGGCAAAAAAGAACCCTTTTCTTGTTGAGCAAAAAGTCTTGTATATTGTTTTATCCAATTGAGACACTAAAAATGAAAATTTTTCTGTTTTTGGATTGAATTGTTTTTTCATTTATTTAAATGTTCATTACTTAGTGAATAAGTAATCAATTTCAAGCTTTGAAAGAAAAATTTATATGATATTTCTGTATGAATTTGCATGACAGCTCATAGATGTTATTTATAAATTCAAATTATTCATTAAGAGAGACTAAGATTTTCATATTTGTTATACTTTTTAAAAATCATGAAATAATATTATGATTGAGAATATCTTTGCTTAGAAATGCATTTTGGAAATTATGGATAACTCTTTGAATACTTGAGAATTTGAAAATGTACGTCAACTTAATGATTCAAAATTCTTGAAAGAAAATCAGGAAATAAATGACAGCTGAATTTTTGGAGTTGTTGGTAATGAATTATTCAAAGCAGTGAGAATTTTCAACAAAAGTTACAAGTGTAATTTTTTTTTATCGAATTCATCCTTTCTTGGTTGGATTTCATCTGAAATAAAAAGATTTAAAACAAAGGAAAAATATTTAATTTGTTGTCAGCTTATATTACTAAAACAATAGCCTAGATCTGTCTCTCACTGATCCGATAATGTTCTGACGTCACCAACAATAAAATTCACGCCATAGCACTGCGATATGTTAAACAGCATTATTTCATTGTTAGAGAACCTAGATTTCAGTAATTTTAAATTTAAAAAAGAAATTGTTGTTCTAATTTCAAATTGAATAACTCTAAAATAGCGAAATAAAATTTTCTATCGATTGATACAAAATTTATCTCTATGATCAATAGTTTCCTAGAAATTTTAAATTATATTAATAATATATTTCAAATTAATTTCTGTTTTCAAATAGAAAGTAGTAAATCACGTCAGTGGTATATCATGCGCATGATATAGTTTGGATGCCACAATGCATCTGATTATTTATTGCAACCGTAATGATATAATTTGATAATAGTTTTCGCAACATTTGACAAGCAGAGAAGTGCTTTGTAAGAAATGTAAATAAAAAAAATATTTCCTGTCATAAAACAAATGTTTATTTTATTTGTTTTCAATCAATATTAAACATTTATCTCACATATATATGTATTTAAACACCTAAAATTTGATGGGAAATCTCCCGAATGAAGAGGCAATTTGCACCAGTCATACCATGACGGGTGATTTTCTAGTTATGAGATATTCAGGGTATTATGGTAATGGCTGATTTCAATAATAATAGTGACTTATCATCACTTTGAAATTTCTCTGTGAATGCTACATTTTTGAAGAAATGAATAAAAGTAGTAGTAATATAACAAACGATATAAAGAATAATTTTAATTCATGTTTGTTAGCTTGAATGGCATTGCCTGGTATAATCAGTGGCGGCGCGTCAAATAAAAAACGAGCATTGCTGTAGAAGATATTAAAAAATTGTTTTTAACCAATCCGCTATTTAAATTGTTACATTCAGTGTCAGATTTTTAAATTTTTTTAATTTAACAGTATGAAATGAGCAAGTATAAATATCTGTTTACTCTGCTAACTTTGAGTTAAAAGAGTGCTAATTTAAAAATATACTCCAAAATGTTATTTTTAAACCTCTTTGAAGAACAATGAGTTATTGATTTATAACAAGAAAAATAATTTTATCACTTATATCATATGCAATAAACCAGAAGTATTTTTCTTGCAAATGCCAAGCAAAATGTAAAATTTAAGCCAGAGAAAATAATTTATGGAAGGGGGGGGGAGAGACATAGGGGAAAGTGCCAGTTTCTGAATTTACTTATTATTAAGGATAGGCAGATTAATTCTGCAGCTCCAATAACCTCGTTTCCCTCTGTTATGCCGCATTTTGAGGCATAAACAGAGGCCTTTTCGAGGTATAAGTGGTATTTTTTAATAATTCCTTGCTGAATCCAGAACCAGCTCTAAGTGCTTTTTTCACTTTGAGTTGAGGTTTTGTGGAAGAACAACTTTTTACAACTAAATTGCTTTTATAGATGTGATAAAAAATGATTTTTATCTTTAATTGCATAAGATCTTAATCACAGCAAGGAAATGTCTACAAATGCTGTGAAAAAGGAATAAATTAATAAATAAATTTTTGAAATAATTGCAGGGGGTGCTGCAGCTCTGCAGCCCCAATGGACAAGCCGCCACTGTCTGGAAAACTCAGATGCTGGGCATTGACAACAATCAGTATGTTAACAAACATTTAGCTTAAATTTTTAAAATTGGAATAAAGCTAGATATTAATTATCTGCATACTCACATAATTAATTGCAAATATTTTTGAAATATAGTGGAATAATTACAAAGGTGCCACTGAGGTCAAAATCGAAATCTGGGAAACCTCCGAAAATGGAAAGAAAGCTTTAAAAGTTGATGGCAAGGTATGACTTTTTTTCACAAATATAATACTTTAAATATTAATGTATGATTTTAGTGTATTAAAATTTTGTTACATTTTTTTTTATTTCAAAATTGACAGAAAAAGATATTTTCTTGAATATATTTCTATACTTTCTGTTTCTACTTTTCTAATTTCAGTCTGTTACTTAATACATCAATACTAATTAAAACTTTCTCTTCCATGTTTCATTTTTTCATAATTTAATTCAAGCATCTCAATTAGGGATTTTTAAATTATGGTTTTTAATCCTAAATAGGGTACTGTACTTAAGTTTTGGAATTGTGAAGACTTTTTAATACCCGTACATATATCAAATTGTTCAACAATATGAAAAAGAAATTATCGTGTCCATCCAATTGAATTGGTGTTTCAGAAACCCCATAAGTCAATACATTTTAGTTGTTGGAAAATCAAAGAAAACTATTTTCCCACTCACTGGAAAACTAACAAACATTTTGTTTCTGATTCAACTTCCTTTGGGTGCATCATTAATCTTAACTCCTGCAGATGCTACATTTCTACTAATTAATTAGTGTTATTAATTGTTAAAATGCCTTGACGTATAGGGTTTCTGCTTCTTATGAATTAAAAATGTATCTGTCAAGTTGAAATTATTGTAAAATACCTATTTAGAAGCAAAAAAAAAAATGTCTTTTGTTAGAACAAAATGAAGATAGATATCAGTGATTAAGAAGAAATAATTTATGTTATTAACAGTCTTGATCTGGAACACTAGATTTCTTAGTTGCTCAGTTAATGATTGTTAAGTTAGTTAATGATACTGTTGTACAAAGCTTTACATTCATCTGGAATGCAATTTAACAGTTTCCGGACATCTTCTAATTTGTTCTGATTATTGCAAGAAACCTGCTGGGGTGGGCCGATCCACTAGAGAGTCAATAAATTCCTTTCTAATTTTTTTGAGTTGGAACACATTCATTGATAAATTGTCAATGAAGTCTTTTGTCACCAATCCTGGATTTTTCTTAACTCGGCTCATTTAAGAAAATTATGAAACTGAACACAAATTTTTGATCCCTTATTGTTTCTCTTCCACATGTTTCTTCAAAGTTCATTATTTTTTTTATGATCTTGGGGTCATCAGATTTTGTTGTCTTTTATGTCATTAGTTTCAACCGTGAATACATCAAACTTTCAGCTTTTAGAAGAACTTTTTATAATTAAATACAGGACCGTTATACAGCATGATCAACTGTTTTCCAGCAGATATCGCAGAAAGTCACGGACTTATAGGGTTTCTGAAGAAAAGGCTTATTCAACAATTAATTTAAACAATACTCACTAACTTTATTTAAGTGGTTTCATCCTCATACTCTATGTCTACCTTTAAAAAATCTATTTGTAGCAAGAGGTTGATTTCTGAAAACCAGTTTTGAAATAACTGATTCAATTAATTTCATTAAAATTTGCCAGTATATCATTGAATAAAGAGGCTCGCTGATTTTTTGCAATTCCCTACTCATGTAGAGGCCCCCCCCCCCCCAAAAAAAAAAAAATGTTTGGTGGATGAGGTTGCAGAATATGCATTACAGCTTATTTGGTGTCATGAATAATGAAAGATTAAGAACCCATGTTCTAAGTAATCCATTATGTCTGTTCGTGTGTTTAAAAGGCCTTGGATCTGTAGAATTTCTATCCAATATTTTCAGATCTACCATACTTTAGGTTAAGCACTTTTATAGTTTACTAGCCTAGACTGAAAATAGAGAGTAAAATACAATAGTTATAACTGAATGAGAGATTAAAGACATAGACTGCATAAAATTTCTTTAATGAACATATTTAAAGCATTTATTTTTATTTCACTCTATTGTAAGGAGAGATTTATATAATTTATCTGTGTGACATTTGGTCACATTTTTTGAAACTAACAAAAATTGTTTTTCTATATGCCTTTTCTGTGAGTGTTGAATCTTAAATTAACATTATTTTTCACATAAGAATCACCAATAGTTTATTAACTGTCATTTATTGCAAAATTACATTTGTCATAATATGACAAGGCAGCATAAGTGAGAATAAAACTGAAAGTCAGTTTTTGCCCTCTGTAGAATAGTTTGTATTACAAATTAAAAATAATTTAAGTTTCTTTGTTAATTCATTAATTCTTATTAATATCTGTTTCTCAGAAAATAGAATCAAATATGTTAATATAATCAACTTTTACAATCTCATTTTGCCTGTGTAAGGACCAAGGAAATATTTCTTTTCAAAAATGAAAGTAAACCACAACAAATTAGTAGCTTGTAAAATCGAAGCTTTATAATGCATTCATGATTTTGGGTTTTTTTGGAGGGGGGGGGGGAATTAATTATATTTCTCTAATTTACAAGAAAGTGGTGCAAAGATGGTTGTAGTCTCAAATTAGCCAAAATTCTGATTTTTTTTTTTTTTTATTATTATTATTTTATAAAAAGTTTAAATTTCCAGACATGTGAAATGTGTTCTCATTATGCATTTCAGAGGTTAATTTTTGGTTTGTATTGAAACAGAAAATAGAACGTATTTGAACATTAATATCTTAGATGTTACCCAGACCAATTTTAAATGTTCTCATTAAAGGAAAATACGAAGCAAACTTTTTAGGATAAATAATTTATTTTATGACCCTTATTAATGATGTTAAAGATGATTTATGGAACAGCTTATCAAATTTTTTTTACATTCCATGCACCTTTCTATACTTGCTAGCAGTTCTTGTTAATATGTATTCTTCAGGTTCTAATATAATGCATGAAGGTTTAAGTGAAAAGCCACTGTTTACATCAAAAATTTTGATGTAAACCTTTAGTTAATGGGGAAGCAAGAAAACATTTCTTCTCAAATTTTACTGAAGTTTGCAATTTTTCATTAAAAAAATTTTGCAATTTTATTTTTAAAAAATATTGAGAGACCTTAAAAGGTAAGCCAATTTGTGAAACAATGAAGTGAAACATATATGAATTTTTAACAAATTTAAAAAATAGCACTATACTTTTTGCTTCATTAAGGAAATTGTTTAACTCTATGAATGTATATATGTATGTAATGATTTAACTTTTATCTTCTTTAAATTAATTATTTTTAACGCCACTGCATTTTTAATTGCTTCAATCTTGAAGACAGATGAACTTGACTGATGTAACTACTGCCTTCTTATTCAAGATATTTATTTTTCACCTCAATTAAAGCATGATGTTGCATGTACAGTGAAACCTCTCTGAGCGGCCACCCCTCCGTTCTGAGAAAAATTGGCCGCTCTGTAGGGTTTTCATTACAATTACAAGATAATTGCTATAATACATAATATAAACAAGTCTGACACATATTTCTTATTTAAAATGAAGTTTGAGACTTATCTAAAGAGAAAATAGTACTTTATTTAATAATTTTTTACATTTTTTGAAAAAAAGGATACAATTTGTGACTGTTTTAAGTTTTTACCCTCCTCGGGAAAAAAACATTTTTTCAAGTTTGTTTATCAGTTTAAAAAGTAAATCTCTAACCGATGTGTTTATTAAATGGAATGGGCGAACCCACCTGGCAGCCGTTCAGAGGGGTTGGGTGGCCATTGCTAGGGGTTATTTTAACATTAGGTCTATGGGCCGAAAAATCCGTGCCACGAAAAATTGGCCATTAAGAGGGGTGGCCGCTATGCAGGGGTGGTCGTTCGAAGAGGTTTCACTGTATATGCATCAGATAAATGTTCTGAATTATTTAAAATCATGCAGATTTTTATGGTAGTATTTAACTTCCAGACTTATGGGTCTTTTTAGGGGAGTCCCCTTCTCCCAAGTATTTAAGCTCTCTGCTTAATGTTAACTCTCTTTTTAAACATGTAACCCATCTGCTAAGACTCGCCACTTCGTGTGTTAATTCTTCAGTTCTGGTCACTGGATGTTCTTAAAATTATGATTATGTTATAACTTAATATCATCTGCCTTATCTATAAAATGGAAAAATCGAATGTGGAATAAACTATTGATGTAACTACTGCCTTCTTATTCAAGATATTTATTTACACCTCAACTAAAGCATGATGTTGCATGTATATGCATCACATAAATATTCGGAATTATTTAAAATCATGCAGATTCTTACCATAGTATTCCAGATTTTTAAATTGGGTTGCTATCACCCTTAGTGGTGTAGTTGTTTATGTAAATTTCAATCCTTTTTTTTGTGTGTGTGCTATCCAGCTACTTAGCAGTTTTATTGATTTCTCATCTTTATTTATTTCAGAATATCCAGAATGGTCGTATACTTGCTGCTAATCTCTTGCCCGAAGAGTCAAACTGAGTGAAAGATCTTCCAAAATGTTGCTATGCGAAGTGTTTCAGAAAATTTGTAGGAATACTTTGTATACAAGTTTTATCAATTAACTTTATATAACAATTGTGATTTTACCAACTTGCTACTGCGTCATTGGATCATTGTGAAGAGCTGATTGTCCACAAGCAATATGAATTCTTTGACACAGACAGATTAATTTATTACTACCATTTTAATGCATGGACATTTCTACTCTTATTGGAATAGAACAAATGGTTGAAACTATACAGTCTGTTTTTAAGTCATGAAAAAAAGTACTTTTTTGTATATTCCTAGCAATATATGAAAAACATGTGTTGCTTTATTCTCCCAGTGAAATTGTTTTTAGTGTCATGCATTTAAGGACAAAGATGTGCTTAAGTGTGTAAACATAACACTAAGTGTCATGGCAATATAGTTTCCAGAAGACTGTGCCTATATGCATCTAAATGTGTAAAATATGTACAATTAAAAGTTGTACAGAAGTCTGCAAATTTGACTGATTTTTGCTCACTGCTTTGTGACTTTCTGTTTTTTTTTTCTTTTCTTTTTTGTGTGTTTTAAAATTTAGTGATATCGAAAAATGAGTTTGCTTATCTTGTCACAATTAAATTTATGATAGTTCGAAGTAATTTTTGAACTTTGTTGGAGATTATTTTCAACCATCCGAGCAGCCAATTATTTTGATTGAATAAGTTTAAACTCTGTGAATGAACTTCTAAGTGGATAAACCATACTTTTTGATATGTAATAGAGTTATTGAATTGTTAAGAATTATTTTATCCCTTGGATATTAAGAAAATATACAAATAACTAGAATTTTTACTGTTTTTAAGTTGGAAAATGAACTAAACTAGTCCAGTTGTTTAGAAGGTTAAAGTTTTTCCAATTCATGAGTGGTTGATGTTTGAACGCACAAAATAAGCTTGAAATGTTCTTATTACTGAAATTTCATGAATTAAAAAAACAAATCTATAGAATAATGTTCTAGTTTTTTGCACATGTAAACTGTTTTTCATGATTACTTACCATTTCAAGGGTTTTTTTTATATATTCAGAACATTAATAATATGAACTAAATGTATAATGATATTTAAATTTTTATTTGACTATTTGTATTCAGTGCTTCCCTTTTGAAATGTTAACCATGTTGTTTCCAAAACTGTAGTAATATGTTGTGATTGCATTATGATAATGACTTAAATAGCACAGTAAGTTTTCTATTTATTTTTCTGGAAAGCTTATTATACTTTTCCATAACAAATTCCACAAAACAGTTTTCAGATTCATCATAATTATTCAGATTTATGAGGAAAAGGCAAAATAAATGCAGAATATATTCTGTATAATGCAACACAATAATTAAATGGATAGATTATAGTGTTGGTGATAATTGTTTAATTTCTAGCTTTCTGTTTATTTTGATTAAAAAAAACTAATAACAATTTCTCTTCATTACTAAAAGCAACAACAAAAAGCATTCTTTGAGAGCTTTGCATGCATCTTTCAGAGTTTTTAACCTGGTTGTTTCATCAGTAGTTTAAATTTTTCTTTTTAAGTATTTTATTTCATGCTCTGCTATAACTGAATGAATAAATTAATTACATAAGCAAACTTTCATGGAAGAGTCATATGTTCAAATACTATAGCAACTAGAATTTAATGTTTCTTCAACCTGCATTTTTGACATGATTTTACTGATATATATTTTTGAATGTCGTCTCTAAAATTGCATTATAAAATTAAAAAATTTTTTTAGATATTACCTGTACTTATTAATGCCATTAAACAGAATTAATACTACTGTAATGATGCAGTAAAATGTAAAATAAAAAATAAGTCCAGCAAATAGTATTAATTCGAGTCATTTTACTCTTTAGCCCTTAACATTATCGATAAGAACTTCTTTGTATAGATGGATGCTTGGTGGTGGGGAGGATATAACAGAAGGGGTTTGCCAAAATGTAAAGATTAATCAAGGGGTGCGTGAGTAAGGTTGGAAACCCCTGTCTTACAGTTTAAAAAAAAATTTAAAAATTTTGTAAAAAGCAATAATATGATTTGATGTTTTACTGTGTGGAAGTTCATTTCTAGCAATATTTTAGAAATTTAGATACCTCTTGTGTTGCTTTGAATTTTTAGTAACTACAGATTTATCACAAATGAAGATATGGTAGAAAATGTTTATTTTGTGGTTCTGTATTTTCGAAATATTCTCTTCTAATTCTTTCTAGCAAAATCTCAATTTTTGAAGTAGTATCAATAAGTGTTTTTTTTTTTTTTCACACATTGAAGTGAAATTTACTGTACTGAGTCAAGTCACCAATGGATTCAGATAGAATGAATATATAATGCCTTTCAATATGTGTTACAGTTTCCACATAAACTTTGTGTTGTGCTTACATTTAGCAGATCCTCCCATCCTTTTTGATTATTGAAAAATTTGTGTATTAACTGGTGTTTTCCCTCTTTTGTTACTTTAGTTCCGAAATAATAAATTCTATGTAATTTAATGATATTTATTATAATGGATTTCAGCAAAAATTCCGATTTGAAATCTCTTGTTTTTACTGATTCTAAACTTTGACAAAAAAAAAATTTAAATAAAAGAAAGAAAGAAATGGAGAAAAAATTCTGAATGACTTAGTAGAGACTCATAATAATTAAGTTTGTAAACTGCTGTATAATTAGAGACTGTTGAATTAGTACAAATTTGCATGTTTCTACCAATTGAATTTTACATTAGCTGACACTTAGTACAATCATGGATTTTGTTATCAATATTAATGGTGTTGATATCAAATTGTCATTTTTTTCTACAAATTAGAATTGTAATTAATTTAAATTTATTAACTATTTTCTTTCCTGCAAGTAACTAAATTTTTTAATACATATCTCTCTAAATGTAGCTAAAATTATATTGGGATAATACTGGTTGCAGTTGGAAGGCTATATGACCCCATCAGGATTATTTGATTGTCATTCCCACTAATAAGCTTCTACTGCATACTAATACATCAACTAATGCTACCAGTTAGTTACTGGTAGAACTCAGCTTTTATTTGTGGGATGGATCAACAGTTGTGCAATTTTTCAAATTGCATCCAGCACTGCTTCAGTTTGTAAAGCTTAGTTTTAACATGATTTATAACTTTATAGCCATATAAGATTTTAATTTTTTTTATTACTATTTTCATGCAATCTGTCTTGTAAATATAGTGTGATAGGTAAGAAACTTAATATGCCAAATTTTTCATCAATCTTACAAGTTTAATAATATATTGTTTAAAACAGCTAAAGCAAAGCATCGTTTATACATTTCTCATTTATTTCATTTATACATCATTTGCATTTATATGTTTCACGACAGTCCTGATTCATTCGTAAACATTGTAATGATAAAGTACTTTGTTTATCTGATGCAAGGCTTTGGTTATATGTCATTTTCCCCCTTTCTAAAATTCACAAATTTTCTTCATCGGTTATTATTTCTCCATTCCTATTAAGAGAGAAACTTTTTCTAGAAAGCAAGGGTGATAACATCTTTTCCCACCTTGCCATTTTGAGATTAAGGCCTATCTACATGCACATAAATCATATAAAATAAGAAAAACATAATTAGTGCTCAAGATATGCCATAAAGGTATGATTTTCCTCACTTTTATGATATACTAGCTGAACACAATTTAAAGTTTGATATCAAATATTGTGTTTATTTAAAATTGGATATCTATATATGTAAAAGGCAGTGTTCGTACGTGTGTTTTAGATGTGTGTGTATCGATTTACTTGATCTCTTGAATTTCCAATGAAATATATTTGTAGAAATTTGTGGTCAGCATCCGTAAATGGAAACAAAGAGCCTGCTGTATGGTATATTTGTCCTTGAATGTTGGCATATAATTCTGAATTATATTCGTTGCACCAAACGAAGTCGTATGAAAACATGTGTAGTGACCAATGAGAACAATGGCTCAAGGGGTGCCTTCAATGGTTACAATTTAACTTTACCATTCAAACAACACATCCCAAGTGCTTCATTCTTGAATTTTAATGCCTTGAAATTTGTGCAAACTTTATTCATACTTTCAACAACCACAACTGGATGCAAGCTATATTAAATTTCGAATTATACTGAAATGCAATACGATTAAGTTTTACCAATTGATATAATTGATTCATTTGCATGTGTAATCGACTATTGCCACATTATTCATTTCGATCTAATACAGCAAAATCGTCACAATTAATATTGAATATTAAGAAACGTACAAAACATTAAAAAAATTGAACTTTACAGAACTTCACAAAATTTAACAACTGCACTCGAGCTTACTTCTATGCACGCACAACATTTCTTACCTTGTGAACTTCAATGTTCTATATTATTTTTCTATATGATTACAATAAGTTAAAAGTTCTTTAATACTCATAGTAAATGACTAATAGTAAAAAAAAAATCCTAAAATATAATAAAAATAAAAAAACTGATTTCGGACTCTAATAGATGGCCGAGTTTCCAAAACATGATAAAAAATATAAAACATGTACTGCTCTTGGTTTCGATGTTATTTAAATAGTTGACACCCAAAATCCAATATGCTGCATCGTTCTAAATATTGTTTCTGAAAGCTTTTTTTCTATCCCTTAGATTTGACATTAAAACGTTTGTTAAATTGCTGGAGATGGGTATTTCAAACAATACTGAAATTGCAGTCATAAATGTTTTTTCTTCCTTTTTTTTAAAAAAAAAAAAATCTGTAATGTGATATTCTCTTTCCACTCCTCTATCTCTCTTTTTGAAAAGAAAAAGAACATCTTACACTTTTGTGTGGAAGTTTTTGCATAAGAATTAGATTATGAAAAGAAACAAAAAGAAGAGAAAGTTGTTCTTATATGCTGTGCAGAGACAAACATAGTTACCTCTAGAGGCATTCCGGCTAATACATTCTGAAGGAAGGCGACAAACCTTTCTTATTCTAAAACTACTTCATTTGACAGCTCATTGTGGGCCATTTGAAAAGTGTCATATCAATAGTTTATTTTAAAAAATCATGAAATTATTTATTAAAAATCTTTCTAAAAGACATGCAAAAATAAAGCCAAAAATGAATTTAAGGCAAAATGAAAATTCCAAAGGCCAAGGGCTTTGAAAAAAGACCAAATTTCCAGAATTTGGCCTTAAAAAGGCCAACATGGCAACTCTGCCTCTGTTCCCGAGGTCTAAGCAATGACAGAAAAACAATCCTATTTATAAAAAGCAACCCTGCGTTAGGAGTTGCGCCAAGCATTTTATCAACCATCGCCAATGGTAGCCAAACATTAAAATATTATTAGGCCCCTAACTTTCTTTCTAATGGTCAGTTCGAGGATTTCAATAGCTTTAAAAATCCCTCGAACAACGCGGATCATTTTGCAAAAAACCACCCGTAAATCGGTCCAGTAGTTTTGAGTCTATAGCAAACACACATACGAACATTGCCTTTTACATATATATAGATGTATAACTTTAAAATTTAGTTACTGTTTCCATACTAGGAGTAATATATTAGTACTGTCTTAAAAAGTTTTAAATTTATTACTTTTAAATGAAGTTGGATCAGTATTATTAAATTCGTAATAATCAGAGTTGTTTATTAAAATTTCGATTATGTCTTTTCATTTATCTGTCATTTTAAATCGTACCCTTCAAAGATGTGTAAATATTATATTATTTTGATGTGGATATTATCAGTAGTTGATGTAACAATTTTATATGAACCCTTTGCACTCATAAAAGTAGATGCATAATACTGAATATTCACTGATTAAAAGGGCTTATTTTATTGCTTGAACACAAAAAAAATATTATATAACTTGATTTTTCCCAAAAATATTAATATACATCTTCTCAACTATAAGTTTAACTATCAGAATCAAGATGCATGAAAATGATGCCCGAGAGGGGTCGTCCAAGTGCAGAGGGTTAAAATTGTTATTCTGGATTCCATTTTGTTTGCATTAAGTGGCTTCTGTTATATTTTGTAGGTAGGACAAAGTATTCAAAACTTATTAAGAGCAGTTTGCTATGCTAAACATAATTGCTTATTATTCTACTTTTAGAATGGAAGAATTGACATATTATTAGAAAGAAAAGTTTTGCCCATTCCTGCATTGGTGAAGGAGTCAATTCATGGTCATATGATGCACATCAAATGCACCGCACCAATTTAATTTTAAAATTCATTGCACGTTTTGGTGGAGGAAACCTGATGTGACATTTCAGTGCAGTGTAAGTCAATTCATATCTGTAATTACTTTTGTCATGCGACTTTTGAAAACATAACTTGTGACTGCGACCTGCCATAAATTGACTTCCTTGTATCCAGGCGTTTTCCCTTCTTTGGAACAATTATGGAAAACACCAGGTCCCATTTATACAGACACAAACAAGCATTACCATCAATGATTGAACAACTTCCAGGCATTCTGTGCTAATGATTTTGAGGTTTTTATTTCATTTGAACATAAGGAAATTTTGATACAATACTGTATCAAATATATTTCTTTATATTATATATTTCTTTGAACTTCACTTGTAACTTTATTTGTATGATATTATAAGAGTTTTATAAATTATCTGTGTACAGTTTTCTTTGTTGAAACTTACAAGCATGAATGGCTTGAAATTCCATTGAAATATTATACTGTAAACACTTCAGAATTCTTCAGTCGGATTTTTTTATTAATTATAAAAATATGTAGCAAAATGATACTGAAGATGCATACATAGTTTATTGTATAATACCAAATAATATTACATCAATAGGATTAATGAATTTATTTATTTATTATTATGTTATGTGTATATGCTCTTTAATTATGAAAACTGATTGGTGATTATTTCTTTTGTTACCTGTGAAACTAAAGTTTAAACCAACTCTTTTTGGTACTGGTCCCTTGAAATTGCCAAATTAAATTAAAGTATATGAATTGTAACATTTCTGCAAAGATCATTATAGCTCAAATAATATAATCTGAGGTTTTTAAGACAAAATTTCTGAAATTTTTGTTAAATGTATCTAAAAACGAAGATTGATTGTTTGTTTAATCGAATGATTTAGGTTTTGTTGTTTGCATACAAAAAGTAGTAAAATTATTCATATTTTCCCACTCGAAACTGAAAACTCTATAACTGAATCTCATTTTACATTTAATTTATTTTCATGTAATTATTAAATGTTGTTTAATATGTTACGTAAGTGTAAATGAGAAACTGTGCATTAGTTTATATGTACTGAACAGGAAAAGTGGTAAATAGAATATAGGAGAATTTTGTAATTTATGATTGATTCTTCTTTTTAAGATTATAACATCTCGTTCTCTTTAAATATCATAATGTTCAGACTAAATGTTCTCCTTTTCTTTTGTACTATTGTGTTAATCTAGTGCTCTCTTAAGGGTTGTTCAGTGTGTCATTTTCATTTGTTGATATACCTCATTTAATATTATGTATCATTGTGATTTAATGTTAGTTGTGTAAAAATTGTCTGCAGACTTCTGTTGTGTGTGTGAAAAAAATATCATCTGTATATATGTATCAACATACGAGAAACTTCATTGTTATTAATCCAGAAATCTGATGTTCATCAATATGGATTTTCAAAAAGATTGTGAATTCTATTTTTTATTCTAATAAAAACTGAATAATATTTTTGGTGTGACGAATTCTATCTCAAAAATATTCAGAATTGGTTATGGTGTGGATATAGCTATAATTCTGGATTTTGTAATTTCTTAATCCTTTTGGCCCTAATGGGCATATCCCAGAGAGTAAGATTTCATTCCCTGTTATAAATTCCCCTTTTACTTGGGTTTTTATGTTTTCGGTGTTCATGAGCAATTAGAGAATGAAATTATGATTAAAGAAACTTCTGGAGAAACACTCTCATCAACTTATTGAGGAAACACTCTCAGATTACAAATGGCGGACTTATGTTTTTGACCACGCCCATTACTGAAGTTTTGATTGGTCTATTTTGTTAATTTTACAGTAAGTACAACTATATTTATGCCATACTTAGTATAAAATAGGTCTTATTCTTATTAAATAATAATTTATACTTTTTAATATCAGATTTGAGAAATTTTCGAATAAATTCTTTTTGTGGGATATATTGTCCCAATCGTACTTAATAGTGGGACAATATATGCCATCAGTGATCAAATTACTACAACAAAGCTGTAAAGTTTTTTCCCTTTTCTTTTCGAAGTTACACGTAAATGAAATTTTGAGTTTCGAATGTTAAAGAAGGATTTTGAAATTTTATTGATATCTTGAGAAATAATATAGTTATTGACGTAAATTTTTTTTGTAGTAGTATAAAGTATTCTACTTTCTCTGCACTTGAATTTTGATTTTACAATAATTTTAAATGCATAGAATATTTTATCAAATTTGATATTTAAAAATTTTGTATAGTAACAATTAAAAATTTTGTATAGTAACAATTAAAAATTTTAACAGCAATCAATGCAGAAGGCTAATTTATAAGCTTATTAAAAATTGCAGATTATTCGTAACAATAGTTTTAAAGTTACACTAAATTTTATATCTTCACTGTAAAACTATACACTTAAGGGTGCATCATATATTTTGAAAAAGTTTTGATTAATTAATATAAGCATTACACATCTTTTTTTAAAAAATTTAATAAATAAACGTTTATTTATATATATATATATATTTGTATTAAAACTTTATAAATTAAAGTGGTGTAATATTTCATTTAAATCATTCATATATGAAGAATTAGATAATACCAATACCCTATGGACTTGCAAAGAAAACCCAGACAATAAATGGAAAAAAGTGAAAGTCGGAATAAATCTCAGCCAGTTATTAATTCTATTACACATACTAACATTTCATTAAAACAACGAATATTCTCTATTATTCGATACTTCTACTCTTGCAAAAATGCCTATGTAAATACTTATGCATTATTAAAATTTTACCCTTTGTGATCAAAATTTATTCAGGCGAAAGTGAAAATCATACAAAATTTCCAGAGCTATTGAATATCATAATTTTTTACAGGACAAAATAAAACTTTTTGGAGAAATGTTGCGTTCTACAGAACTTTTTTACGCATCAATTTTATCAATTGTAAAATGGGCTGTCCATAAATTATGTCACACTTTTTTTTCAATATTTTTGACCCCCCTCCCCCCCCCTTTGTCACAGTGTCACACTTTACCATACCCCCCTCCCCCCCTTGTCACATGTCACGCTATATTACATAAACATATACTTGCAGTTCAGAAACAAAGCACTATGTTATAGATCATATATCAAATTTTATTTTTAAATTTTTACTATGTGTTTTAATGACATTTGTGAGCATAACAATAATAATGATTATATGTG
Source organism: Araneus ventricosus (assembly GCA_013235015.1). Lineage (NCBI taxonomy): Eukaryota > Metazoa > Arthropoda > Arachnida > Araneae > Araneidae > Araneus > Araneus ventricosus. Next base: position 242,743 of record BGPR01000996.1, on the reverse strand, counting down.
TACTTATTTTGTTTGAAATAAGATTAAGGTTTACAACAAAAAACAGAATTATTATACAATAGTAATAAAATATTAATATAAAAGAGCAATTGAAAGCAGTAGTATTTTGGAATTCGATATATTTTGCTTTAAATCTTATCTTTACTTTATGAACACAAAATACTCTTAAACAGATTGAATTAAAAAAAAAAAAACCTCAATAAGATCAACCTGTTTGTTCCACTACCAGTTCTACCACTCACCTAGGTGAGGCGAAGTATCTTTTGTTGGACATTTCAAGGGTGTGACAGGGGAAGGTTTTCTTCTAATGGTGAAGAATTTTTGCTGCTACCATATTCTCAGAACCTACCATGAATGAATTTTTCGAAAAGAAAGGAATATAAGAGAGAAAAAAATCGCATGAAAGTTGTTTTAGTCCTGATTAAAAAAATACCCCCAAATTATGGTAATTTCAAAATTTAATCTGCTGATTTTAAATGTTTTTATTTTAACCAAAATGCGTGATGTCACTCTTCTTGTTACCCCTCCCCTCCTTGTCACAATTTCACGAACCCCCTCCCCCCTCTAAGCGTGACATCATTTGTGGACGGCCCCATACAGTACTTGCCAACTTGAAGCCTTCTTTAGTGTACAATGAAATAAATATCCTTAAAATTTTTATATAAAAAACATTGTTTTTATATTATTTGTGAGAATTTAGTATCTCGGAAAATACTGATACATACAATACAATACTTTGTTACGGTATTCTGTGTTCATAATATTGAATAACATTGTACAAATATTATATAATATTTCTGTGCTACTGGGGCACTAAATATATTCCTGAAAAGCTACGAATTTTAACTTTTTACATGATTCCCCAGTTCTATCAGTCATATTTAATAAAACATTTTTAACGCACCCTAATATTTTAAACAAAAAAAGTCCCACTCTAAAACTGAGCGAGTTCTGGAGCTTCGAATTTCATGATTTTTAACCAATCAGCTGCCTCGTCGAGCAAGTGCTGTGCGTTGATTGGTGGATCGTCTTCCACACGGCTATTGAAATGGTGTAAAGTGGTCTAAGTCAGCGATATTCAAAGCTCCATAACTCGGTTAGTTTTAGTCGCAGATGAATAGGACTTTTTTTTAAAAAAAATATTACATTGTCACAAATATTTTACTAAATATGATTGATAGGCCCGGGGGACCGCATAAAAAATTAGAATTCGTAACTTTTTCAGGAATATATTTATTCACTCAAAAATCATATATTATAATTCTTCCCTTCATTTAAAACAATTTTTCAATTTTAACTATATGTCTGTCACTAACGGTTTAGAAATTAGCTATTGATCACGATAAGTGTGGACACCCTGTATACCTAATGCTTTTGTTAATTCTACGTAAAATTTGCAACATATACACAAAATGTATTTTTAAAATATTCACTATATTGTTATATTATATAATATTATTCAGTATAGTACAATATTATTTAATATGGTATAATATTATACAGTATTATATGACATTATCCAATATTATGAAAAAAACATTGTACAGTATTGAAGAAGTCTTACGTTTTACACTGTTTCAATATTGGGAAAAATATTGTACAATATTATTTTTTCGAATTTTATGATATAAGACAATATAATGTGCTACCTGGATGACTCAAAAAACATATATTATAATTTACCCTTCATTTAAAGCATTTTTCCAATTGGAACTATATGTCTATCTCCAACGGTTTAGAAACTAGCTGTTGATCACGTAAGTGTGGACACCCTTTATAAACAGAATGTACTTGAATGAACATAAGAAGCAGCAAAACCGAACTACTGAGGCACAGACGAAAAGAACTGCAATCACATATAAAGACTAACGGGTCTATTCTCGCACCCCGGTTGGGTTGGGAGCGTTTCGACCGCGGGATGTTAATGGCTTATTCTCGACCGAAAGAAGAGGTCTGATTCTCGTACCTTGGTCGTTTCGAACATCGCGCTTTACGCTAGGAAGTGACGTATTTCTGCTGCGCGCGCAGCAAATCAAGCGATCGTCATGGTTTCAGATTCAGTTCGAGTTTTGAATCGTCAAAGGAACCCCACATAGCACGTAAGTTTGCAGCAAGTTTGATTTTGACTTTATATTAGCTTGTCATAGCAAATTTGACGCGTCAAATTTGAAGCGAACTTGTAACAAATTCGCCGTGGCAACTAGCGCCGCCTTCCTTGCATTGCAAATCTGCTGCAAGTTCACCATGACAAATAGCGCCATCTCCTTTGCAATGCAAATTTGCAAAACAATCTTGATGCAAAGATAGCACAAAGAGATAATTATCTTTGTCTCTGTTTAAAAAAAACACATCCAATTTTTAATAGCATCTCCTAGACCGTCCTTCTTTTTATTAATTCAATAAATCAATGATAATTTTTAAAAAAACTAACTTTTTTCATAAACAAATTTTTTGAAACATTTTCCATCTTTTTACTAAATATAGCACTTGCACTTTAAAGAAAACTATATCGCCTTTTTCTGAATGTTGAAATTTTAACGTTTATAAACAAAATTAAATCTAAAAAACAGTCAATGTTCGTTGAAAAATAATAACTTGTACATTTTGTCCCATTTTAAAGTAATTACTTTTGAACTGTAATTTCATAATTTATTCTACTAGCAAAACGTAGTTATTAGCGAAAATCGCTCTCTCTTTGACTTCAAATCATATTCTCAACTCAAAAAATTAATGAAATCAAGAAAATAGTTTAAAATAAATCGTATACGAATCGAATCGAATCGAACGATGTATTAGCGAAATCTATCTTCTCCTCTCGTAGTCGATCTGGCGGAGTGGTATCGACGTCTGGATACTAAGCGGTAGGTCGCGAGTTCTATCCCGGGTTGTGTTCGTACTCTGTTTTTTCTATAATTTGCAATGAGTTTGCACGGCAAGCTTGTGGCAAGCTTGCTGCAAGTTCGTTCCATGGTGATTTCGAAGCTTTCGTTAACTTGCTGCAAGCTTGCACTCATATCATGACAAATTTGTGGCAAGCTTACACTCTTGTCATGACAAATTTGTGGCAAGCTTGCTGCAAACTAAAATTGCTATCTGGGACTATGCCGAAGCGTACATTTGCTTCCCAATTCGAAATTATGTTGGATTATTTTGAAAAATATCCACAAATTTTGAGTGGGAAAGTTGATCGCATCTTTTGAAAAGACACCAAGGGTAAGAGGTGGGAAGATTTAACTTTTGCTTTTATAAGATGCATTATAATGCATCTTTCTTGCTTTCATGAGTCCATTGTTAAGGGGGGGGGGGCGTTAAACCATTTATCTTTTACAAAGTATACATTTATAATAATATTATACATTTATAGAACATAAATTGCAGTCTTTTTTTCAATATATTGATGTAATTTTACCTGTTTTCTAGAGAGAGGAAAAGTAATAAACTTTTTTCCATGCCAATCATTTTAACATGAATAAATCTTATAATTTAATATTACAAACCATTTGTTTATTTTTCCAATAACATAAGAAAATAAAACATGAAAAAGTTATTAAATTCAGCAAGTTTTCACAACGTTAAAAAAAATTATATCTTTATCAAGGAACAAGAAAAATTCTTTTATTGTTAGATTTTGCAATTACTTTGTAAATATTTGACAAATTTTCTTGAACTAAAACCCAAATAAAAAAAATTGTAATGATATATACGGAATGAGGAGAGTCATTCCACACTCAATGTTAAAAAATGTTAAAATGTTACACTAATTTAATTTAACAATTTAATTTAATAAGAAAATATTAAGTAATTAAATCTCTAAATGTAATTGATCTTAGCTAATTATCAAATATCATTATTGACTATCTTGATGGAGTAGTAAAAGATATAACTACTTTTAAAGATTTTATTACTTTAGATTGTCGTACTAAATTATCAGATTAAATTATTTAAATTCGATAAAAGATTTAACTACTTTTTTAAAAAATCTAAAATAATTGATAAATTCTTCTTCAGATTGGTCAAATGGATTACATTTATCCCGATAAACCCTTTCAAAACACAATTAAAGTCTCAGCAACCTCCATTTTAAACGAAAATTTGATAAGTTCTGATATCGAAACAACACGTCTCGCTAGCGAAGAGCGTTTACGCCAGGTACAGAGCTGGCGAGAAATCGGAGTCCTTTTTTCGACCGAGCGTGATCCCAATCGTTTGGAAAAACGGGTAAGAGAATCGCACTTGTCGTTAACGGGCGGAAAAAGTGACGTCTCCCAACCCAACCGGGGGTACCAGAATAGATCCTTAAATAGCATGGGGTGGAGAGGCACACCTAGATTGAAAAAGCTATAGCAAAGATTTTCATTTCAAAACGTCGGACCGACCCAAGTTGCATACAAATCCCACCAGAGAGAGTGGGGTGGGTATGTGCACAGAGAAAGAGATACAGAGGTCTCACTCCCACAGACATTAATGGCAACTTTTTTTAAACTTTGCACTTCACATAGACAGTACGCCACCAATGTGCGACAGTGTGAACTAATCGGACTACGTCACTGTGATGCGAGAGTTTCCCTATCGTCATGACAACGATATAAACAGTTATTTCAATCCCTATTATCATGCATGCACATTTTATGCATTTTAAAATGCTTCAGCAATTGCACAAAAATAAAACAAAATTTCATTATTTTATATACAAAAAGTGAAAATGAGTATTTTAAATATTGGAAATTTTTGCAGTTATTTTAATAACCTCTCATAGACATTTTGAAACGCATTTTAAACTTACCGTTCTCATCTCCAGGAATCTTGCATAGGAAAGTAGTCTCATACTATATAGAAAAAATTAGGATAGTCACTAATATCTATTTTAAATAAACTATTGGGCCTAATTCTAAAAAAAGGATTATAATAAATAATATGGGAAATTTAACAAGGAGCAGCAAGAATTAAACTGGCAATCCAACATGGCGGAGTTTCGGTTGCTTTTCATTCGATATATAATATGGCGTCGTGTTATGGTTTGTAGTTCTTTCAAAAAGACTGTCCAGCGCAGGTGGTGCTGCGATAGTCAACCAAACTCCGGAGTGGGATCTCTGGTACTCTTTCTCTGTGGGTACGTAAAATTGACAACTATCTTTCACCACTGTGTCTGCTCGCCTGCCGGTTGCCGAAGTATAGGCATAAAGGCAATTATTTTCGCAAAGAAATACATAGTTTTATAAATGATAATATCTCATTTCACTATTTTACTGGTACTTGATACTTGTTGAAGAAAAGCCATATCCCAGATAGCAATTTTAGTTTGCAGCAAACTTGCAGCAGACTTGCACTGCAAATCTGCAAGCTTGTAGCAAGGTTGACACGACAAGAATGTAAGTGTGAAACAAACTTGCAGCAAGTTAATGCAAGCTTCGAAGTCACCACGCGACGAACTTGCAGCAAGCTTGTCATGAGAAACTCATTGCAAGCTATAGCAAAAACAGAGTACGAACACAACTCGGATTAGATCTCGCGACCTACCGGTTCCTACGCTGAAGCCCTAACCACTTGGCCAGTTAAACGCTGAGAGAAGAAGATAGATTTCGCTAATACATCGTTCGATTCGATTTGTATACGATTTATTTTAAACTGTTTTCTTGATTTCATTAATTTTTTGAGTTGAGAATATGATTTGAAGTCAAAGAGAGAGCGATTTTCGCTAATAACTACGTTTTTCTAGTAGAATAAATTATGAAATTAGAGTTCAAAACTAATTACTTTTAAAATGGGACAAAATGTAAGTTATTATTTATTTCAACAAACATTGACAGTTTTTTATGTTTAATTTTGTTTATAAACGTTAAAATTTCAACATTAAGAAAAAGGCGATATATTTTTCTTTAAAGTGGGAGTTCTATATTTAGTAAAAAGATGGAAAATGTTTCACAATTTTTTTTATAGAAGAGTTAGTTTTTTCACAAATTATCATTGATTTATTGAATTAATAAAAAGAAGGACGGTCTATTAAAAATCGGATGTTTTTTTTAAACACAGACAAGGATAATTATCTCTTTATTGTGCTATCTTTGCAGGAAGCTTGTTTTTCAAACTCACAGCAATCTTGTATTGCAAAGGAGGGGTGACGCTACTTGTCACGGTGAACTTGTGGCAAACTCGTTTTGCAAGCGAGGGTGGCGATTCTGCATTGTTAGTTTGCCACAGTTTTGCTTTAAGTTTGACGTTGCAAATTTCCATGACAAGCTAATATATCAAGTAAAAATCAAACTTGCTGCAAACGTACGTGCTATTTAGGGTATCTTTTATTGTGAAATCAATTTCATTGAATTTGGCGACTCTCAAAAATTTTCGAAGGGTTTCCGCACCACAGTCCTAGTATTTAAAGATCTCAGAATATCCTTCTGTTAAACATAATTTAAACTATAATATTACGTCAATATAATTTTTTAAAAATCAATTTCAATTATCTTTGACAAATCTAAGTTTTCTCTCGGCTGCAGCCGTCCCCACTCCCGTACTTCTTAAACTAAACAATAGCATCAATGGATTACACACCGTCACCCTCTTCCCTAATCGTTTTCCTGAGAGGAGCATGACAGCTAGTGAATGTCTGCCTTTTGTGTCAATAGATGGCGCCCTACCATTCTGCAAGAGAGCAGTGAAAAGACAAGAATCTCGTGGACTTGTTCTTCAATGAACTTTATGGGAAAAAAGAGGCCATTAGGGAAGCTGATTGATAAGACCGCAAATACATTATGCCACACTCTGGCAAAAATTTTCCAGATCGGTAGTAATATATCCGTTGTTTGGGTGGGTTCTGGAACAAAGAATGGTTTGATAGGATATTTGAACAAATTACCACTAGAATAATTTATTTATATTTATAATAAAATTAGATATTACATCTCACACCTGTGATGGTTAGTTGTTGCAATTTTACTTTTATTTAAATACTGGCCTTTCATTAAGGAAAAGCTGGTAATGCATTTAAGACAAGGTAATCTACAAACTAGTGTCCCTAAAACATCGATAGTGTTCACTAACTGCAATAAGAGAAAGGTGTAAAATCACCTGCATATTATTAAGCTTAAGTGGATGCTCGCTTTCCCAGAAACTGCTTAGTTTAAAACCTATTTTGTTATAGCATGCTCTCTAAAGACATAAGAGCGTATATCAAAATTATTTGGCCAAGCGGAAAATGTAATTAATCATCACTTATTGCGACGAACTAATATGTCGGTTTACTTCATAAAGATACTGTTTCCATTTCACATTAACACCATCGCCAAAATAATGTACTTTATTTTTTTATTAAGGATTTATCTCTCCCCTTTTTAATTGTTACAAATTCTAAAGGCGTTAAATCATAGGAACGCATTTAAGAAACGCAAAAAGTAGAGGTTCAAAAATTATTCAATTATTATTTAGGTTAAGAGTTAAAAGTTATTAAATTATTATTTAGAGGAACTACAAAGTATTCTCAGTGAAATAGAAGGTTGATACGAAATTCAGTCAAGAAAATTCTTCATATTATTCCGTATTCTGAAATTTGTTCATATTGTTACAAAAGTCTTTCTGCGGGTGCATGCTGTAAACAGTCCAACACGCAGGATAATGGAGAATGAATGTTTATTCACAAATATGCAAAAAAACACGTAGCACAGGTACAGGAAACAATAGTTTTGCACAGATTAGCAATGTAAACAGACAACAATTCACAGGTAATAACAGTTCAGCACTTTGTTATCTAACAACACAAACAGTCAGCGAATAACTAATAACGACGATAACAGCACTTTCAATAGCGCTCAGCTCACCAGCTTCCTAGCTCACACTGCAGACGAAACTCTAAAGTCGTTTCCAATGGATCAACACTACTCCTCTGATCCAAACACGGTCCTTATATACTCTTTCCGACAGGCCGTGACGTCACATGGAGTTTTCTCGTATATTCAAGCGTATTCCCTTTCCTAATAGAGATATCGAGAAAAGGGTCGCACTTTCTGGAGTCATCTATTTGTCCCCAAGGTCGTCAAATTTGTCGCCAAGTCGCCAAAATGGTCATCAAGGTCAGGGGTCCCGGAAAGGCCGATGCCCGTCACTCCATACTTTCCCCTGTAAAACTCCCTCCCCAACGATAAGACTAGCGAGACAGGAAAGCGACATTGCGACTTTGCAACAATATTATTCGGTAATTCAAAAAAGTTAGATCTAGATTACTTTAATTGAACAATTATAATAAATTAATACAAGCATATAAACTTAAAATATTTGACCATTTTCTTGGATAAATAACATGATACACTAATAAACTTGGAAAAATTTAAATAATTCATTAATTCTAATCAATGCTCTATGTTTATTGGAAGCGATGCAAAATAATAAAATTTAAAATTATACAAAGCTCAAACACAATTCTGCAAGGGAAAATGTGGTCACTGTGGTCTAGTGGTAAGATGTCGTCCACGGAGCTGCAGGGCGCCATGCTCGAAACCCGATTCCACTGAAGATCTGTCGTGTATTGGGCCTGTTACATGTTAATTCATACGTAGAGCTCAAACGGCCTCCCAGTGGTGTGGTGCAAAAATGGTCCCACACTGGTCCGGCCTACCCAAGAAGGGTGTAAGGCCGGGAGATTACCAACGGGGAGAGAGCCGCCCCACCAGCATGTGGAGGACGGGATTTATTAGGTACAATAAAATGATACAGGCATTGCCAGAACAGGGGCAGTACTTTTAAATACAAGAGAGTTGGGAGTATAAACATGGTTCGACCCACCTCGGCGAGGAGAGAATAGCTTGACTTACATGTACTCAACCGCCAAGTGTGGCGAATGATACTCATAAAATAAAGAATGACAAAATGAAGGCTCTTTCTTGTCATATAAAAACATCCTTAACGCAATAAATTTAAGAACTGCCCGGGCAAGCAAGGAACAGAAAAAATATATAGGTATTGAAAAAGAAACACAAACAAATAAACACAGAAAAAGCAGTATAAATAAGATATATAAATAAGTCAAAGATTGAAACCCCACGATATGAAAACAAAAAACAAAAAACACGACACACAAAACACAAATGAAAACTGCACAAAACATTGAATTAAAAATACATAAATTAAAAATAATAATAGTAATTACTTCTGAGTTAGAAAGGAAGAAATTCCGTCAGTCAACGGCAATCCACTTCCCACGTACCCCGGAATATTTATTCATCAATTACAGAATGTTTTTTTGAGTAAAGGCTGCGCAAGTTAAAAATTGCCTTTAAGTCCTATACAGGATGGAAACGGCCAAAGGGGGAGGAAAAGGATTAAAATTTTGTAGTCTAAAAATAAAATCAAGGTCAAAAAGTAGAGTGCATAGCCCCATCCCCCCCCCAAAAAAAAACCAAGCAACCGTTAGGGCATTGTCTACGTGGCAACAATTTCCAGAACTTCGGAGAGACTCGGGAAATGGAACAGGCATCCATTTTCAGGGTTCATAGACCAATAGCTGCCCTAGGGCGTCGAGAGAATCCCACATCAAGGAACTGACAGGGTACAATAAGTTTAAAAACGCAAGAACAAGTGGAGAGCGGAAACCCCTATAAATCTACAGAACTGAGTCATCCAGTGTAAAAATAAATAAATAAAAAATAAAAAGTATTTCTTAAAATGCTCAAATCATGTAAATAATAAAAAAAGACTCAACAGGCGGAAGTCAGGAGGACAGAAAGCGGAACTGTAAAATGTGTGAAATAAAAGCAAATCCTGAGAGGAGATGCCAAGTAAAAAAGTCCCTGGCAAACTGGTAAAAGATAAAAAGAGTAAGAACAGTCCTTCAATATGATAAGATAAAACTAACACGGACCCCCAAGACATTATTGAAGTCAGTTATGGTCTCTCTCCTGGGTCAGTGTATCGCAAATGTTCCTGCTGGTCCTGAAAGCGCCTTCCATTTTGGAAACAGCCGTGTCTATTTGTTAAGAGGATGTCAAACCATCTGCATCACCCAACATTCCGCAGATGCAGTGTGGAGAGTCTAAGAATTTAAAGCGATGAAGGTAAGATGGGAATGGACCATGCCCTCTGAGAAAATATATTAAAAACTTATTATGTATTAAAAATTTGGGGCTTACCTGATTAATGCACCCGAGGCTGAATCATAGCTATTCAATATTCATTCCATTTTTTTACTATGTGATTCTTTAGGAGGCATTTGAGGTGGGAGTAGGCTGCAGGAATGAAAAGTTCCTCAACGGATGTTATGGCCAATTTGGCTTGTTGGTTGGCCAATTCGTTTCCAGGAATTCCCACATGGGCTTTAACCCAGAAAAGGCCGACCATGTTCTTTGCCTTAAAGACGTTTGATTTTACTTTGTTAACGAATTCAGATCTGGTATTTGCGCTATTAATGGCAGAAATCGAAGAGAGGCTATCAGTATGTATGTTGACTTTCACTTTCTCTTTGACAGCCACAGTCACATGCCTCAACATCGGCGGCACCGAAGAAGAAGATGTGATAGATACGGAGTTTCAGACAGACTTGGAGCAGCTATTACTACAGTAGTTCTTCACACTTCCACTTCGGAAACTATTGATAAAAATAAGCTCTGCCGGAAACGCAAGAAAGCACGAAAATTGGTCGTGAAAGAAGACAAAATCTTAGAAATACCTGCTTTATAATTCGACGGACGGATAGATAAAACTTTAATTATATCAGAGTAGGACGGAAAAATGTATAGACAGAGTATTCTTGAAGAGCAATGGAACCAGAGTCGAAGTTCTTGAGTTATACTGCACCAGAGTTTGGAACATCTAAATGTATAGAACAAGCAATCGGAGATTTCTTCTTAAAATCAAAAATATCTATGGAATCTTTGGTGGCAGTTGGAAGCCTCAGCCCAACCACCTAACCGATTTCGACAATTTTTATCTTATATGAAACTTATGACGTCTAGATTTACAATGAAGTGTCGCCTGCCCTACACCACCTTCCATTTTCAAACGAAATCGAAAAAAACTTATCCTCTGTACATTGTCTACGGATAAATTTTGTAGAAATACCCCAGCTGCAACCACCAGACCGATTTCGACAATTTTTGTTTGATATGAAAGCTTATGACGTCTAGATATGTCTTCAAGGATCGCCTGACCCCACCATCCCCCATTTTTGAACGAAATCGAAAAAACATATAGAGAATGTACGGCGGAGAAATGTTTTTTCGATTTCGTTCGAAAATGGAGGATGGTGTGGGGAAGGCGACCCTTCATTGCAAATCTAGACGTCATGTACTTTCATATAAAATAAATTGTCCAAATCGGTTGAGTAGTTGAGGCTGGCGGATTCGGTGAAGGTTTTTACCACTTTATTTTAAATATATAGATAGTGAATTGAGATGCTCCTAGATCTTTTTCTTTGTATATCGCCGGCTTTTATGAATTACCTAAATTTTTATACATGGAAAGCTCTTAAAGTGTTAAGACCGTTAAAAAATAGAAATTTCAGTTGGAAAAGTTGAAACTGATACAAAAATAACTCTGAAAACGGTCTTTTTTCATTAAATGCGATTTACATATATTTAAAGAGGACACAATTCCAAAATGAATCCAGTGTTTTTTTCATTTTTAATGTTTATTGATTGCCAATATTGTCGAGTGTTAGTCGCTTTTTTGATAAGCTATGCATGAGGTTTTTTATAACGATGCGCCATCATACTGTCTTTTTAATGAGGTCGATGACGACATTGCTTACCAAGACTGTAGTGAAAGTTTTCATTTTCGAAAACCTGCTTTCCCCGTCTTGTTTTAATTAATACTTATCTGATAATATTTTAAGAGAAAACAATGAAACTATTTTTTTACAATTAACTATTCACACAAATTTTATCATTTTAGTTTATTAAACAGAAGTAATGTGATTAAATATAATACGAAAAGTTTTACATTTAACGATACTTTCATGAAATGTATTTGTCTGTGTTCAAATACATTTTTTCAAAGCAGACACAAAACAGCTGGACAAAAGCTGTCTTTATGATGCTTTTCTGATATGTTCGAGAAATAAATACAAAATCCGACAATTTTTATGGTTCTTGATAGGATGTTTCAAATAATGATGGAGTTTTAGTTATTATCTGCTTGCTACACGTGCGATACAATAAACATCTGCCTAACCAAAGTTCGTGCCCACCAAACTTAACACATTGTGTGCCGGATACGAATTAGATGCAAGTTCAAATAAAAAGACAAACCCTAATTGTGCTTTCTCTAGACAATGTTTATACCACAAGAGAATAAGTGGACGTATTCTGTAGACGTCTGTAAAGACGTGCAACTTAATCTAAACTAGTGCGCAATTCAAATTCTTGAATTAAAATTTGGATGTTGGGTAATTCGAGAAAAATTTGTATTTTTGCGTTTCCCACTTCCAAAGTGTTAATATTGTAAGTGAAATTTGAGTCAGACGATATTTTTTTCTTTTGTTCCGCCTTTGAAATGTCCTTTGAATTCTATTCCAAAATGCATACTTTTTCAGTCTAATGCATTTCCTCAATAATTAGCTTCATTTTTCAAACTTTTTCTGTTTGAAATTAACGAATTGAAATGTTAACTCACTTCTTTCTCAGAAAACAAAACTGAAGTAAAGTCATTTATTGCAGAATTAAATTGTAGTTGCCTTGAAAAACTAATTTACGCAGCGGAAAAGAAATTACGCTCTAAAGAACACTTTCATGGAACAAGAACCAAGAATCTTTCAAATTATAAGGGTATTTAAAACTATTTCTACCAACAAATGAAAAAAAAGTCTAAATTTTTTTGAGAAAGTTTAAGTTACAAAGTTTTAAATTAACTGCCTCATTCTTTCCTTTTTTTAACTTTTAAATTAAATAACATATTTTCTATGTAACAAAAAAATCATAGTTGAATCACTGATCTAAAGTATTACGAAGCACATAAAAATAAATTATCATTTTAATTCGCGCGCGCGCGATAAAACTTACTTTAACATCACTTTCGGAATTTTGCTTATGCCAATTAATGTCAATTAGGAACAGAAGATGGCGCTTGATGTCGGTTGAGCGTGCTTGTTTCACTAATTTTTACTCCACTAATCATTCTTTCAGAATTTTAGTTCTTTTATTGAAACTCATTTCTATTTCATTTTGGTAAAATATTAACAACATGCCGAAAAACAGAAATTAGAACAATTATTACCTTCTGAAATTCTACTTATCCGATTAAAATGTTATTTCCCCCACTTTTTTTATGAAATAGTAAGTAGAGTGTACATTTCAAGTACAGTTGTCACTCTTGCTTTTGAGGTGAAATTCAGAAAAATTAATTTAAATAGGAAATAAATAAATAAACTTGGCATGATTTATTAATATTATCTTATTTTTGATGTAAATTTATATGATTTATGAGAAGTGCTATGAAGTTTAATACAAATAAGCGGTTTTAACATTAGTCAGCAACATAGCATATTTCTATGCCATGACAGCAAGAAGATTTTGTCTTCTTGTTTTCACGCTTCTCGCATTCCCAACTTGTTGAAAAATCTTCAGTAAATTGATTTGCATAAACTTTTAATATTTTGCCATAATCATCTAATCGGAAGTTTTCACAACGGTTTCAACGCGGAAAACAAATGTATGCATAACACTTTTTATGATTATTTTTTGCTGGAAACGAAGTAATGAAAAATCGTGATGGAAGCTGTTTCCACTTCCTAGTCCAGCTTTATCGGTTTGTTGCTACACTAGTAGAGGGCCGGCACGAACAAAAGCTGGGCCCGGTGCAAAGTTGACTTGCAGGGCCTTGAAACAAATTTCGTACAGCAAAATAATTTATTGTATTTGTTACTCATTACATTGCACATTTTGGCATAGTAAGGACTTAAGGAATGCATGAAAATTTAAATAATTAAATTATTTTTATAAGGTCTGTGGGGGACCATACGTATTCAAAGTTCACGGTCAGATATGTCATCGCACCTGTCACAATCAATCAGTGTGTGGCCAAGCTCCTCAGTATGCCCAACTCTACGTGATCGATAGTACTCAGGCTACTGAAATTCGAGTAAATCATCCAGCTAATGAGCAATGCAATATACGAATCCTGAATCAAATCGATCGCTTCTTTAGACAGCACAATCGATTGCCCGACACATACCGCATGCTTCGAGAGGTTGAATTGCGAGTAATCGCAGAATCAAACGAAGCAGGCGATAATGTTCCCGTCTTGAACATGGTCTTTAGGCGCGATCGACATTTACACCACCGAAGGTACAATGCACCGACAGCCAACGAGATAGCAATGGTTTTTGTCAACAGCGATGGAGAACCTCCATTCGAAAGGGACCATCGCGTGTATCCATTGAATCCCGAAAATCCACAGCAACCATTTATTAATATCAACATCCTCAGTCCAAATTTAGATCTGATGTCTTATCCCATTTTGTTTCCTTATGGCGAACCTGGTTGACAACCCAACTGGCGTTGTGAGTCTTACCAAGGAGCACAAGGAAATCAAAGCAGAGTAAACGTAACAATGCTTCAGTACGAATCAGCGTTAACAGCTGTGAGAGACGACTTCAATCCGATTATTAGTGCGGGGAAACTTATGCAGCAATGGATTGTCGATTCGTACCGGTCTAATACAATGAGATTGCAAACTACACTGACGCACGGTATGTCAGTGCACCTGAAGCAATGTGTCGATTGCTTGGGTCACACATGCATGACCGATCTCATGCAGTGATGAGACTGCCTGTTCATCTTCCAAACCTGAAACGCGTCACGTTTAAGGACGGCCACGAAGAGGAGGCCCTGGAGGCTGCAAGATCAAGACAAACGATGCTCGAGTCATGGTTCCAGTTAAATCAAAGCGATCCTGATGCTCAAAAATTATTGTACACTGACATTCCATACAATTACGTATACGATCGTAATAACTGGAAAAGGCGAAAGAGAGGATGTAATAAAATAGTCGCGAGAATGTACGTATTGAATGTCAAAGACACTGAAAAATTCTACCTACGCATGCTGTTGCTTCATGCTCCTGGTGCTACAAGCTTTAAGTTTCTTTTAACAGTTGACAACGTCATTTATGACACTTTCAAGCACGCAGCGTTTCACCGTCACTTGCTGAATTCAGATGAAGAGTGAGATCATTGCTTACACGACGCTTCCACCTATCAAATGCCAAAGCAACTACGCCAGACCTTCGCCTTTATTCTGTGCTTCTGTAACCCGACTAATGTGCTCGAGTTGTGGAACAAATATTCGATCGATTATTTGCGCAACAACATCGAAGCAGCTCCTTGGAACTTGGCACTACATGACATCAATGCAACCCTTGAACAACACGGATTGTCATGTGCTTCAATCGGTCTTCCCGTGCCAACTGGAAATGCCATTGAAGTACAACCTTACAATCAAGATGAAGAAAGAGAGGAAGCCGAACAAAGAATATCATCCCTGAATAGAGAACAGCTGGCCGCCTTCGAGACGATTACCAGAGCTATTGGGAACAACAATGAAAACGATAGATATTTTTTTGGATGACCCTGGAGGTTCTGGCAAAACTTTTCTCTATTCAACATTATTATCTTTCATTCGGGGTAAAAGAGACATTGCACTTCCGTTCGCAACAACTGGCATAACAGCAACACCGCTGAAAGGTGGAAGAACTGTTCATAGTGGATTTAAGTTACCAGTTCCTCTTCTCGACACATCAGTTTCGTCAATTAGAACAACATCTCCGGAAGCAGATAAACTGCGTCAAGCAGTGCTCATCATTATTGATGAAATTACGATGTTCACAAAAGACGGTCTTCGTTGTATTGACTCTCTTTTGCGAGATTTGATGAATAACGATAAGCCTTTTGGAGGCAAAGTTATAATAATCGGAGGCGACTTCAAACAAACACTTCCAGTTGTTCCAAGAGGTACACGAGCAGATGTCATCGAAAGTTGCATAAAATCAAGCCCGCTTTGGAGCAAGTTCACTCACCTGTCACTCACAACAAATATTCGCTGTGCTGGACAAACAGAGCACAACATGTGGCTATTGAACATAAGATCAGGCAATCTTCTTGAAATTTCAGGATTACCTTGCGATTTCATCGATATACCTCAGCAAATGGTAGTAGAAGAAAACCTGATTGAAACCATTTACAGCGAAAACTTGAACGACAGGGAAGTCGAACAACTAGCAAAGCGTGTCATTTTAGCTCCAACAAACAAGAAGACGCTGGAAATGAATAGGTCAATCATCGCAAAACTGCAGGGTGAGCCTCATACCTTTTACAGCTCCGATTCAATAATATCCGAAGATCAGAACGACCTGCAAAGCTATCCACCTGAATTTCTGCATGATTTAACTCCATCAGGCATGCCACCCCACTCAGTGATGCTTAAGAAAGGAGTAATCGTCATGTTGCTCAGGAACTTAAATCCCAAACAAGGACTTTGTAACGGCACTCGCTAATTAATTACTGGTCTCCATGAAAATTTCATAAGTGCGAAAATTGTATCTGAATGTAATTGTGGCGGCGTTGTTTTCTTACCAAGAATTGAATTAGCTCCCAGTGACGTGAATCTGCCATTCGTCCACAAACGCCGCCAGTTCCCGTTAATTCCAGCTTACGCGATGACTATCAACAAATCTCAGGGACAAACTTTCGATTAGGTTGGAATTTACTTCGATGAGCCTGTCTTTTCACATGAACAGCTCTATGTTGCACTTTCAAGGTCTAGGAACCCCCATCACGTTAAAATTTACACAAAGACATCTAAAATACAAGGAAAATTGTTAAACAACGAAAAATACTTCACACGGAATGTTGTTTACCAAGAGGTTTTTGAATAAAGAAGTAAATAATATGTAAATAAAAGAAATTCCTGTCATAAAACATATATTTAATTTATTTGTGTTCAATCAATGTTAGACATTTCTCTCGCATATATATCTATATAAACACGTCAAAATTGAC
Source organism: Araneus ventricosus (assembly GCA_013235015.1). Taxonomy (NCBI): domain Eukaryota; kingdom Metazoa; phylum Arthropoda; class Arachnida; order Araneae; family Araneidae; genus Araneus; species Araneus ventricosus. The sequence goes on along the minus strand of BGPR01000996.1, from coordinate 225,768 downwards.
GGGAAATCTCTCGAATGAAGAGTCAATTTTTATCCGTCATACCATGAAAGGTGATTTTCTAGTTAATATGTAATATTAATCGATTATTAAAATTAATACATAATATTAATAGAATATTATTAATAAATCTAATGTATTAATAGAACCATTTATAACTTTTTATTAATTTATTTTAAGATAGAGTTCTAAGAAAGATGGAGTTTATAAGGAAAAAAAATTAAAAAAAGGGTAATGAAGATTTTTCAGTACTAAACTTGTTTCGGCAGAATTACATATGTTTTTCCAATATCTCATCTTCAATTCAGCTTTATTCAGACTTATACAATGAATGGACCAAACAAAAGACACTATATTATAATGATTGTTTTTGTTGATTTTGAAAATAAAGTGAAAGCTAATTTTCAATTACCAGCCTAGACATAAAAGTCTTAGAGTTATTTTAAACATATGAATATCCTATCTGTCGATCTCTAGCGATACTGCATAAGTTTAAATTTTTAAATAGTAATTTCTGCCTTTCACAGCTGCCTTCGCATCAGAAATTGAAGTGCCTGAACTTGCATCACTTTCGACTTCCATATCTGGAGATGAATCATCAATCAAATCATCCTTTCTTTTCATGTGGGAAACTATATCTTCATCACTTAACGCGTCTTCATCGCTACATTCGACATGTTGAATTTCGCTTTAGAAAAACGTATTCACCCGATGCTTTTTAAAACTCGATATTGTTTCTCTATATTTGAATTCCTTGCTTTTGAAGTTCGTTAAAAAAATTTGAAAATACATTAATAACATGACCATTTGTGAAATGTCTTTTATAACCGAGGGATTCTTATAAGCGGGGTTCGATATACCGGGATTTAACTATTTTGATAAAAAATAATAACTTGATAATTATTATAAGGTGAGCATTAGTACTGATTTCATCAGTAAAGTACTAAATTTTAACCTATTTAGTTCCGACAGAAAGCACCGTACCTATGCAAAGAATCCTGGACCAGTTTGACGAATATTCTGAGGTTTGGGAGAAAGCTCATAAAAATAAAATAAGAATGGTTTCTCAAAATTCAAAAAGGGGCATATTACAAAATAAATAAAGAATAAATTAAGCCAAATGTATTTCAATATTTTTTTAAAGTCATACGAATAGCATAAATATAAAACATTATGAAAAATCGAATATTAACCTATAATATTAATCGATTATTAATATTATTATATAATATTAATAGAATATTATTAATAAATCGAATATACTAATAAAACCATTTATAACGTTCTATAAATTTATTTCGATATAGAGTTCTCTAGCGATGTGAACAGTAAGGCGCCATCGCATACGCAACAATATGTCTTCGCTGACACTTATCGCAAGTATTGCGAACGACGATATATGTCATTTGGCACAAAAAGGGTCAATGACTTAAAGGAACATACGCGCCAAATCCACGGAAAATCGAACAACGCGTTTGACGTGACTGCGTAAGAAACAAATTTACAGACAGACGGAATGCCGAGCGGTCAAGTTGAAACAGGACCTTTCTTCGCTCTGCCAACTAGAACTACAAAAACTGTTCTTAGATATTTTAAATTATTCATCCAGGAATAGTTGACCGTAGATTTTAGTGACCAAACATTTATTGTTCTTAAATTATTCGTTCTTAAAAGTGAGACTATAATATCAACCTCATGTTACATAGCATTTGTGAGAAAAATTTGAATTCTATTCAGTAGCTTGGATTTCTATAGAGTGTAAACTATTTATGAATTTTCTCTTTTGTTTATATAGATTTAGGTTAATGGTATTCGAATTAATGGGTGTACCTAATATTTTGCCACAAAATTTAATTTTTCAAAGGAATTTTATCTACTGTAAAAAAATAAATAAAATGGCTCTAAAACGATTATTGAAAATAAATGGATTCTGCAAGTAATCTTTGCTTTCTAAATTGACAGGACAGAATATCAAGAAAAATAAAAAAAAATGACGGGAGGCTGTCTTTTTCAAACAGCCGCTGATGTTAAAGGCATAGGACTACCTTACCCGTGTGACTCTTTTCTGATTTTCAAATTTTTTTTGTAACTTCTGTTGTTACCCTTTATCTCTAAAATAACACATTAGTTATGTTTTTAACATATGTAGTTACCGAGATATAGAGGACCGCGCCACCAATTCATGCGCATTTTTGCCCAACTTTGCGACTCAGTACTCGCTGAAGTACAATTCCGATTTTCAATTTTTTTTGTAACTTCTGTTGTTACCCTTTATCTCTAAAGTGAGGCATTAGTTATGTTTTTAACATATGTAGTTACCGAGATACAGAGGACCGCGCCACCAATTCATGCGCATTTTTGCCCAACTTTGCGACTCGGTACTCGCTGAAGTACAATTCCGATTTTCAATTTTTTTGTGACTTCTGTTGTTACCCTTTATCTCTAAAATAACACATCAGTTATGTTTTTAATATATGTAGTTACCGAGATATAGAGGATCTCACATACAACGTTTTTTTATGGCGTTTGGCGAGTGAATCAAATTCCTTCCTGAGACCTCCATGGGAGGAACGTAGTCCTGCGTTAGAAAAGGAAGAAAAGAACTAGAAAAGCTAAGTCAACTTTGTAGTTATTCATACTTAAAGAAAGAATTTTTTTTTCAGTTCTAAAAACTTAACTAAACGAGGAGGATCAGTTTTAACAAATGCTTCGCTTGTCATTAGAACGAAAGAATAAAATTGTCGAATATAGTTTATTTATTAAGTACGGGCCTTTTTAGAAATGAATAAGTCAGGGGAATTGAAAAAAGGAATTGTCTTCATTTTGTTTCGTGTCATTATAGCTGCATTTTGGAGTTTTCTATTTATTTCTTGGAAGAATTTTCTTAATGAAGCAACGTCTGAATTACAGACGAAGCGAGTTTTAGAAAAGAGCGAAAAATGATCATTAAATTTATTCTCTAATTTGAAATTTTCCGTCTCATCTTTGAAAAGCAACGATGGGTTCGTTACTGAATGCTGAAAGGCTCATTCAATCAATAACAGATGGTGATGGTACCGGTATATGTCAAATTGGATAGCATTACTGAACGATATATTGAGTTGGGAAATAATTCATGAGAATTTTTAAAATTTATATTTTAAAAAATTTCTCTGGTCGTCTGACGAAGAAATTTCGTTCGATCGCTTTTCATTTTTTTTCACTTTTGTTTCTTTTAAGAGCCAAGAACAAAAATTACAGTAATTTGAAGAATTGCTCTTTCTCCACAGATAGCGCAAATTTCACGAGTGTCTTCGGCGTTCTTAGCACGTTAAGTAAGTTTCAACACCTACTAGAATTCAATATTAAATTCGTCAACCATTTAATACTGAATTCGCCAAGAATTTAATATTTTTGAATAGGCTATTTTGTGGAAGTACACACGAGAGGCGACGAGAGAGCACTCTCTCTAATTATAAATGTATATTAAAAACATTGGTGTAGTCGCAAAATAAGCAATGCCGGAACTGCGTTCCGGCTCCACTACACCCCTGATTAAAAGGTATTTTAACCACTACAAGAATTCAACGTTAAATTCACCAGTAATTCATTACTGATGAATTTAATATTTTTAATCGGGATATTTGGTTGAAGTATACACGAGAGTTGACAGGAGAGCACTTCGCTAATTATAATTGTAGATTAAAGACCGTTCTCACCACTACAAGAATTCAATATTAAATTTGCCAACAACTCAATATTGAATTCACCAAGAATTAAGTATTTCTAAGTGGTCTATTTGTGAAGATACACGAGAGATTGGTGAGAGCACTTCGCTCAATTATAATTGTAGATTAAAGACCATTCTCACACACTAAAGAAATAATATTAAATTCATACAATCAATATTTAATTCACCAAGAATTCAATATTTTAGGGGCTATTTTTGGAATATACACGAGAGTTGAGGAGAGCACTCTCCAATTATAATTGTAGATTAAGACGTTCTCTCACACTAAAGAATTCAATATTAAATTTGCAACAACTCAATATTTAATTCAAGAATTAAGTATTTTAAGTGGTCTATTTTTTGGAAATTACACGAGAGTTGACAGGAGAGCACTTCGCAATTATAATTGTAGATTAAAGACGTTCTCTACCAATACAGAATTCAATTTAAATTTTCCAACAACTCAATATTGAATTCACCAAGAATTCAATATTTGTAAGTGGTCTATTTTGTGAAGTATCACGAGAGTTGACAGGAAGAACTTCGCTAATTATAATTGTAGATTAAAGATCATTCTCACACTCAAGAATTCAATATTAAATTTTCAACAACTCAATATTGAATTCACCAAGAATTCAATATTTGTAAGTGGTCTTTTTTGTGGAAGATACACAATTGACAGGAGAGCACTTCTGCTAATTATAATTGTAGATTAAAGACCATTTTACCACAAGAAATAATATTAAATTTTCGAACACCAATATTGATTCACCAAGCAATATTTGTAAGTGGCTCATTTTGTGGAACTATACACGAGAGTTGACAGGAGAGCACTTCGCTAATTATAATTGTAGATTAAAGACCATTCTCTACTACAAGAATTCAATATTAAATTTGCTCAACAACTCACTATATTGAATTCACCAGAATTCAATATTTGTAAGTGTCTATTTTGTGGAAGTATACAGAGAGTTGACAGAGAAGCACTTCTGCTAATTATAATTGTAGATTAAAGATCATTCTTACCACTACAAGAATTCAATATTAATTTTAGATAAAATATTGAATTCACCAAGAATTCAATATTTGTAAGTGGTTCATTTTGTGGAAGATACGAGAGTTGACAGGAGAGAACTTCGCTATATAATTGTAGATTAAAGATCATTCTCACCACTACAAGAATTCAATATTAAATTTTCCAACAACTCAATATTGAATTCACCAAGAATTCAATATTTTGTAAGTGGTCTATTTTGTGGAAGTATACACGAGAGTTGACAGGAGAGCACTTCGCTAATTATAATTGTAGATTAAAGACCATCTCACCACTACAAGAAATAAATATTAAATTTTCGATCAACTCAATATTGAATTCACCAAGAATTCAATATTTGTAAGTGGTCTATTTTGTGGAAGTATACACGAGAGTTGACAGGAGAGCTAATTATAATTGCGTTATTAAGATCATTCTTCACATACAAGAATTATTAAATTTTCAACAACTCTCAATATTGAATTTACCAAAGAATTAAGTATTTGTAAGTGGTCTATTTTGTGGAAGCATACACGAGAGTTGGCAGGAGAGCACTTCGCAGTATAATTGTAGATTAAAGACCATTCTCACCACTACAAGAAATAAATATTAAATTTCGATCAATCCCAATATTGAATTCACCAAGAACAATATTTGTAAGTGGTCTATTTTGTGGAAGGCTACACGATATATTGACAGGAGAGCACTCCAATTATACATGTAGATTAAAAGACCGTTCTCACTATCTGTAAGAATTAATATTAAATTTGCCAACAACTCAATATTGAATTCACTCAAGAATTAAGTATTTGTAAGTGGCTCATTTTTGTGGAAGTATACATCGAGAGTTTGATTGGTGAGAGCACTTCGCTAATTATAATTGTAGATTAAAGACCGTTCTCACCACTGCAAGAATTCAATATTAAATTTACCAACAATTCAATATTGAATTTGCCAAGAATTTAAAATTTTTAAGTGGGCTATTTTGTGGGAGTATACACGAGAGTTGATGAAAGAACATTCTAGTTATAATCATGACGCTTGTGCTCTCTTTCTTTTTGATAAGATTCCATTTTAGCTCCGAGGGAAGAAGTTTTCACAGGAGTCATTATTCGCTATCGTCAAGCAATAGGAAGGTTTAGTTCTACGTTGAATTTCGATATAGAATAGGCAGAGAGAAAGTACGGCTATTGTCGAAGAAATCGATGTCGAGATATTGAGGATTTCGACGCTTTGCCTCTTTTTTTGAATTATATTAATTTATTGATATTTATGCGAAATAATAGCTCAAAAATGCAATAAAGCTACTCGGCTGACATTTGGTTTGTACTCTTTACATTAAAATTATAGATTTATTAGGTGCATTAGGCTAATGAGCGCTTTTTTCCAAGTTTAAAAATGCACGCTGAAATAAAACATATTGGCAAAATATTTTATATTATTTGAAAGAAAATAAATTTAATACTCTTCAAGATAGTCTATTTATGAGGATTACTGATTATTATAACATTTTTTGTGCTATTAGAATGCAGGCAACTGTTTGTGGTTCAGTCTCAGGCAACTTTTATAGATAACAAAAAACAAGCAAACCCCTAGCATTATTTTAAAACTATTTTAGTAAATTGCAGCCAAACAAGTTTTCTTTTTGAGGATATAATAAAATACGAGCATTTTGCTGCTTTCTTTACAGCTTAAGGACTAATAGCCTTTCGTGAAAATATTTACTAATACTATCTAAATGTAAACACTTACTCACTAACTTCCCTGAGGCACATTTACTGCATCATTGCAACATAAGTTGCATATTTTACTTACCAATATTTAATAGAAATTAAGTTACGATAAAAGTCCAATTTAAGCGACGGACAAATAAGGCAATCACCCTCCCCCACTATGCTCTTTCATGCATAAAGTTTTTCTAATTCACTTTTAAACATATTAATTAACTAACTAATAAAAATATAGTAATCTGTTCAATAACTTAAGTAAAAGCATCTAAATATATTACAGATTCTAAGAAATATTTATATAATTTTTTCAGATCAGACTTATTGTAATAATATGAACTAATACGAATGATTCTGATGCGTCCAGCAAACGATATAAACCTCTTACCATTGTAGAATTCTGTACCGTCTAAATAGATGACCCCTTTCTGTTCCTTCTTGCTTCAACTGAGAGCCCATAGAACACTTCAGATGTTAAGGGATTAACATCTCATCTGATGTAACGTCTTAACGGTCGTTTTTGAACCGAATGATAACGTCTATGAATGACTTAATTTTAGATTATAAATGTATCAAGTCCATAATTCGATGCATGAACTAAGGTCGGAATATTCTGGTAAGGGGTCAATAAATAAGACAAAATTCAAGAACTATCAACAAGCAAAAAAACGTAATGAAAGATTTAATTTATGAACCAGAATATCCTGGGATATTCTGGTACGGTGTTAATGAATAAGATGAAATTCAAGAACTAAGCACCAAGCAAAAAAAAAAATCTGAATGAAAGATTTAATTTAAGAACTAGAATATCCTGAGATATCCTGGTAAGGTGTTAATAAATAAGACAAAATTCAAGAACTAAGCAATAAGCAAAAACTTAATGAAAGATTTAATTTAAAAACTAGAATTATATTATCAAAGAAAATATAAAGAAAAAATCCATTTGTTTCCAAACAGCAAAAATAACTGATGTTAATGTCACGAGCAGCAATTACACGATATAAATTGAATTTCAAATATGAATTGAGGCGATACGCATTAAATTTATCACGTAAACCTGAATGAAGCCCAATAGGGACAAGAAAGCTTAAAATTAGGAACAAAATTGTTAAATTTTAAATGTCTTATAATAAAGGAAAAACTATTTAATAGAAAATTTATTTAGTTTATCAGAATGAAGAAGTGGAATTAAAAAGATTTTAATAGGCTTAAAATAAAGCATTTCATCATTCTCAAGGGAAAAACAAATAAGCAAACAGCAGCTTAGTTTCCATGCCATAAAAACTGCCCTGAATCAACTTTTCGTACGCTCCCAGCATTAATGTATGGCACCGGATCCAAAACAAATTACATCAGGATTAAGGTCAGATACCAAACACAGGGACATAAATAAAAACCAGTGTGCCGGAAAATTTTTCTCGACAGCTTTTACAAGGTCTTACATTTTTTCTCAGTGATCTGTGGGCGTCATTAAACAATGAAACGGACTCCCATTCTTCATAAATGACTGGAAAGCATTCTGAGTTTTTGGAAAATAAATGCTCGTTGCTCTTATAAATACAGTAAAATCCCAGTTAACCGAACACGGGTTATCCGAAATGCCCCTGAAATCGTAAATCTAAAAAATAGTACTGTGTTGCACATGTAGTAATCGCAAATGGCGAGACTTTTGACGTAGATTTACGTCTCTCCATAGTGGTCTAATTGTGTCGGGAAAGGAAAAAATTATGACGCTTTTCGCGCTAAAATTAGAAGCTTATAGCTCCGCAACAAAATAACATAGAGAGTTGGTTTTAGTTTCACTTAACAGAGAAAGGTAAACATTGAATATTGCAAAAAGAATTTTAGAATTTGGGAATACGGTTTAGTCACAGTTGAGCTGCAAAGATGTTAAAAAATCACGAAAAAGTTTGATGACGTCACAGCGACCAATGAGCGCTCGCAGACTAAGGCAATTCATTCATCGATCGCGTCAAATATTACTCAAGAATTGTTGAATTACGACGAATTTTGGGCTAAAGTTAAGCGCTTATAGGTCCGCAACCAAATAACATAGAGAGTTGCATAGAATGTTTATAGGCTGGATACTATCGATAAATTGCATAATGGGACATACATGTGTGATGCAAAAATCGCTCAAAACTTTCTAGAGGGCAGACCGTTGGAACTACAGATACCAAATTTGGCATTTAGTTACTTCTTGGGTAGCACCTGCGCTCCAAGAAAAGGTTTTTCGGAGATTTAATTATATTATTAAGTAAAAATAAATGGAAAACTTGATGTTCTCCCTCAATAGCTTCGGTCCAAATTATTGCCCCTTTTAAAATTAAAAAAAATATATTTTCAGTGACACAATTTCCGTACAATTTTCTTTTTGTATAATTTTAATAAATTGTAAACATATTTTAAGTATACTTTAGAAAAATACTTTTTATACTCTAGAACAATACTTTGGTTTGGTCACTGCGTTGAGATACATGCGCGTTGAGACGATATTATATTCATTTTTGAGTTCATGGTATCGTTGCTATAGTTAAGAATAAAATTTTAAAAATAATATAAATAGAGACTTTTCAAATCTAAATCGTTATCATGCTGTGATGTTTCGGACTAGAAGTTCAAATCTCCTTTAACCCCTTAACCTCTTCAGACCTGGTGTCCGGTATACCGGACATCAACTTTGAACTGCTCCTATTAATTCAATAATTGACGAAACTATAAGCTACTTTTTTTATATGATTCTCGATTTTCTTATCAATATAATCGTTGCAAGAATTTTTCGTTTCGGGAATGGAATCATTTCATTTTTTTAGTTTAAAAAAATTGAGAAAATCATGGTTCTTCCCAAAATGGAGCTCGGTGGTGAATTTTGTTTTTCAAGTAATTTCTTGTTTTTAATCCTTTTTTTACCATTAAAAGGATATATGTTATTATCCTTTGACAACCATTTTAAAGTGAAATTTGAGTGATTTTTCGTCTTTTTTTAGTTGAAATATCCGGTATTGTCCAGATGCCGGACATAGGGTAACTTCTTTAATTTTGCATCTACAGGCTTGAAATTTAATTTATGCTTTAATCTGTGCAGTAGTACAGAGTACACGAAAGGAAAAAAAAAATATAATTTCATTATTTCTTAATTCCGACCGAAGGGGTTATCCGTCGCGTCCGCCACATTGACTTGCATCGAAATATCGCATTTTTAGGTTTATAAACTAGAATTTAATCACTAATTAGCTTTATAATTTGACACAAAAACCCATATGCATCTCAAGTATTCTGTGCCTTCTTAGATGAATGAAAACGACAGCCCCTTTCCAAAACAGGAGGGGTCATTTTATTAGATAGCAAAGAAAAGGCGACTCATAAGGGGTTAAATTTCCGTACTTAAGAATGTGACTGATTTTATAGCAAATAAATTTTTATGGAATGAAAGTCATTCAATTATAACTATTATTTACCACAACTGCTGGAGATTGGAAAAACATTTCGGCAGTAGCGGCTTGTGAGCTCAGAAACGAGGTGGAATGCAAGATAATATTTATCAAGAGAATACATTTTCAAAAAAGCTAGTTTATATTTCAGTAGACCAAATTTTTTGATTCCAAAGCCAGATATGAAATTTTCTGTTTTTCAAGCAAATTAAATAACCAGTAATAACCATATAATATTTGATACTAGTTTTACTAACAGAAAGTTACGTGTGAATGTTGATATGACAATTCTGCTGACGAAGAAAAAAAAATCAGAGCTCCAGATACACACTTCCCTTTTCGCGCACTTCACTCGATAACACTCCTCCAAAACTGATATCTTCTTCAAAAGAAATCTAGCCTTCTATCAAGAGAAAGAAAATAATCAATCCAGATGTGTTTCTGTCGCCGTAACACAAGCCGAAACCAAAACCCATAAACAACCAATAAAATTACAACTTTGCGTGGGAATGAGGGAAAAAGAAAAATATATTAAAAAGAGCATCTTTTTCTCGTTCAGTTGGCTGAGTGCCAACAGAGCTGCTAGCCGATGCAGCCCATAGCCTGTCTATGTTAACCGCTTAACTTAACAGCCCGAGAATACTCGTGCATCGAATTATCGAAATTTTAGTCTTATAAACTAAAATTGAATCAATAATTAGCTTTATAATTTGACACAAAAAATATGTAGAATCCATAGACATCTTAAGTATCCTATGCCTTCTTAGATGAATGAAAACGACAGCCCCTTTCCAAAACAGGAGGGGTCATCTTATTAGATAGCAAAGAAAACTATTCAGTTAAGTGGTTCAAGGCCGCCCGGGGTGCTATTTCAGTTGGATTTTCTGCTTTGAGAATGGATTTGGGGGGGGGAGAATATTTTGCAGCTCAGACCTGAGTCTCTCTTCGTTTGGATTTGTTTTATTCCTTTTTTTCAATTGTTTTTACTTTTTTTGCATTTTCATAAGTCATTGTACTCTGAGAGTAGAAAAGTAAGCAAATAAGAAAAATACAAATTAAAAAAAATAATTTCAGGGGGTGCTGCAGCTCTGCAGGTTCGAGCCTCAATTTAGTTTCTATCTGAAAAATATCTGGAATTTTCTGTCCTCGACTTTCTCATATATTTTCACTTAAGACATGCCATTTATAAAATGCGTTCAAATATGATTGTACCTATGTGTTAAGTAATCAAACCTTCTCCATTGCATAAACAAAAAGCTCTATACAAGGTGTCCACTAAAGTCCTTCTACTCCACATTAACGTGAGAAAGGCGGTAACTATCGCCACAAAATTGGTGTCTAGGTATAGTAATGTGACCATGCGCTATACGGTGAGATTAATTACAGCTCCACCTGGCGGTAAACAACAGAGTTAGCGTTCCTATCTCGAAAACGGTACAAGATACGGGAAAAAGCCAATTACAAAATTGTAGAGCGTCTTCGATTTAGAAAGAAAAAACATCTTGTGCACATTAATACGAAGGACAGAACGCTTAAAATTGACATTTTTTTGTTCTCAATTTCCGAAACCGTGACATCTGAAAATGGGTTAAAAAGAGAAGAAGAAAGAAAAACTACTTATCACAAGAAACCTTTATGTTTTGTGTTCAAACTGCTTTCCGTCATCTACAACAAAGATTTGAGCTCTTGTTTGAATTCCAATTTGCATTTTAAGCATATCAGTTGGTCGTCCTGCAATGTTGGTGGAAAGATCCATACACCTGGTGTTTGAGTTATTATAACAGGAAAAAGTATAATGGTGTCAGTTTTTGCCAGAAAAATGAAATTTTCTCCTTCTGTCTATGTCGTGTAATCAGTGATGTAAAACACCCAGGTATTTATTTTTAAGGCTAAATATCCTGGGTATTTACCCAGGTAAATATCCCAAATGGGTGATTACCTGGGTATTTATCTTTCAATTACCCTTATTCATATAAAACATAAGCACTGGTATGAAATATTATGTCTCTATATAATATAAATATTCATAGAATATATATTGAGCTTAAGGTAAAGTAAATAAAAGAAAACTAGTAATATATGAACATTTAAAATTCTATAAAAACTAAAAAAATGAATCAGGAAAAACAAAAACGCAATACTATATCATAGACCTTACTTGGCTTAAATATCAATCCCTTTTAAAATTCAACTAAATTTTTAAAAAAGAAAATGTTGAGTTTGGTTTAAAATGCTAAAGAGCTGATAAAAGAAACTAAAATGAAAGATATATTTGTTTATAATTCTTTTTCGAATTAATTTTTCAAAGTACCAGACATTGCTGATAAGTTAGGAGATGTTCAATTCTAACAATTTTTAAAAGTGAATTATTCTGAAAGTAATATTCACTCATATTACTTTCAACAAAGGTAAGTTATTTTTTGTAACAAGATTTCAGCAACAAGAAATACCAACTTTTTGTTGCTGAATCTGTTGTATTATTTGACGGCATAGTAGACACTCACACACAGTTTCCTGGTTAGACGGGATTCATCTGGATCATGAACATCAATACTTGAATGTTCTGAAAACTCTAAATTTGATGTAAGTGTCGTGGTTGGAATCTGATTAAAAGAGAATTCATTAGCTATTTTTTCCCTTTCAAAGCCTTTTTGAATCCACCAAGACTCTTGAAACATTTTTTTGTTTCTCCATTTTGCTTACATTGGTAAATTTGTACTTAACATTACAGTACTTACATTGGATACTTTTATCCATCTTAACATTAAAAGCTCCAAGATGGTAACTTTTTCCTTTCGTTTTTTTAAACTTTTTAACGTAACATTTACAGTAATATTAATATACGTGAAGTAAATGAGTAACTATTCACTAAATCAAAGCAAGAATGTTTGACTTCCTGTATGGCAATGTGAGAAGATTATGGATGACAAGATTCACTAGCGCTGTCTGTCTCTACTAATAATAAAGTAGAATGTTTGTGCTTTGGCGCTCTACAGGACAGACCGCTAGGCCTAGAGCAAAGAAATTTGTCACAAACATACTTTGGAGGGTGGGAATGAACACCTTGTAACTGTTTTTTAATTTTAATTATTTAAAAAATAAGCGAACATTTGGAGTTTTTCCTTAATAACTTCCGAAAATATTTCAGCACAAAAATTATTTTTAGAACATCTAAACATTTAAAAACTTATCTTCTCAATGATATCAATTAAGTTTTCATTCGATTGTTTTCTCTTATTTTCGATGAAATTCAATTCTCAATGAAATTCAAACCGTTTTCATTGTTTAAACAAATACTCGTGTTTCTCTTCCCTTGTTGAAAGTTAGCATAATATTCTGTTGGATTTTCCTTTCTTTTTTCATTTGATCAATTTTTCAATTAATCAAAATAATTATCAAGATAGTAAGTATATAAAGAAATAATCCAGTAAACTGGACGATTATGGTTGCTATGTTTAAATTCATTTTATCAGCATATTTTAAGCCACTTAACATGCTGTTGGACGTAAAACGTGCTGCGGTATTTCGATGTTGAAAACAAATTTGCTAAATTAAAGTTCGCATCTATTACGTACAATTAGATGTAACCTGACACGAACAGTTACTTGAATCCATTAGGATTCAGTAACTGTTCGTAACTGTAACATTAGGTTACTTGAATCCATTGTCATACAGACAAGGAACAGAGAAAGTGCAAAGGTACGTGAAGAACTCGGGCTAAATATCTATCGCAATTTGAAGTTTAAAATTACTTTGTAAAGGGAACCCTGAATATCAAACTATGCATAAGATAGTCATTTGAAATTATATTCCCGGCGATCAAGCTGGTCGCCGAAAGCGGCTAGTATAACATAAACGACGTTAAAAATAATTATTCTTTTGTAAGTGCCAAAGTTTCAAACCGTAAAAACTAAATTATCCCCTGATCCCGTTTAAGTTTTAGAATACTTTATTCTGAATCCTGATAGCAATTGGTTTTTGTTTATATAATTTAGTCAAAACTTTAATTTAAAAATTTTATAACTATATATTATGTATATAAATTTTATTTGTTTTATTCGCGTTTTTTTTACAAAACACGTCCTTTACAAAACTTTTCCTTATAGGAAGTCTACCTATTGCAATGGTTCTCATGACACGACTTTCGGAAAATTTCTGCAGATCTTCACCGATCATGACCCCTAGAACCCCAAACCACTGTCCGTTATATATATATATATCAATGTCATGAAAATCAATAAATGTTGAAATAAAATGGAGAGACTGTAGTTAATCGGTAAAAGCGTATAGATGCTCATCAGGGTAAGTGAAATCTATACGAACCGCTAAAAAATTAGTGAAATCATAATGTTTTCTGCAAACAGTGCTGGCATAAAGCTAGAAACACTGTCCTTTACCCCGAACATTATGATAAACCAAGAATTTGAATGAAATATCAAATATTAGAAATAATTTTACGAACCAAAAACTGAGAGATGCAGCCAACGGGAGACGTGACAAAGGAATGAACCTAACGCGTCATGTAGGGTCCGGATGTTTCGTCATGTAGGGTCCGGATGTTTCGTCATGTAGGGTCCGGATGTTTACGAAACACGCTCTCTCTCTCTCTCTCTCATATATATACCTAATTAATAATCATACAATGAAATACAGAAAGATAATTAGATTATAAACTATTACTATATATATATAACGCTTTTTCCCATGTTATCTTGTGAACACGATAACTGGAGTAATTTTGATCTAAATTTAACCAGCCTGGGATATGTTGTTAGGATAGTAAAAATCTCGGTCGATTTCTTAGATGGGCTATCCAGCTCAAAGGGGGTGGAAATTTTCATTTTCCCATAATTCCCTTACGATTGAAGATAGAAAGAAAATTCAAATTAGACGAATTATTGCCATATCATAACAAACAATTTTTGCTTTTAAACTTTTTCGATAGCTACAATTGCTTAGAAGTTATGAGCTGAAAAGTGATTTTCCCACCCTTCCCCTCCTCTGCCCCTAACTTAAAGTACGTTGTAACCTACGCATGTTACCCCTTGTCGGAAAGCTCTCGTCATTTGCAGTCTCTTCCACCCGCTTTCATTCTTGTAGCTCTAATCCGTATGAGAATAGAGGGCGAAATGTTCTTTTCCTTATTATCAGTAGAGACGAACATATATAACACTTTTGCAGATGCTATCTTGTGAACACGATAACTAGAGTAATTTTGATTAGATTTTAACCGGCGAGGGATGTGTTGTAAGGTCGGTTAAAATATCGACCGAGTTTGTAGATGGGCTAACCAGCTAAAAGGGGGTGGAAATTGTGGGGGACTGAAAACTTCATTTTCCCATAATTCTTTTACGATTGAAGATAGAATGAAAACTCAAAATAGGCGAATTATTGCCTCTTTATAATAAAAGACTTTTGTATTGAAACTTTTTTGATAGCTACAATTTTTTAGAAGTTATGAGCTAAAATGCCTAAAGATAGGAAAATAATTCAATTTTACGACTAAAGAAAGGAAAAAAATCAATTAGACGAATTAGCACCTTATCAGAACGAACAACTTTTATATTAAAAGTTTTTGTCAGCTACAATTGCTTAGAAGTTATGAGCTGAAAAGCGATGTTCAATTCCCCCAATTTATCTTTTCCCCATAGCTCTCTTACGATTGAAGATTGAAAGAAAATTTCAATCAGGGGAATTACACCTTAACAAACTACTTTTATATTGAAAGTTTTTTGACAGCAAGAATTGCTTAGAACTTATGAGTTCTCATCAGCCTCATTCACTTCCACTTTTTATACTGTTCATATACCTGGCTTTGCTCCGGATTAAAATGTGTTCTTGATTAATATTTTTAATGTAAAAATTAATATTGTATAAATATTATAATACACCAATGCAATAATTCCTTTTCTGATCTGAAACGTTTTTAATTAAAATGAGAATATCAATTGAAACAGACGACTTTTAAAAACAGCCGTTTTCTCCATATATTATTATTTGTTATATAGGTACTTCAAATTTTGTTAATAATTACTAAAGTAAAAGAAAGGTTTTAAAGAATATTTTGAAAGAAATAAATTAACTAGTTAATTATTCATTAATTTAAAGCGTGAAAATAAATCAATAGTTGGTCCCGATATAAATTGTTAATCGTCTACAGTTAAAATTTTCTATTAGAATTTTTCCTTCTGGAAACAGTTCTTCGTATTATTGTTGTTCTTCAAAAAGAATATTGTTATGAATTCAGTCTAAAATTAATTTTGAAAAAAATATTAAAATGAGAGAGACAAATTTATGGAAATGAAAGATATCACGGAAAAAAGCCTTGCTTAGTTTTCAATTAAGTGGAATTTTAAGCAACTTTCAGGCTTTGAAAAGTAGAAGGTGACCTTTTTCTTTTCTCAAATAAAAAGTTTGCAAAGTTTGATTGAAATCAGTCCAGTGGTTTAGGAGAAGATGTGGAACATACATACAGAGATAATTATTAGATAATTATAAGATAAAGATTGCTGACAAATAGTTTGAGCCATAAAAAAGATTTTAGTGAAGATTTTGTAACAATTAATTATTTAACTTTAATTAAGTAAATAGTTAATTTTAATTATTCAAACAGTTAATTTGATAATTAGTTAATTTGACAGATTACTTTAATTTGGTATTTAACTAAACATGGCGGGACCATGATTTGTTTAATAAAATTAATATAAAATAGCCAAACACGATAAATATTTAAATAAGAGTTCCCTTTATCCTTTCTGATATTGAAAAATATCTCCTTAACTTTAAAATTGTTTTGGGATTTTCTGCCTGAGTATTTGGTTTTAACCGTCGATGGAGATTTAATTTTACTGTTCAAATTGCCTGCATTCATATCCTATGCTTTAAACACACATATTAGATTTTCCAATCACAATTCTTAATAATTTTTATTCTCTTATATATTAAGAATTTAGTGACTATTATCTCTGTAACCAGGGAGTTCTCTAAATGAGCCCATTTTAGTAGTATTTAAGTGTTTCATGTCTTATGATTTTACCATATGACAAAGTAATGTTCACACAACTATATTGTAACCAAGATTAAATATTTTAATTTTTAAATTTAGAGTCTTTTTTCATTCGTGTCAAGAGTCAATTTCTTGTTACTGTTTCAGATAGGCTGGCTGAATGTTATCTAGGAGATATTTGCACTGCTGAGATGTTTATTTCTTTATGATTCCTACCTGTCTAATGATTATGTGTTCAGATATAAAAAAAAATTGACCAATGTACTGACCGAAAAATCTATCATAACTTTTTGGAATGAAAAATGGAATGATAAAACCTTGGTATAGTAAAAAATTAAATGTCATGAAAACACACACACACACAGAATCACAGAGTAAATATTGGAATGTGTAGGAACAATAAAGTCATCGACTATGTCTGTATTGATCAATATGTAATATTTCATTAGTTTTGTAACATTAATGTAAAGGAATCTACCTTTGCCTTCAAGCTTGCCGAAAAGGGATTTTTTTATTTCATTTTGAATCCACATTCAGCGATGCATTTTTTTGCAAAATATCCAGATTGGAGGTATTTATAAATTTTATATGTTTTATTTTGAATCAACATTCAAAAATGCATTTTTTTCGGAAAATATTCAGTGTAAGGGTATTTATAAATTTAATGCTTCATTTTGAATCACACCATTCCCAAATACTTTTTTTACAAAACACCCAGTTTTGGGTATTTATAAATTTTAAGTTTAATTTTGAATGACCATTCAAAAATACTTTTCTTCTTGCAAATACTTTTTTGGGAAGTATTTATAAAACTGTATGTTTCATCGTGAATCAGCATTTGAAAATTATTTTTGTCGCAAAATACTCAGTTTTTGGGTATATACCCAGGGCTTGGGTAAATACCCGGGTATATACCCAAAATATATTTACCTACCCACTGGGTATTTACCCACCCCACATCACTGGTTCTAATCTTTGAGGCACTGCAATCGATTAAGTGCTAAAATCTCTCTCGGAAGCAACCATTGTCAAGTGACACAGCCTAAAATCACTGCAATCCAAATTTCAGGCTATTGTCCTCACAACATTTCAAATTTCTCGAGAGAGAACTTCAAGGCTTTCAAAAATTCTTAATTCGTGAACATCCAGATGCTGTGCCCGCAATCGCATGCCAGGGATGATGGGACCTCCCATTCATCACCGCGGCAACCATTAATCCAGACAACCACCGAGCCGGGCACTAAACGCTCCAGGAATGCCATGTCCTCTTCCAAGATTTGTCATTCTTCGCCGATCAAATTACTAACTTCGCTTCCGGAAGGAATGCACGCAGTTTCAAAGGATAATTCGTGTACGCAGCTCTCAGTTGAGATATAATGTTTTGCACATTCAGTGGACACTGCCATGTGATGTTTTATGTGTATGTTATTGTGAATGCGAATAATCCGTTATTGTTAATTAAAAATGAGGTTAATAACCGGTTATTATTAATAGTCAACAGATGTTTTAATCGGCTGTGATTAATAATAGCCGTGTAAAGTATTAATAATAACCGGCTAATAGTGAAACTAATCGGATTTTTTAACCGGTTGTTATTAAGAATAACCGATTTCTTACATTAACCACAACAGATGAAGTTGTTACCCCCACACAAATACAACCATGCTTCACTGTTTGAATCAAGTAGAGGGTGTGCACAAATGAAGTGACGCATTTCAAAAATTAATTAAAAAAACTAAAAATGTTGGAACTACGAATTTTTTAAAAATGAGAGCTCATCTCAAAAATTAATTAAAAAAACTAAAAATGTTGGAACTACGAATTTTTTTAAATGAGAGCGCATCTCAAAAAGTTTTTTTTCAGATAGGTGACATACTATTTCGGTGGTCTTCGGGTCGTAAATTACTGGAAATCAGAAAGTTGCTTAGAGCCATTATCTGAGGAAGTATTAAAACTGGAAGAAAAATAAAAGCATGTATTTGTAGGGAATTTTACGCTCTTTAATTTGTTAATTCATATGTAGTGTGAAAACTGAAGAGCTTTCGTAATATTCAAGAAAAACTAAAAAAAGAAACCAGAAACCAATCATCGGCCTCTGCTGATCGGTAGCTATTGCGTACAGAATATTTTCTCGCTGTAACAAATTTAGAACGGTGTAATGCCGCGTTACCTATCTGAAAAAAAAACTTTTTGAGATGCGCTCTTATTAAATAAAACGTAGTTCCAACATTTATACATATTTTTTATTAATTTTTGAAATGTGTCACTTCCTTTTGCGTACACCCTGTATTTGGGAATGTCTCTTTTTTCCTTCTCTACACTCATCGCATCCAAAAATGTTAAATTTGCTTTAATCTACAAACAGGATGCTATTCCAATAGACGAATTTTCTGGTTTGTTTACTTACATTAAAAACCTTGACTTTATCTGATGGGATGTTGGTCTTCAGCTTTGAAGATTCATTCAAACCATTGACTTAGCATTATACCGGAATTACGTAATCCCAGCACTTAAATGTAAACATACAAATCAGAAAACTCGTCCATAAGATAAAGGCTTATTTATCAGTGATTTTGCGAAGGAAATTCTAATCTTTCTATTCTTCACACTCACAAAAATGTTTCTTCTGGCTGAACGCTCATGTACACCAGCTGTTCTCTGAGTCCTCGTCGTATAATTTCCGGTGAAATTGACGTCAAAAATTTTCACTAAATTCTGCTGAATTTTTTGTATCATTCAATAGTGCATTTTTCACAATTTTACACAGAACAAATCTTCGATCATGTCGAGCTACCTTTGTCGAAAGATAACATCTTGCCTGGTTTCTGATTTGATTTTCCTATTCAAAATCTTTTATTTCAGAGTAAACAGTGAAATGGGATAAATTTAGTAATTTGGCAACATTCCGAACTGTTTTATGGTTTTTATGCTGAAAATTAATCAGATTTCTAGCATCATTCGTGGTTTCCTGACGCTTACGAGTCATTTCTAAGTATATAGTGTTTTCTGCGAAATATATAAACAAATATAAAAGCCAAACGATATTTGAAATGTCCCCATTATGTAAAAATAAACAAAAGCGACAGACGATTATTTTTTTGATGAATTTATCCAAAAAGGTGTTGGTGCTCGATCACTTCTGAGACTTACTTTTTTTTGTCTGTTTACATTTTAAATTTTAGAAATAAAATTATTTCATATTTAAATAAAAATACATGTTAGGTTTTATTCAGAATTAAATTAAGATGATATGAAATATTATTGAACACATTTCTAAAGTGTTCGATCACGGAGCCACTGTACTTTAATATATAGAAAAATTGCTAATAGAGGATAACTTTGGTAAGAATAAAGAAAGTAAGGGTAAAACACAACTATATTTTAAATAATTCTTTTAACATTTTGCAGTATTAGACTCATTATGTCTTGGTTTTATCCTTGTAAATTTAATGAATTTTTTTAGTGAAAACAAAAACGGCATTACAATGAGGAAATCTGAACTAAGTCAGGCATCGAAGAATAATTTTCAAATGAATGTCTGGTTTGAGAACTTATGGACGATTACTTACATTAAAAACCTTGACTTTATCTGCTTGTATGTTGGACTTCCGCTTTGAAGATTCCATTGGCTTAGCATTACACCGGAATTATGTAGTAAAAATAAACACTTAAATGTAAACAAAGCAGAAAACTCGTCCATTGTTATCTAGAAATAAAATTTACAATTTTTTATTTAACATTTGCACAGCTTGTATTAAAACAGTGAAGGCTAGTTAAAAAAATATATACCAAAAAATTGCTTTTTTAAAAAAAAACTTACGGCTAATTAAAAAAATAATGTTAATAACTCATTAAATAATTTAAAGTTATTTTCAAAATTTAAAGTCAAATTTGATCTCTGTTTCATAAATCTTATAGTAGAAGTAAATATTCCTTATTGCAAAGCCTCTGATTTTTGTAATTCCCAACATTGTTGTATAAACAAAATGCCGTTATTTTATCGTTTTAAAAAGTAAGAAAAATATTTCATTCTTTGGTTTGTCTTTATTTATACTAGTGTTTTACCCAAGGCATTTTCTTTATTGACTGCTTTCCTGATTATCTTATTTTAGAAAAACTATTATTTAAAATTCGTTGAAAAGTTATTTAATTTTTATTTCTATACCAATTCAACAATTTATATTAAAATTTTTAGTAATAGAAATTGAAAATGTTCGTTGTAAGCATGGAATTTTCAGAGTTAACCGATTTTAAATTTTTTTATCCATTCATCAAGTTAATCATTTGTTGACTAGAAACAAGATAGTGTTCTAATAGAAGCCAAGAATTTTTTTAAACAATTAGTTTGATAGATTAATTGTATTATTATGAAAATTTTCAATGTAAATACCTATTTCATAGAGTTTTTTTTGTTACCATTTTAATAAATAAGAATTCAAAAATACCAAGTGCTACTTTCTGTGAAGGATTAAATTTTTCCCCCCATAAATCAATTCTATGGTTTTATATTATCAACATGATTAATTTCATAAGTCAAACAAGATTTATTTATAAAGTTTTGAATTTAATATTCGTTGCTTGAAGGTTTTGTACGATTTTTTTTGTTTTGAATAAAAATAAAAATATTCTACGTCGGCATAAACGATATCGTTGGGTTTAAAAATGCTCTTTTAGATGATAATCAAGCAACACATTTTAAAAACACCTAAAACTATAGAATATTCGAGTTTTAATGAAAATCTTTACAAAAGATCTAGAAATTGTGAGAATAACTTCTATTCTTCATACTATGAAAGTTAGCTATAAAAAGATTCACGACATGAGATTTCTCTGCTGTTATGACTTCTCACACAACATTACTATTAAAGCTCTTTTCCGATGGTAAAAGTTTACTCGCCATTTCACAAGGGGAATTAATTGAGAAATATTTTTTAAGAAAATAGTACAGAATATGGAGGGTGAAAACATTTCGAGTTAGACAATAAAATACGAGCCTAATATAAATTTAAAATTCGTTATATGTTTCTAGAATCAGTAAAATTGGATGTTTTCTTCATACAAAAGACTCTTTTATAATTTGGAATCGTTTTAATATACACAGTGTCCGAAAAACACTGACATCAGTTTTCATTCATTCAAATATTGATTCTAGACATATAAAATATAAAGTTGTAGAATTTTATGAAATCAATTTAAAATTGCAGAGTATTATTCTTCAATAAATACAAAATTTTAATTTTATTCAGTCCACTTATGCATTATCTACTAATGAGTACAATGAATTCCATACAGTAATTAGTTAGTGTGAGAAATTTCATTATATCAATTGGGTTACAAAGTTTAAAAATCAATCTACAACATGTGCAGGTGTCGGTTGAATTATTTTTCATTTCAGTCATGAGCCGTGTTGTATTTTATCTTCGAAGCAATTTCAATATTATAATTGATAAGTAATTAATGTACCTTTTTTATTCCCCTTCTTAATGCATGGAAACTTCAATTCAATTATTTCAAAAACTAGAAACTAGTCTCAAGACCATATGTTTGGCGCAGCATAATTAAAAATGGTTTTTTGCGCCAGTAAACCAAATAAAACCAAACTATTTCAAAAACTAGAATTTTCATCACGACATAAACAAATAATTTTCACCACAAACGCTTTACAAAATGCCTTGCCACATACATAAGTTACAGAATAACTATTACTTTCTCCTAAGATACCATTTTTATCTATTGTACCATAGATTCCAAAAAGGAACTACTTTTTCAAACAACTCAGACCCACCAAATTAGTTTATTAGAATGCTTAGGAACAAAGACAGAGCTATAAACAGAGAAATAAACCCGAATTAGTTCTTTATCCTAAAACAGTTTCCGCTTATTCGTATTTATTAACGTCTAAAACTGAAACAGGGAATGTATTTCTTTCAGCTCCGATGAAGCTAACAGGTTTATGATGAGAAATGAATTTCCAGAGTGCGAGGCATTCTTCTAAGAAGCGAGATACTTACTTATCTCAGCGCAATCTGCTAAGCCCGCAGCAGACCAAAGTCGTTCATAATCAACCTAATGGAGAGGAGATTGTTTCTCTTCTGTCGGGCAGTTCAGCTTAAGAAAGTTTTGATGGCATCGCATCGAATCAGTGGATGTGTTAAGGAATAGGAAGGTAAATAAAGACTTGTTTTCCTTACCTAGGAGTCTTTTAATCTCAGAGGAAAAATGAGTTCATTTTCTTTCGCTTTTTAAATATTGGTTGCATTTTTGTAATATGAGTTTCTTTTGTTTATTTCAAGAAATTGAAGTAGGTTTTATTTGATGGTAATAAATGCAGAATTATACAGATTGAAAGGAGGTCTAAATGAAATGATTTATCTGATGCGGTATGATTTTTAATAATGGACATAACATTTATCATTTTTGCCGTTTTCTCATAATTTTAAAGAACCAGAACCGAAAGCGAATATATTTTCCGAACTTAAAACCTGTAGACATCGTAGAAGGAATTGAAGATGAAATTCTCAAAAACAATTATTAAAGCCCTAAATCTTATATATTAAAATCCGAAGGTAAACAAACGTATGTCCGGCTATCTTCTCACGAACTGCTAAACGGAGAAGCGTGCGGAAAGTACAAAAAGATGGGGGAATAATTCAGCGATTCCATTTTGACCAATTAAATTCCGAAATTTTAATTAGTAAAAAAGATATTAATTAAAAACTAATTTACAACAATATTTTTCATTGTTGCAGCACAGTTCAAACCGATTTCATTGTTTAAACAAATATTTAACGGCGTGTTTCTGTTTCATTGTTGAAAACTACAACAATGCAATATGGTATCCTCAACAATGCAACGTGGATGACGTTGTCTGCGGGTTTTGGTAATTGATACAAAGAAACAGGGGAAATTAAATCGCTCAAATTGGGTGTTTTACTAAATATGTTTGTTTTCCTTGAGTTTTTACTTTGAGAGTCATGCATGCACTGCATCTTCCTTCATGCGTTTATAAAGTGGAAGCGGGCATATGAAAAAATATGGATACCCAGCAACTCTGGTTTCCATCTTTTTTCCTCCATACTAAAGTGAGACAAAAATTAATTCCGGAATCGAAATTTACAAAATAACAATTTTTTGTATTTTTTGAGTTTTTTATTTTGAGTTTTTTATGTTGAGTTTTTTATGTTGAGTTTTTTATGTTGAGTTTTGTATTTTTTGAGTTTTAAGTCGGTTTCGACGCGTTTAAGCGAACAGAATGTTTGAACCGCTCTTTTCTCCTTATTTATTTTGGAGATAATGTTGGGAATGTGTCAAGTGACCTCTCTTTTTCTCTCTGCCAGAGAATGACGCATTATTCGAGAAAGCCCGTGCAACGCCGGGCCACACAGCTAGCATAATTTTGTAATTGATATTCAAAGAAACAGGGAAAATGCAATCGCTCATATAAGGTTTTTACTAAAAATATTATTTTTCGTGAGGTTTAACTTTGAGATTTCATGTATACAGCGCATCTTGCTTCATGCATATATAAGCTGGATGCGGGTATATGAAAAAAAGTATAGATCCCGAGCAACTTCGGGTTATCTCTTTCCCTGCTTACTAAAGTCAGACAAGAAAATAATTCTGGAATTGATAGAGAATCAATTTCGCCACGACACGGTATAATTTTCTTACAGAATAACGATTTTTTTTTGTATTTTTTGAGATATCTTTAAAATAAGTCTATTTCGACATGTTAATGCGGACGGAATGTTTGAACCACTCTTTCCTTTTATTTAGGAGAGAATGTGGGGGATGTGTCACGTGACCTCGCTTCTTCTCTCCGCCAGGGAATGACGCATTATTCGAGATAGCCCGTGCAACGCTGGGCCATGCAGCTAGTATATTTTTAAAAAGCGAGGAGAGATTAAGAAACATCAAAACTATATTATAGTTATTCTATTAGTTTATTTTTGTCATTACTATTAGTTTAATATTATTGTCTACTATTTGCTAATACTAGCCAGACAGAAGCTTATGTTATGTTTCTATACCTAAGATTGTTTTATGTTTGTCATATTTCAGCGATATTATTTTTAATTAAGTAATTTTATATCCGACTTATTTTACAAAATATATTTCACAAATTTTGAAACTTATCGTACCAAATAGTATGCAACCACATTACGTACCTCTTGTATATTTCTTTCAGAAAAAAAATATTTCAATTTTTTAAAGACTTGTATAAAATAAATATAAAATTTTTAATTGATTCAAAATTGAATGTAACTTGATAACTATATTTAACTTTTTTATTAATAAAAGTTTATGTTTTCGACTTTTTAATTCTTATGATTTGGATACTTATCCGAAAAGCGCTTTCTTTTTTCGGGTATTAAAAAGACGCATAGAAACGAATATTCTACTTTTCATTAAACTTTACATCAGGTATTGTGGAAATGAAAAGTATGCTTTACAGTCAGATATTTTTTAAATTTATTAAACGACAAATTCATATATTTTAATTTGAAAAAATTTCAATGCATGATGTTTGTAATGCCATGACTAGTTTACTGTGTTTAACATTCTAAAAGAAAACATTTAAAAAGAGATGTATTGAGAAATGAACTATAGTTGCAAGAGGATACAATTTGTTTTCAGATTTCCTTATTTTAATAATGAAATTCTATTGTTTATATACATAATATTCGAAAATATCAATTTCACCAAATATTTATTCCTCATTAGTATATTTTTATCCCCCTTCAACAGTAAGATACAAATAAAACATCCTTCAGAATTCAGAATGCTGTCAGAATTAACCCTTTGAACGGCAAAAATATTTCAGCTGAATGCTTTGAAAACGTCCTCTCTGTAGCTAAATGGTGATCGCAAATGTTTCGGAGCCGGTTTTCGAGTAATAAACAGAGAGCAACTTTCTACGCCGGAGCCCGTTTAAGAGTAATAATCGAAGAACGACTTTCTGCGACGGAGCCGGTTTTAGAATAGTAATCAGAGAGCGACTTTCTACGTTCCAGCCGGTTGAAGGGTTAAAGGAGATTACATTGTCGTTTATTGTTATTTTTAACTCGACTCAAACGTGCAAAAAATAAAGTAAAATTCCATCAAGAAAATAATACTGATGCTAATATTTGAAATTAAATGAAAGGCAGACAACGCAATATGCAAGAAATTTATGTTTTACATAACGGTTTCAGAAGGAAAGAAATAGCTGCAGATGTTTCAGAGAAACAACTTTCGAAAAACAGCCGATATTCTGAAAGAGAAGTAGAGGATTTGACTCATACAGCGAATACATTAAGATCTTCCTTGTTGTTTTTTTCCGCGTATATAAGTTGAATATATCTATATGTTTAAAATAATTTGGTAGAACTTACAGACAGTTCGCCAGCCCCAACCACTCAATGGATTTCGATAATTTTTATTTCATATGAAAGCTTATGAGGTCTAGATATGTCATCAAGGATCGTCTACCGCCCACCAACCTCAATTTTTCAACGAAATCGAAAAAGCATTTTTCCATTATACATTCTCTATGGGGAAAAAACTTTAGACAGTTCGCCAGCCACAACCACCTGACGGATTTCAACAATTTTTATTTCATATAACAGCTTATGTCGTCTAGATATATCAGCAAGGGTCACCTGCCACCCCAACTACCCCCATCTTCGACCGAAATAGAAAAATTACTTCTCCTCCACACATTCTCTATGGGGAGAAACATTTAGATAGTTCGCAGCCACATCTATCCGACGGATTTCTACAATTTTTATTTCATGTGAAAGCTTATGACGTCTAGATATGTCACCAAAGGTCGTCTGCCGCCCACCACCCATAATGTTCGAGAGACTTTACAAAAATAAACGGAATATACTAAAGGAAATAACGGAGATTTGTTTGCAAAATAGTACCGTGTTCCAGAGCTTCAAAAAAACTGGACTGACTTCGCCAATTTATTACGTCACTTCTTTCAAATACTAACGAATCAGAATGTTCCACTTTATTTTCGTTAGTTTAAAATAGTATTAATTATTATAATAATAATAAAATAGTATAAATTTTTCATTTGTGTTCAGTTCTGGTGCATTTCACTCTAATTTAATTTAACTTTAAGAGCAGACTATTTTGTTAAGAAATATCTCTATAATTTGGTTTTAATAGCAGACGATTTTGTTAAGACATATTTATAAATATTATTATCCTTGTTTTAGTTAGTATTTAATTTAAAATCAATAGCAAATGTTTTTGTTTCCTCTCTAAATTTATCTTTATTAGATTTGCAACAAGAAAATTAGTTGTTGTTGAAAACCTTTACAGAATGCAGCGTTGTTAAATGACAGAATTTAGCTGTTTCTTAATAAATATTTTAATTTTACGATGGCTTTTTGTTTTCATCAATAATCCCAACAGTTCCATCAAAATGTCATGTCAAAAATGTTGTAAAATACCTATTGTAGGTGATGGAAACTGTTTATTTAGGTCGATATCATTCTGTATTTAAGGATTTGAAGACTTTCATGCCGAAATTCGTGAGATAGTTATACAAAACATCAAAACTAGATGAGGTTTATTGAAAGATTTTACAATTTAAAAGGAATCTGTTGTCTACAAAAAATATGAAATATACTATGGTTTTATAGTCTGTTCCACTGATTTTCATGCAGTTTTTTAAAAAAGTAGTGGCTGAGACCTTCGAAGCAGCGAGGTGTCAGGGACAGTGCTGAGCATGAGTATATCTCTGCACTGTATGCAGATAAAATAGTGAAATTTATTTTATATATACATGAGAGGACCAGGAACACTTTTAGTATTGACACTTGAACTCTATCGAGACCTTATAAATGAAGGGATATTTTTTCTTTAGTACAAGAACGTCATCGACATTTACTTGGTTATATTACATACCCATTATCAAAACACTTTTATTACAAGTGTTTCTCACATTCTTATGCTGATGTGACACGGAAGTTTGTAGATGAGGGTGGCTTCTCAGGTGTCATCTTCAACATATGAGCGTTCACAGGGAAGAATGCCGATCACGGTCTTGACAAAAAGTTTGCTATCGAATTAAAAAAAATATATATTTTAAGCAACTGAAATAGTATAAAACACTTTTTTATTATTTTCAACCACTATAAACAAAAAGTACAACCACAAGTTTGCCTCTGGATTCTGCGGCAATTGCTTTCTGGTCTTATTTCTAATATATTTAGACTTTCTTTTGGTACAAAAATTGAAGCTTGGAAAGGCTTAATCCTTAATGTTTCTAAATATTATTTAAAAATTGAAAAATAATTTTTACAACTTTTAATAGTCTTACTTTTACACAAAATTTGAGCAAAAATGTTGACATTTTATGAATTATTCTTCCATGAATAAGATCCACTAGAAAAAAACTGAAATGAAACTACACTTTTTCACCTGCAAAACCTTCCTCACATGAAAGCAGTTCTTTTGAAAAGTTTGAAATAATTCTAATTTTTGCAAGCCCTAATTTCTAACACGTAACAACTGTATTTATTTATTAGGTACACAAGTGCAAAAAATAGACTTAAAGTAGGATATTACAACTATTTAACTACACAGTTTAGTTTATTTGATAATCGTACATCTATTTTCAAAAATTTGCATTTTGTCCACTTTTTTCTATGAAATACCGTGCTTCGCATTGATTGATATTTATCATAACCTAAAAATATGAACCGCAAAATAGTTAGAACGATACAAATGCGGTTTTTGGAATCATTTGTTAAAAATAAAGATACTTGTTAGAAGTTAGTACACAAATTTTTACAATGTATAAAAATTTGAAATAATCTAAAAAGTAGTTATTTTTAATTGATATCCACAATATTACACAAAATAAGGATATTCATAAATTCCAAAATTTATACTCCTTTATATACTATTTATATATTGAGCTATAAATACAAATAAAATATATTAATTATTCATTTTTAAAATATTATTTAAGAAAACATAAGCAATCTATGCTTTTATCATTCAGCCTACTTCTTAGATTCGTTATGAACAATCCAGCAGAAGAAAATGTCCTCTCAGTTTCAGCTGATGTTGGAGGAATTGTTTTCAAAGCCTCACCCAGTTTTATAATATTTGATGATTGATTTTCTGTTGAATCAAGTAACTGCAATTCTTGTTTCACTATATTGCTCAAGCTAGAACTCTTGCTAGTTGAACAACGGAGGACCTTTGTCTTTCAGTGGATCACTTTTTCTAATTTTTCGTACATGGTTAAAGATTTCTCTTCCAAGTTTCCGTGCTCTCTTCTTCTGTGTGCGAAGAGTTTTGTAAGTGATTCGTCTTCCTCGCGAAAAAGCCATGCCATAATTATTTTAGATTGTTGAATCAAAAAGGTTTTATTTGGAAAACGTCAAAGATCAACAGTAACTGGAGCAGCATGAAACTTTCTCCCAATATTTAGATATTTCATCAATCAAACTAAACTAACATTGCATCTCTCCGTAATCCTTTGGACCAGAGAAAATTTCATATTCTTAGCTTTATTCATCTCTCCAATAATGAAAGCAAATACTCCTTCGGCAGTTAGCATATTCGGATTTCGACTGCATAGTTTTTCTAGGCTAATTTTTACTGGCCTCAAGCCTGTTACAATATATAGCCAAAATTTGTTGTTCTTTAATATCAATTAATGCTTTTGAAATTGCTGATTTTATGTCTAATATCTTTCAAGCATTGTAACAAACTATTCCAGCGTGTTTTGGTGTCTAAACAAATCATATTTTCACAGACAAACTCTGCTTTAACATAATTTTGAAAAATATCATTCTTGAGAGGCGATTCTCTGAATAATTTTATGATTCCCGGGTATTATACTTGATTCCCGGGAATACAAAAAGTATTAAAAACTTACGATTTGCTGGGAGCCCAGGTTCCCGGGAAAGAAACCCTACTTAGCACAGAGCCACTTTACTAACCATTTTTATGACCATTTTATTGCAGGTTGACTTATCGTTGTTAAGCTAAAGAAGGTGAAGGTGTTTAGTGGGCACTGCATATATTTCGTTCTACTAATCCGATTTTAGCGAACTGTGTCTTAACCTTAAAACATTGTTTTTTCCCCTACAATCAATCCTCGATTATGATGTACATGCTAATTTTAGGTGTTAAAATGATGTTTCTTACCATCTATATTTCCTCCAGAGAAATATATAAAGATGTCATTCCTTTACTTCTGACATTGTTTTACATACAATTGTGTTTAATTCTGACTAAATTGATAAATCAAATAGCAGAACAGTTGAAGTTTTTGATTTATACGAAAAATAAACAACAGGACGTGGAGAATTTCATTTTTCAGTATAGTTCTTTACAGAGAATAACCATGCTATTAGAACCAACACTATCGGTCCAAATATTTTGGCTCATGACATCCCAATTCATAATTTTATACACAACACTTTCTCAAATATTGGGTTATTTTGGCAACTCAAATTTAATGTTTTACTATGCATCGTTGAGTTTTAGTATTCTACATAGTATTTCATTCTTTGCCATAATTTTCATTGCTTCTCAAGTGAATCAAGCAGACTATAAGCTTAAAGATAAAGTGAATGAAGTCGTATTTCGCTTCGGTTTAGACTGCAAAACTGAAAAGTTCAGTAAAACCCTCGAGAAATTCATATCTTTCAAGAAACCCTTGTTTCTGTCAGCCTGGGATGCGTTCCAGTTCAAAAGAGGCTTTCTTTCCTGTTCTGAAAGGGTTTTGATAACTTACAATTTACTCATTCTACAACTGGATGACTCTCCTACTGAATTATGGCAATGATCCTCAACTGGACCAATTCAGCTAAATCTTACAAAAATGGAATTTTATTGTATTTCTAAAGCTGTCAGGAAATTCATTTCTATTTAATCTAGCTTATGCCATTTTCAGACCACCGATGAGGTGTTTTCATTAAATGTCTGTTTCTGCAAATTAACCGTCTGTTTGCCATTTGTTTTTATGTATATAGAGGGTTCAGAGTTAATGTGAAACAAGTCCCTGAGATTGATTTTGTTGAGGTATAAAGTAAAATTTAATTTGTATGTTTTGTAATGAAAATAACTAGTGGAATGGTTTTATTTTTTTTTATCATATTATGTAAAGAAATAACATAATGGACTGAACTTCGAAGTGGCGGCTCGTCAGCTCAGAAACAAGCAGTGCTGCAGAAGTTGTATTGACATAAGTTGTAGGAAATTTTATGCTGTTTGTCATATAATGATGATATACTAGAAATTGATAATTTTTGAATTATAAGGAAAAAACTGAGAAAATGTATTTTCATGTTTTTTGTCTATAACTAAAATTCGAACAAAAATTTTTGGTGGCAAACCTCAGATTCGTAATGAGCACACCAAAAATGATAAAGGAGCAAAAAATTATAACTCCTCTAAAATTTGATTTAAAAGAAACCACTTAACGACTGGACTACTGAGAGAAGGCGAAAAAAGGCCCAAATGAGGAAGTCGCACCAAACGTGAGCTGCTCAGAAGTGCAGCTCAAAGGGGTTCTAATTTAGTAGGCGAAAGGGTTGCTTTTTCTTCCGATTGAGAGCTCCGCGTTGGTCAATGCGGCACATTTCGATTCTAGGAGGGACAAAATTCTCTGCAGCTCTGATTTGTCTCTCTCTTAATTTTTGATTTATTTTACGTCTTCCTTTTACTTTTTAATTACTTTTTTGCCATTTTCGATTAGCATTGAACTCTTACAGTGGAAAAGTAAGCCAATTAGAATGAAACGAAAATACAAGTTTTAAAATAATTCATGGGGGGCTGCAGCTCTGCAACCCTAATGGACGAGGCGTCACTGGAACTCGATTAGTGAACATATGAGAATTGCACAAGGGAAATCTTGAACACATTTTAAAAGCCTACTAAAATTCTTATTGTGGCAAAGAGTTATTCTGAAATAATTAGTTTGTTAGAAAAATCGTATTAATATGAAAAATTTTAAAATATTCATTTCATACAGTTTTTTTTGTCATGCTTTTAATGAAAAAGACAGCTTAAAATGTTTTTAAATATTTCTTTCAGTAAAGCATTCAATTTTCCCACATGCATCAAATTTATCTTTTGCTATTAAACATATGATTTATTTTATATGCCAAGTAGGAATTAGTTCAGAAATTTTCAAATATAAAATTAATTTCGTAGAAAAATTCAACCTGTCTTAAAAATTTTCTGTTTATAAAACATCGTTTACAATAAAAATATTAGATTTGTCTTCATTTTTGGCTACTTTTCATGCGTTGACATTTTATTTTCCTATGAAAGGATTTACGAAATGAGATTTATCTTGGATTTATGAGTTGCCAAACAACGTTACTGTTATGATTCATTTGAAACTATAAATGGAAAGATTACTCAAGCATATATGTGCATGAGTTTCTGAAGAAGATAATGAAGAGAATAGAATCGAAAATATTCAGAACGCGATAATAGAGTAACAGCCTATTAAGAATATGGATGGAATAAAATCCCATTATATCATTGTCGATAGAAAATACAAGTTTACTGCGAATAAATTTATTTTACTGCGAAGTCCAAAGTAGAATACCATGTAATTTTCCATAGCTTTGAAGCTGTTGGCTATTCAGAAGGTGAAAAGGATAATTTATGAATTTTTATAAATTTCCTTAGCCGAAATTTTCCCGTTATTTCTAATCAATATCTAAGATAGGATTAGTCTCCAAGTCTGTAAAGGGCCATCATTATAAATAGAAAATAGGATCTTTTTCTTTTATTTGTATATTCGAAAAAATTATCTCGAGCATAACTTAACATATCTTCATGGGAATTTCATTATTCTGTACAGAAATATCAGAGGAAGGCTTTAAGTGTCATAACAGAAAGTGGGTGTGGGCTTTGTTAAACACTTTTATTTGACCCTTTCGGCCCTAATGGGCATATTAATCCCGGTGATTAGACTGCATTCCAATTGGTTAATAAATCCCGTTTCTACATCGGTTTTTATGTTTTCAGTGTTTTTAAGGAATTAGGGAATAGAATTATGATTAAGGGAACTTGGAAACACTCTTAGATTGCAAATGTCGGATTTAAGTTTCTGTTGTCTTCGCTACAAGATTATTGTTACGAATCTGTAAATTTGTTTCCCTGACATGCTAATCTTATGGCAGGAAAGAGAGTCTTACAGTTGATTTAGTGGAATAGTTCTAGTCGAGTATAAGATTAGCACATAGTTTTTACAAGAGATTTCCAGGAAAAAGGGAAAAGTGAAACCTTTAAACTCATAGTGTACTTCTTTTAGTATGTCAACATTAAATTAAATTACTTTTCATAATTAAATCTTAATCATGCAAAAGTTAGGTCGAAAGGGAGAACCTGACTTTTTGCAAGCTTGTTTGTAAAGATGGAAAGTTGTAATTTTTTATTCATTTTCTTATGTACTAGAATTGAAAAAAAATGAACTTTTGTGCATTCTCAATAACAATACAACTTCGAAATATTTTCATGATTAACCGAGGAATTTAGTTAAATTTTGATTCAATATCAGGGGTGCCACCTGATAGTGAATTTGAGGGGAAAAAGATTCCAAGATTCAATATTACTTAGAAAAATGAATTATAAATTAAAAACTAAGAAGTAGTAAGAAATATAATTCTTATTCTCTTATTTAGAAATATAATTTCTTTTTTTCAGTATTACTCGTTTTTAAATTTATTTGCGCTATTATTGTTAGATTGGAAAATCTTTGATGCACAAAAGAGAATTAGTGTTAACAACTGTGAAATACGAATGAAAAGAATTATTGGGAGTATTTGCAAACCGATTTTATTATATTCTTTTTTTAAAAAACAGATGAACTGAGCTTCAGTCATAATTGCAATTTGATTATTAATGTTAGAAAAATGTATTTCTTCTTATTTTTCATAAATCTTTAAAACAAATAATTATTAATTATTTCACCTATAATCTATTCCATTTATTTTCGAAACTTATATATTATCTCCAAACTAAAATTACTAATAACGCTACAAAAAAACTGCATAAAATGCAGGAAGTCCTTAAATTTGCGATACAACCGAATTTAATAAGAATTATTTTATATTCCTGGAATAGCTTGTTTATCGGCTCTACTATTAATACCAAATACCAAATAAGTTTTCAAACCCCTAGGCTCTTGTGCTAATACTCCCCAAATTAGTTTGTTAGAATGCTTAGAAATAAATACCAAGGTTATAAAATACGGTAGTAAACCCAAATTAGTTTCTTAGCCGTACACGACGTCCGCTTATTCGTATTTATTAACATCTAAAATTAACCAGAGCCAGTATTTCTTTCAGGGATGGTAATGTTTTGATGCTGACATGCTATCCATAAACTGCATGATGAAAAAATCGTTCAAAAATCTCAATAGGGCAGACCTTTGGACCTAATGCTAACAAATTTGTCTTTCTTGGGAAGTAGGTTCTCACTAAGGGAGGGATTTTCAAAATTTATATTTTATTTTTAATTTATAAAATCATCATTATTATTGGTCGTCACTAAAAATAATCGTCATTATAAATTATCATTAATATTGGTCGAAATTTTAGCGATTTTCCTTAACAACATCGAAGTATATTATTGCTCAAATACCATTTTTACTCCACTTTATTTACGCTGTGGATTTAAATATAATCTAACAGAAGTAAAACTACCATATTTATAAACAGATAATCACACTAAGACATAATTCTGGTATAAAATATTGCAAGGAATATTATACTATCACTAAATAGGCCTGGAAAATACAATCCTAAATGGAAATCCTACAAGTATTACAACAATTTTTAAGAGTTTTGAAGATGCGCTTTATAAACAGCAGTTGCTGAATGTTATTCTATCAGTTAAACTGATTTCCGAGCCACTTTTGCAAAACTGCTTCAAAACAAATTTCGCTTTCGAAACTTTTCTTATCATTTGGTGATTAGCAATAAAATTTTTTGTTTTCCTTTATGTTATATTTCTATACCTAAGATTGTTTTATGTTTGTCATATTTCAGCGTTATTATTTTTAATTTATACTATCACTAAAAAGGCTTGGAAAGTACAATCCTAAATGGAAATCCTACAAGTATTACAACATTTTTTAAAATTTTTGAAGATGCGCTTTATAAACAGCAGTTGCTGAATGTTATTCTAGCAGTTAAACTGATTTCCGAGCCACTTTCTCAAAACTGCTTCAAAACAAATTTCGCTTTCGAAACTCGTGGGACATTTTATTGCCAAATGGCTAAGGCCTTATACAAAAAAACCCACAGAAGATGAAAACAAGGACAAAATGGAAAAGAAGGAGGAAACAATCGATTTGGTTCAATAAGCCAGTAGAGAATTTACCCTATTGAATTAACTTTGGGAAAGTATAGGACAAAATACAAAAAAGTTTATTCTTTTTGTGCATGTATGTGTGTAGAAGGAGACATTGTAGTGAAGTTTCGGCAGAGGTTTATTCGGTAAAATTGATTTTTTTCCCTGAAACAAACAGAATTAAACGATTTTTGTTTTCTAAAGGGTGAAGGCTGCGTTGTCAGGAATCTATTTATCTAATTTTTTATTTCCTTCAAATTTATCGCATATTCGGCAAAATAAATATACCCTTCTAAGTATTGTAGAATGTTTTGATTGGCCACCCAGGCCTAGAAAAAAAATAGTTTGAATGTTTAACTTTTTTTTTCAATAGACGTGTGTTGATTCATTCCTTTTTAAAAGTCTGCTATTTATTCTAGCCAGGACAAGTTCAAGATAAATATGCTCAGAATCAACAATTGTTAAATATTTTTTCTTTAATTTATTTTGTTAACATTTAGGAGACTATGCTATGTATTTGACCTTTGATTATTAGTCAAGTAGGTTGATCTAAAATTATCTTTTCAACATTTAATTTCTTTTGAGTTTCTCTTGAAGAAAATAACTTTCAATTAAAATAAAAGGCTATGAGCGATTGTTTTTCCCCTTAAAAAATCAAAATTTGTTTACTTTCTGTTATTGTTTTTGTTTTCGTTAATACAAATCATTCTAGAATAGTCATTAAATTATCATTCGCTACCAATATAGCATAACAGTGTTTAATTTAAATTTAAAAACACATGTTTGTGTACTAAACTCTTCTATTAAAAGAAGATATCCAATATGATCGCATTAACTGAAATAAAATTTTGATGAACATGCAACATCATCTAAAAAGATTGAGAATTCGTTACTTTTCTATGTCTTTATCAGTTGATATATTTTAATTGCCTACCAAAAAATGAATACAGAAAAGCGACAAAATTTGGATAAAAAGCGACTCTAAACAAAATAAATACATTATAAACTGAGAAATTAATTAAATTTAGTAAAAATCGCTTTTAAAAATACAATTTTATTAGTTTACTAAACAGTTCTTTTTTTCATTTAAAAAAATTTCTTCATTTTAGTTTTCAAATTAAAATTTGTCGCTATAAATGTCATAGAATATTCAAATTAGTTTTTTCGAAATTCAGTTCTATGTGGCTGCAACGGCATGGAATCTTACTACGGTTAAATTTATCAAATAACGCATAATTAAGTCCTGAAAATAGTTTATTTTCAACAAAAACGCAGAAATGTACAAAATTTAAAAAATTATCAGGATGTGACGATCAACTACAAAATAACATTGTTACAAACATGAAGCAAGTTAAGTTCAATAAAAGTTTATAAAAAAGTTATTTTTTTTCCTGTAAAGCCGAAATATAGTGTCAGTACGAAAATAAGTACTGTAAAGCCGAAAACAGATGTCAGTACGAAAATTTTCTAGAAGTGTATCAATCCTTAACATAGTTCGGTCTTTTTAGATTGAAACGGAGTAAATTTTACTGAGAAATATTCAAAATTTCGATAAGATTTGTATTTATACCCATTTTTGATAGACATGTTTTAATTTCAAAGGGTAAAAAATAATGCTTTCTCGAAAACATTTTATTTCAGTTCAGTGTATAAAAGGTTTTTCAGTTACTAACAAAGACTTTAATTTCATCTCAATTAGTTTTTAATAATTTTCCATTTTCTTAAAATTCTGATTTCTAATATTTAGGATTGAATTTTTATTTCAAAATCAAATCTAAAGATTCCTTAATATTTGTCAAGAGAATTCGTATGAAAATCCATCGATGCTTTAAACAAAATTTAGACATGTTATCCGAAGAGACGTTTTAGATTCAAATGAAAGGAATTAAAAAAAAATCTTTTATTGAGTTTTCCTGTTTTTATCGTTTGTATTTTAAAAACAAAAGTGCATTTTGTGCTGTAAATGAAATTGTTTACGTATGAAATATTTCCCAAGTGATAAATCATTTCTCTGCCATTCTTTCACAATAAACACAGATTTCAAAGTAAAATCCTTTTGATTGTCAGAAAAATGTTTTATCACCGAATTCTAAAATAGGAAAGTCGTGTTTTGCAAAAAATGTAAGATTAGCCTTTTTTCATATTTATTCAATATGCCTTTTCTATTCGTCTTCAGGTTTTTCTTTAGGACTTTTAAGACGCAATCTGATAATTCTTTTTTAATATGTTTATTAAACAAAAATAAATATTTGAGAAATTTCATTTAAATAGTTTATTCCGCTGTGAGAAACAAGCCATAGAATTTTAAATTCTTGAAAGAATGTTTCTGCTTCGAAGGAAATTCCACATTATAATTCCAAGTATTTCATTATTTCCCAATAAAACTCAAGAAGGAAAAGGAACTGAGTATAAATAATTTAAATTTTCATTTATTCTTTTTAATAAATTAGATGCTTTTATATCAACATTTTAAGAGAAATTTCTCCATTTTATTCAAAGAATTTGTATAAGAAAATGTTTGTTATGTGATAAAGAGAAGGTTTATGAAAAGCAGACAACTGAGTTTTTGATTTAATTGTCGTACAAAGTTTTCTCCAGTTTTGTTACTTTTAGTTTTCAAATTGATTGAGTAATTCTCATGCAACGAGCTATCCCTTCTAATTCGTCAAATATAAAAGTTAAAAGACTTGTATTTTGATGTGGCGAGTCTAACTTATTTTGTTAAATATTTTACTTTTCAAAATTAGACCCAAAATTATTACTTAATTGTGTTTGATGTATCAGTTGTTTTGACAATGACGAACCGAAAATGTTTTTGGGAAAAACAGTAATTTATAAATTCAATTAAAAGAGCTTGTTCATTCCCAGCTAAAAAAAACTGCAGAAAAAAATTCTTTAAAAGTTTTTTAAGATTTCTGCAGATTTTTTGAAGACAGAAAAAATCTGCATTTTCTTCAATTTAATCTGCATAAAATCTGAAAAAATTTATTTTATTTTTTTCTTTAATAAAATAATTTAAATTTTTTTCCTTAATAATTTAAATATCCTGCAGTTTTTTAAGACAGCAAAAAATCTGCATTTTGTCTTCAATTCCATTTGCAATTATTTAGCAGATTTTCACAACATCATTAAATTTGACCAATAATCTTTTGATTTTTTTGAAGATTTAACTGCAATTTAATAATATCTGCATTTCTCTAAATACATATTTTGCACCATATTCTCTAATATTGAAGTTTTATTTTACAAAGGATATAAAACAAAATTAGAATGTAATTATCATTATTGTTTAATTTTTCAGCAGCCAGGAGTTTCATCAGTTCCTTTTTCAATTATTGGTATCGACCATATACTTGTAAAGAAAAGGAATGCATCAGCAGAAAAAATTTCCCTATCGAAAATTGTCTTAGACACTAAATTTTTAAAATATTCCTCTGAAAAAATGAATTCTAAATTAATCTTTAAAATAAATATTTGAGGTTTTACCATTTTAAACTTTTCTCCCATAATTTAATTAATTTCCAATTAGTTTTCCAACTGTCTTTCTGACTAGCTATTTTCCTCCAAACAGAAGGGAAAGGTGAAGCTTGCGCTCTTTGGATGGAGAGAAGGCTTATCAGAAAGATAAAAGATGAAAACGAATTTATTGAAACAGAGAATCTAAATTATTGAACAAAAATATTACTAATCTCATCTATTACTCATCTCTAGGACTTTGAAACTTGTATTCTGATTGTGGTTGATTTTTACACCACTAAATGGCGCCACTAGAGCTATGGTGACGTTAAAACTCAAATAAATTATTTTACCCCCTTTTTTTGTAGTCCGGTGTGGTCATGTGGTTAGTGTTCCTGGCAGCCAAGTCTATAAACGCGGGTTCGAATCCCGGCCAGGATGAGTTTGACGTTTTGACACAATCTGCATCGACATCGTACAAGTAATTTGAATTACAGATTAGATTAATGATTACAAAAATCTCAAGGTATTTGGAGCATAGTTTTCTTCAGATATCCTGCATTTTTTTCTGAAGAAAATAAGGTATTTGGAACATAGTTTTCTTCAGACATTCTACATTTTTTTCTGCAGAAAATTTGAAGAAAACATGTTCCAAATAACTTCAGATTTTCTGCAGATTTTTTTAGCTGGGATCCCAATTTATTTTTTCTTACACGTTTTTTAATCCGCATTCATTAGATTTTGGCATTTCATTCGTATTCATTATGTCAGAGGACATTGCCTAACCTTTTATTTTAACTAATAATAAAACTGACTATTTTACTCGATCCCTTCAGACGCACCATTGAAATGTCTTCCTACCATCTGCCAAATACACAGGTAACCGTAACGCTCTACCTTTTAAAATGACCCCATACAAGGCTCACCATGAGAAAATAGAAGCAAGCAGAACAGCAACAGCTTCTCATGGAGAGCCCCACACTTGTGGTTAAGGGAGGAAAAAGAAAGTAAAAAGCAAAAGGTGGTTGAGAGAGTTAGTCAAAAAAGAGATGGGATCAATTAGATACCTTGGGGGGGGGTCATGATATCCGTCATACCTAAAGAAGGCGCTCTAATGAGAGAGAGTTTCCAGGAAATTATTTCCTGTTTACGGAAAATTTCCCTGAATGAAGTTGTAAACTCTCTTAAAAGCCTCTTTGGCATGGAGCGAAGTTTTTGAACAGAATGGATGGAAAGTTTTAAGATGTAATTTGGAAAATCCTCTTCCACTATCACACCACAAATATTGCGAGATGCATCACTGTAATCATCATCAATATGAATGAGTAATATTTGACAAAACAACCTTACAGGTAATTAAAAAAAACTTTAAGAGTAAGGCCAGGCCTACAGGAACAAGTCATTCATGCAATAGAACATGGGATTTGAATCGTACAGGGAGAGCAGCTACAAGGGGCCAGTGAATTAAATAAAAGAAAAGAGTAAACTAGATAAAATGCACGACACAGAATTAATGAATACTAATTTTCAAAAGCGTTACAAGCCAATTTCTTGAATAACAACATGCGAGGCGTGTATCGCTTCAGACGTCAAGCCCTTTGAACACTGAATTTAACTACTCCAAAGGAGTGTTTTCAGAACTCCGTCCTACTTGCCATTATCGTATGTGTGTGCGACCTGAAATTCCAGAGCATTTGCTTCTAAAAGGTACAATATCAGAGGCTCATATTTTACACTTCAGAAATATTCATCATAAAATCTTGAACTTCCAGGATTCTAACGCATAACTTTTCAAGATGACAATTCACTTATCTTAGGAAATAAAATGAATCAAAAAGTGGAAATAATTTCCAACAACGAATATATAATTCAGGAAGTAATTTGTTTAAGTTTCGGAATTCTTCTCTTTTATAGACGATGGGCTTTACAACAAAAACAAAAAGAATTTTTAAAAGGATTCGAATAAAAATAGAATTTTTTTCTTAAATCTCTACTAATAATAAAGGAGAATGTGTGTGTGTCTCTGCGTGTGTGTCCTCTACAGGGCAGACCGCTAGCTCTAGATCTACGAGAATTGGCACAAACATACTTTGAAATATGGGAATGTGCATATCGAATCCCTTTTCCGGAAATTTTAATTAAAAGTTTAATTAATAAAAAAATTGGACGAAATTTCGGCGTTTTTCCTTAATAACTTCTGAAAATATTACAGCACAAACATCATTTTTACACCATCTGAAAATGCAAAATATTACCTTTCCAATGATAGCAATTAAAGTTCCGTTGCAAAATTTTCAACAATACTTTTCATTGTTGCAACACAACTCAAACCGTTTACACTGTTTAAATAAATATTTAATTGCATATTTATCTTTTATTGTTGTAATCTGAGATGGGATCATAATACATTTTACTTTCATATTTTATTTCATCAAGAGTTTTGTTAAATCTGTAAACCAAGCACTCCGAGGTATTGCTTTGTTTGTATTAAGAAACATAAACTGAAAGGTTATAGCTGTTAGGTTTTTATTCTTTTTCCAACATGTTTTAATCCAGCTAACACGCCGCTGACAATAAAATGTGCTGCGTCATTTTGATTTTGAAATCAAATGCATATTTTGCAAGAAGAATAAGAAAGTGAAGATAGTGACGACAACGTGGAATTAAGGGTTACTGGACATGGTCAGTTATTTGACTCCATTAGGGACATTTATATAGACAATGAACAGGTCCAAGTTCACTAATAGAACATGGGATAAATATCTACTACAATCTGAAGTTTAAAATTACGTTGTTAAGAGAACCATGGATATAAAATGTTACAAGATTGAATTGAAATCATATTCCCAGCGAACAAGCTGGTCGCCGAAGGTGGCTAGCTATAACAATAAATTACTAGTAATCATCAATTTATTTATTATAAACAGTGATTAAAGACTTAAACTGATAATGCAAAATCGATTTTCTATCTTTCATATTACATGAACATAATGAAACGTCGTCGCAAAGGACTTTTAAAATGTCATAAATCATACGCTTAGAAATTTGAGATTTCTTCTGGGATTTCTTCGTTTAAAGAGAATCCATTATTTACATTTCTTAAAAGCAAAAATATCGCTCATTTGAACTGTAACCTTTAGAATTTTAGGAATTGCTTCTTACAGTCTAATCTAGCTATTTAAGTTAAATTTTTAATTTTTACATTTTAAATAATAAGAAGAGATTCACTGCTGTAAATAGAAGACAGAAATAGACAACCACTTCTTAAAAATTATAATAGCAGCAGTGTAGGTTAATTGAAAACTGAGGGTTCAATAAATATCTAAAAAGGCTAATGTGTCACTGTTTTTCGAAAAAAATTACATTAATTCTTAAATCCTGAGGGAAGAAAAGAGAAAAAAAAGAAAAGAAAAGAAATCTAAAAAGATAAATGATAAAGAAATGTTTACGTGGGATCAAAATATTGCTATTTTTTTAACCTTTTGAGAAATAACATATTTATTAACAATCACATTTTATACAGACAATGCATAAATATATGCGTGTGTGTGAGTGAGTGTGCGTGTGAGTGAGTGTGTGTGTGTGAGTGAGTGTGTATGAGTGAGTGTGTGTGTGTGTGTGAGAGTGTGTGTGTGAGTGAGTGTGCGTGTGTGTGTATGAGTGAGTGTGCGTGTGTGTGTATGAGTGAGTGTGAGCGTGTGTGTATGAGTGAGTGTTC
Source organism: Araneus ventricosus (assembly GCA_013235015.1). Lineage (NCBI taxonomy): Eukaryota > Metazoa > Arthropoda > Arachnida > Araneae > Araneidae > Araneus > Araneus ventricosus. Next base: position 183,361 of record BGPR01000996.1, on the reverse strand, counting down.
GTGTGTGTGAGTGAGTGAACGAGTAGATAATTGAGAATGAAAGAAGAAAATCTCACTGGATAATTTCTGAAACATAATTTTCATTCGCCGTCGAAGAAGATTTTTGAATCAAATATACGTTTTTGCATCAAAACGTAGATGTATTTTATTAATAAATCTCTGGGCATATGTTACAAAAATTTTTCAATACGTTTCATAAATAAAAAAAATCTTCAGTGTTCTCCACTCACTTACATTAAATCATGCAAGCTTAAAAAATTTGATTTGAAAGTTATTTTTATAATATTTAAGATTTTTAAGAACATTTTAATAACTATACTCTCGCTAATTAACCTGCAGTTTTATCATATTCACGAGACGAAGCGGCAAAGTGCATGTAATCAACGAAAAAGCTATAAATGTGTATTTTACGTTTCAAGAAAAGAATCCTGTCAGTATGAATAATAGCTGGTTATTATTAATAATATCCGATAAAAAATCCGTTTAATATTAATAATAGCCTCTTATTAATAATACTAACAACGGTTATTGGTAGTGAGAACGCATTAATCTTATTGACCTTAAGGCGACAAGGCTATCATCTGTACAATATTTTTTATTTTTAATATTTGGAATCGGATTTTAGTTATATTTTATATAAACTAATACTCTATGACTTTCACACACAAATTCTTTCAATTTATTAAAAAATATATATAAAATTTAAATTTTTAAAAACTTTTACAACATTTTTTAAACCCCTAAGGCTTTTTTAAATATGCATATTTTTTTCAAAATTTTTTTCCAAGTACCTCATAATATGCTACATAAAACTTGCTTTGGATTTCTTTCTACTGCGGATATTTAATTTATTATTGTTTTGTTTATTCTTAAACAAAAAATTCTCAAAAATGCATTAATTTTGATTTTGACTTTTTTTTAAAAAAAATTACTACACATCTTAGAGGTAATTCTATACCAAGTTCCACAAAACTTATATTTCAGAACATGCTTAAAAAATTTCACACCCCTCATTCAATTATTAAAAAAGCTTTAGGGTTTCGAAAAATAGTATATGAACAAAAATACAACATGGGGAAATACAGTAGAGTCTCCCTACAAAGAAGTCTCTCTACAACGAATTTCTCCCTATAACGAAATTTTTAATCGGAATGTTAAATAACATTCAAAATATTCTCCATATAACGAAGTGGTTGTCTCCCTATAACGAATTTTTTCAGAGGTTTATCTTTTCGATTTTTGTCATTTTTGAAGAAAGTTGATAGTTTCTGTGCAACCAATTCACTCACACGTGCCTGTTTCTGGAACCACTCACTCTTAAAATGTGAAAATTTTTCTGAAAATTTAACATCACGAAATGCAAAGCAATGTAAAATAAACGCAAGTACATTCTAGTACATATTATTCTCTAAATTGGTGAATTGTCTTCACTTTTGGGCATTTTATTTATACAATAAAAATAAGTATAATTTTAACAAATTTATAATATACATATTACTTCATTTTTAATTGAAAATCATAATTAAATACATTTGAACTTATCGCACCTATTAAAAAGTTTGGAACATTTACTTAAATAACTGCAAAAATCTCTAATCTCCGTATAACGAAATTTTCTCTATAACGAATTTTTCAATTGGAAACAAGCGATTTCGTTATAGGGAGACTCCACTGTATTAATTTAAAGTTCTCATTCCTTCAATAACATGATATAAAATCCTCAGAATAGCTTGCAACTTTTACAATGCGTTAATTAACTTATTTTAAACTGCTTACCATAAAAAATTGCAAGAATTTGTGGCAATGGCATATTATAATTGTATAATGCATGTATAAAAGGAGAACAAAGGACACATCAATATTTCAGAACATTTAATCTTAACAATTTTTTAAAAATAAAATACCTGTCTCGGAGCTGATTTCATGCAAAGTTCTGCTACTAACATAAATTTAGAACAGGCATAAAAATATATACACCTTTATTTCCCATTTTCTAACGGATTAATTTCTCCCTGAGTTTACGAGGTAGTTTTAGTTTCTTCTGTACGAAATTGTACAACATTATTTTCCTTCTTTTTCTTTGATATACCCTCCTACAGACTTTACACATGGCCAACGTTCCTTCTGTCTTGTTAAGTTGCATTTTATTTTCAGTTTGAAGAAGTTCAATCTTTTCAGAAACTGCAACGATCTGAAAAGTGGGCGTAGCAACATTGTTCACTCTACTGTCACGAATCAAAAATTCTTCAATAACTTGATAAAAAATACAGATACAACTCTGGAATTTTACAGGCATATTTAGAATAATTAACCCTCTGAGCGGTTTGCTATTTTGATGTACCTGCTTTAAAGTCTTAAATATTTCCCTTTAAAGTGAATAATTGGATCATTTATGCGTTTAGTCAAGTGTCTGAAATTTTATGAACATTTTATCTGTGGTAGTTTAAGAAATTTATACATATAAACATGAATTATCTGCTTTTGAACTCAGTATGAGAAACGGAAAAATACTTGCGAAACGCTTAGAGGGTTTTAACGTTATTATATAATCCAATAAAAATTCTTTTTCTATATTTTGATGATTTTTTGGGTACCATGTCGCCTTAATATATATAATGTAATCATTGGATGGGAGAGGCAAAGCAGAGAAAAAAAATTCAAAAATTAAAAGCGTATTTTAAATATTTTCTTTCATCAAAAATAACGGCACACTGCACACACAATGCAATTTGCTTGTAAATATCGTGGTTTTTTGTGCAGTTTTATAATATGAGTTATGTTTCTTTTAATTTAATTAATTACTAGAAATAAAGAAATTTCAATCTTTTCAGAGTGTAAATAAGTTCAGTAAAATTTTATTTTTTAAGTAAGACTATTCCAAACACTCTACTTCATTATCTGAGTTAGTTTTAAAACTTCTCTTTGTATTTAATTTCAAAATTAAGCTTAGACATCTGCTCGCATTACTTAAAAATTGTGCGTACCTTAAAAAATATTTAGTACAGAGAAGCGAAGCATTTTGAAATATTATTCGAAAATCTAGTTTACTAAAGACCAATCGCCCAATTAATCTAAAGAAAAAAATTCGAAGAAAATTAGATGTTGAAAAAAATGGGTTTCTCATAATTTCAGCATCCCTAACTTTTAACTTTAAGTTAAAATCACTTTTACAAATTTTAGGGAGAAGTAATAGAAGGAAAATATTTGAATGAATCTTGATGATAAGCATATTTGATTCCCCTGCTTATTATTCCTACCTTGTACCTGCCTCCGCATAATTTAACTACAGAACTTTTTAGAGTATGATTAAATATTCTTTCCTTTGATCTCACTGAAAAATGCTAAACATTTAATCGAAATATTTTTTTCATTGTGTAAATTTTAAAGAAGACAATAATATCATTCCACTATAAATTGACAATGTATTTATGTTCCGAATATACGATAAATTCTAAACAAATAATGGAACATTTATACGTCGTTTTAACAGCTTTGTGTTAAGCTAAAGTGTTAGTGTCGTTTTAACAGCTTTGAAAACAAAAATAATTATTTTTGTTTCAGGAAAGAAACCGTAATTTTTTCAAATAAACCTCTAACTAACTTCCACCGCAATGTATATACATAAAAAGGATAATCTTTTTGTATTAGGCTTTTACCTTTTCGAAGTTGATTGAATAAAGTTAATTCCTTGCCTGTATATTGAACAAAATCGTTAGTTTAATTCCTTTTGATTCTTTTTTATTGTCTGAGAAACTATGCACTAAATCAGTTCCCTGCCTACTAACAAAAGGTCACAAAACAATCTTACATGTAATAAAGATTTTTAATAACTTCTCTTTCTTCATTTTTGTGTGTTAGCGTTAAGAAATAAAGCACCTAGTGTTAAAATTTTTTCTTGGTGTTTGAAATAATAGTTTTTTTGCTATATTAAGGTTAAAAGTTTTTAAAATCCATCTGAAAATTTACCAAAAAATGCTTGATGCCAAATTGTAATATACTGCAGGAGAGATCTAGAAATCCCATCAATATAATCATTCATAAAATAGTGAAGAATGACAAAACTACTGCAATTTTATCGAAGAAGAATAATATTCAATAATTCTTCCCAATCAGTCAACCAGCTATCGAAACCTGACATCACAATTATCACCACAGAAAGAAAACAATCATGCAGACAACAAAAAGTTTTCCTTCTTTCTCTTATGTTTTCGTCCCAACTTCCAAAGATGTTCGGAGAAAACAATATGACAATCACAGAGAGGAAAAAATAAGAAGCTTCAAATCATTCTGTCAGATTAATACAGATAGTAACGCCCACTGGGACCTTAACCCCGGAATCGTATTAGTGAGAGAAAAAAGTTCCGAGCTCAGAACATATCAAACAATCTGAAGACATCACAGCTACACTCTACCTTTCTTGTAGTAGAGCGGGTGAGAAAAGAAACGAAGGTTGCATTTGTTTTCTTGATCTTATTAAAATACTCATTGTTCATGAAATCAAGATCATACGAAATCATCAAGAAAGCCCAAAAAATGAAAATAAACTCAGAGTTAAACGAAAATAACCAAAAACAAACAAGGAATCCATTCTAGTCCATTTTTTCAAGGGATAAGAACTATTTGAAATGGATTCAAAATAATAATTGGGAAATTTTTTCTGTAAGAAGTTAGCATTACGCCAAACATATCTTCTCATAGCCCGAAAATTTTCTCAAACAAAGGACAATTTAGATCTGAACATCAACAAGCAAATTTTCAAAAGAAAGGGAAAAACACACACATCAAAACTCTAATACAATAGATTAAACATATTAGCCATCTGGCTATATTAAAATAGCCTTCATGAATAAAAAACTTATCCTATGCCCATAGTTTAGATATGAGGGAAAAAAATCTTTATCTGATCACATACCCACGCTAATTTTCTAAAAGAAGGAGGAATTTTTAAAGAAAATACTAATCCCATGGTTTTGTTGATTGTTTTCAACTTCCATAGTTGATGAAGATTCTATTCGGATGGTGCAGTTTTTTTTGGAATATATTCACAATTGAAAATGTGGCGGAAATCATCCTTCATTGAGCAAAACGTCAAACATCGAAAATTAGGTTGAAATCTACTAATCGGTACCCCTTCATACCGCGAGTGGATTCCAAGTCGCCAATACCAAAAAACCTAGATGGCCGTTGAGGTAAACAATGCAGTGAAGCGGTCGTAATTAAAGATTAATTGCTTAAAGCTCAAAAGAATTTTCTTTTTTACCGGAGAATTCGAAGTCTTAATTTTTATTTTCGATACTTCATAGATTTTATTTGGTCTGTTTACTATATCATATACCTTGGCAGCCATCTTCCTTTTTGGCATCAGCGGCATGGCATCCTTAAGCAGGCCATTCATATATCTTCCAAAATGGAAATTTTGGAACACGGCAAGGAAACGACAATCGTCAAGGTCGAAAGCCTATGGAAAATAGCATAGCGGCTGGGAAAACCTGGATTTCCAACAAAACCAAATTTCATTCCTTCTTGCGCCAATTCTTTAGGTGGGACCCTGATGCGAGGGTAGTGGTATGTCAAGCGATTTGACTCGAATGGGACTTCGCGACGAGGCTACCTTTATCGGAAATCTTCTGAGGGGGATAGGAGGATCGAAGAGCAGCTGTAGAGGGGGATAGAAGATACCTCTATCCTACTGCCTGCGCACTTTGGAGCTTCAGATGAATGACGTGCCTGATTTTTCGACTTGAATGGGTAGAAAAAAAGTGTTGGGACAAATGGATGGAATGGAATACAGATGAATTGCCGTCATTAGGCGATAACAATGGATACCAACTAGAGGATTTCAACCAAATGGAATTTTTCATACGCAACCTTTGACACTTTAAAGGACGTTATTTAGGCTTATAAAATATTGAATGTTCAAAAGTATCTGCATGTTCTTAAAGTAATTGATGTCTATAAAATATGCAACATCCTTTATAGCGGTAATTATATTATAATCATAAAATAGTAATGATAATTTAATAGTCCATTTATATCTGTAGGCGGAATAATCTGCACACGACGATTTTCAGTAATCACCAGCCGAGTAATATGATACCGCTGATGTATGGTGGCGAGCGGATTATTCCGCGGCAGGTGATAATTGACAATCGTCGTAGCCGGATTATTCCACTTTCGGTTGCAGATGGGTTACCTGTAATTATATGTATTTTCATTGGTATGAATCTTATTCAACTTGATATGTTACAATCGTGTATTTGACTTGCTTTGTTTCATTTTAGCAGAGATGGAATTTTGTAATGAATTTTTCTCTCATTTCTTGATGTACTACAGTTCTGAAATTTTGTACAGTTGCATGCTCTTTATGATAATTCAGTGTTTTAATGTTTTCAGAAATTATAAGTTATTTAATCGACCACATTGAATGAAATATTTATTTCATGTGAGTGGCGGTATCTGGTAATGAATTTGAGAAAAAAAAAATGATTTTATGATTCATTAATGTTGCTGATAAACAATTATGAAATGTATCAAGAACTTAACGGAGGAATATAATGAGAATACAGTGTTTTTATTTACACGCTTTTATTATTGTACTAAAAGGTAAGAAAACTTTTTTATCCTAAGTATGTTATCAAAACAAAATCGTAAAAACCGTGAGATGAAGAAAATAATACTATAGAAAAATTAAGCCACAATGAATATAATGTGAATGAAAATTCCTAAAAAATTAAACTATAATGAAAAGGTGATTAAAGTCCATATTTTTTAGAGTAGCTGTATAGTGTAGGTACAGTCCGTCAAAGAAGTATCCGAACACTTCTTATTTCTCATAATCTATACAAGTTGAATTAAAGAAAATTATATCATTGAATTTGGGAGGATGTCCTCTTGAAAGATATGTGAACTGCATTTGCATAAGTGGTCATCTACATATTTATATTTGACTCATCTTAGAATTTTCCAACGGCAACTTCCATTTTTTAATCTTTTAAATGATTCTACATAATAAAAAAATCCACAGAAATAAAATTTGAGGTAAATCAGTTCAAAATAACCGGAGATATGTAGTAAAATTGATTAAGGGGCTTTTTCAATACATGTAAATATAAAAAATAGGTCACTCTATTAAAACTTTTAATTTAAACTGTTAATAGGGTAATATTCTCAACAAATATTTGACGTTTTTTCAAAGTTACTGTTAAGGGAAAAGAAAAATTACTAAATAAGAAGTCGAGATGTATGATGTTAAATTCATGTTTATTTACAAAAAGTTGAAACACAATAAAATTTTTTTACATAATATTTTTTTATACATAAAAAAGCAGTTAAAGAATACAAATTTTTATATGCGTAAATATATTAGTCATTAAATTACTTACTACTAATTTTACTACTAATTAAATACTTTATTTTTATTGATAATTTCTCGCATGCGAATTGCATTGTTGTCCAAAGGTTATAAATTTAAATCGGTGTCGAGAACCTTTCATAGTCCAATTGAACATGAACGCACTCCATTGTCAGTCACATACATGAAAATCATCTTTTCATTACAGCAGAGAAAAACAACCACATATATATTATTTTCTTAATCCTATAACGTAAAATATCCGAAAGTTGCTTTAAAAAATGAATTAAAAGAACTTGCGTTTCTTTGTCCTTCTTTCGAAAAATAAATACATTCATTTTTTTAAAAAACGCAGATCTTCCTAGATTGTTCACTTTGATTGTTTATCTTGATTTTTCATTGTCTTCGCAAGATACTGTTTCTTGACGAATTTCCTTTCAGAAAATAAAGAAACTGTTACCATTAAATTGAGACAAAAATGCAGAATGAAAAATCTTAAACAGATATTTTTTATTCGCTTATCTCAATCCTTTAACATCAAACGCAAATGAAAGATTTCAAAAGAATTCTGCGTCTGAAAAAGTTAAACAAATGTTTATAAATCACAAAAACTGAAACAAACAAATGAAATTTCTGAAGTTTTTTTGTTCTTGGATTGTTGTGAAAGAGAACTGTGTTTCTATTTCTGGAAAGGATTTGAATTAGAAGATTAAAGAATGTAGTACGTTGTGTGAAGCCTTTTATTATACCACACAAACTAGTAATAAATATAAACAATGAATGAATTTTCAAAAAATTGTGTTTATCTCTTAAACTGTCGAATTTAAAATTACATTAGTGCAAAAACTACAATTTAAAATGGTTTCATCCTTTAAATGCTCTCAAACATTATCGGTAGCTTAAATTCGTACAAGGCATATTTAGTGTTTTGTCGTATTCTGTAGTTTAACCCTTCTTTGCATGATTTTTTCTTTATCGGTGAAATAAATCAAGGTGATATAATTCATGTTCAAAATTAAAGGAAAAATGGTTAAAAAAATCTTAGTATATATTTATAGTATAAATTTAGCAAAAAACAATATGATGGAAATTTCCATCATCATGCAAAGTTAGATTAAACGCAAACTTTTTCAGAAATTGCTCTAAAAATAACAGAAACGCATGTTACAAACCTTTCATCCACATCACTTTTTTAGCAATAGAAACTCAAATATAATAAAACAAAATTAAAAACGAAATCATACGTTTATTGCAACTACAACAAACAGCGGAATGACAACTTCAAGCTCGTTTTACTGATAGTGACACTTGCTTATTTTTGACAGCTATGTTTTTTTTATGCAATGGACATTAAAAAGGTATCCAGACACGATCAACTTAAAGTGAACTTGTTCTTTTATATAATTTTTGGGCATTCAATGTTGTGATGGAAATTTCCACCATCATGCAAAGAAGGGTTAAGAAATTGTGATCAAAACTTTTAAGTCATTTTATAAAACACTTATTTGAATTCAATCTTTGATGGAATAAAACATGTATATTTCAAAATTTAATTCATATAAAAAATTTAATTTTCAATTCCACCCCAATTTTTTTTCCTCCGATAGTTTTGAACAAGACTTTATTCCACATATTATAATAACCATAGAAACTATAACTATAGAAAAGATTTTTTTACTTCATGTATCGGATTGGATTTGTACACAGGTAACTGAATATATTCAAATAACGATTAATCTTCAGTCACAAAAATCTGTTTATATTATTTCATTTTTTCCACGTTATTCAGCTAGTACTTTAGTAATGTTATCTTGTTTTTGTGTTTTATGTTTTCACTGTTTCCATTCTTTTTTTAAATAAAAATTATTTAAAATGATTGTACTTATTAACTCTTACCTAATTACAAGCTAATTTTAATAATTACCCTTTTAAAAATTGATATTTTGCAATAGCGTTTCTAGGGAATAAGCAGAACCTTTCATGTTGGTATGGAGGCAGCGCCCGCTGGAAGGTTAAAATGTTTAGATATGTTTACTCACCTAATTTCATTTTTGAACTTCGAAAACTAAAAAGATAAAACCCTGAAATAACACTTCGAAAGCTTTCTATCATTATTAATTACCTTTAGCGTTCATTCGGTATCTATTCGAATAGCTAATTACCATTCTTCTTCGTGCCTCAAATGAAGAAATGGATCATTTTTCACCGAAAAATTAGCTCGCAACTCAATGGAACAATTTCAAACTGTCAAATTCGCTGAATGCTACCTAGGAATTGAGGTGTTTGATAAAGCTTTACAATTAGCCAAGATTCATGAAGACAACTTTTTCGGTATAAGGAAAGTTCAGATATTATAACTTCAGGAATGAAGGGATTATGAAGCGTAAAATAAAAAAGAAATACTTTTAATATTGTTGAGGATACTTTCGCAAACTATTAATTCTTTCAACTGTCTTCTGCATTTACTTTCTTAATTCACTTTCCCATTTATATTTCAGATAGAACAATAAATAATTCGATATCAGGATAAAGCTTTGGATTACTCCTTTGCAGAGAAGATTTCAAATATGTTATACTTCAACTTTCAACTTCCCAAAATAGCTAATCCTTTCTTTCGCATTGTAGCTGCATCTAAAATAAGAGTACTCAGCCAATAATTGATTTAAATCCCGTACATCCCCACCATTATAATCCACATCTGAGTCTTCATTATTTATCGAATGCTAATTGCTGAACCCTATCAGCAGCCTTCCAATTCCGGTATCAAATAATAATGCATCTCTTTCTATATAAATAAGGAAACTTTGTTATTTCCCGCTCCGCAAACTCAGAAGTAGAAGGAATAATTCACTTATTAAATTAATTGCTTTGAATTTATTTATCGCTACTGGCAGAAAGGTATTATTAATCACAACTTCATTGATGTAAGCTTTGTTTATCCAATTTGCGTGGATAGTCTTACAACACGTGATAAATCGGAACGATGACGACTTTACCTATTCAACCGGGAGCAAAGAGTCTGTCCTGCCCACAGTGAATGAAAGAGATTTGTTATTTTGTTGTATAGGCGTTCAGTGTAATAATCATATAAAATATAACTGTCAGAATTTCTGGCTAAATATTTCCGTGTTATGTTATTTTGAATCTTAATAAGGTAATGACATTGTTAGAGGGGCTTTTAATAGTTTAAGACGCAATATTTGGTGAACTGAAATTTAAGGGATATTTATATAAAGCTTCCACCATCTTCTTAGCCATCCTTTGGGAGCAAGGAGAATCCATGGGGGGGGGCTATCGGGCTGCAGCCCCCCGACCTAAACCAGAATTCTTGATTTTATTTAAAATCACTACAACTGTTTGTTCTTAATTTCCATTTTTTAAAAAAACAATAAAAACGTGGCAACATTGCTTTCTGACTTGACAGGTTCGAAAATTTTCCTACTTTTCTAGTCATTCCACTTGTACTTGTAGCGTTGACGCGGTCGAAATAATTTTTTGGCTAGTTATTTCATCGTATTTTTTGTTAAATTATCGAAAGTATTGTAGTGTCCTTTATGATTCTTATTGTCAGGTGAGAAAAGTCTGTAAAGTTAAAGTGTTTTGGTTTACATAAGCCCTATGAGGTTTGACCTTCGTCATGACGATACAAATTTTTTA
>BGPR01000996.1:134694-163628 GCA_013235015.1 Araneus ventricosus | reverse complement strand
CGGTCGCTGTGACGCCTTCAAAATTCTTCGTGATTTTCACCAACTGTGCAGCTCGACTGTGAGTAAACCGTAATTCCAAATTCTAACATTCTTTTTGCAACATTCTTATTCTCTAACATTCTTATTGCGCCTTTATATATAATACTAAGAATTTTTATTAAAGTTTTATTAATTATTTAAATCAATTTTTAAATTTAGTCAATTTATAATTCTTTTTGCAACCTTCGTTGTTTACCTTTCTCTGTGAATTGAAACTAAAACCAACCCTCTATGTTATTTGATTGCGAAGCTAAAGGTGTTTAAAAATACCACGAAACGCGTCAAAATTTTTTCCTTTCCTGACACACCATTAGTCCGCTATTGAGAGTCCACGTCAAAAAAGTTGAACATGGAGGGACAGGACTAGTTATTCTATTATTACCATGATTTAATAAAGAAAGAACGCATTCAATCATGTCCCAATCGTGCTTTGGATCTGCCGTCCTATGGAGAGCAATTACTGCCAATGTGTCCTCGATATTATCGTTTTAAAGAGTAGACAGACATTGCAAACTTATTTATCAATGTTTCAGAACATATACCCGCTACTTCCAGCTGCATTTAATCCAAATAATTTTATTTTTCAGAAGGAAAATGCGGCAATACATACCGCAAATGTCGTTAGCAATGATTTGCTCTTCGAAGTATTCAAGTTTTTAATTGGTCTCCGATATCCCCAGACTTAAATATAATAGACAATGTGTGGGGCATCTTGCATGATGATGTTTACCGTGACGGTAAGCAATATGGCAACAGCAATGATTTATTTCAAACCATGCAAGCATCATAGAAGAATATTGCCCCTCAGAAAATAAAGGCTTTATATAATTATTTATAAATAGTATTTCCAAACTGACAGAGTAGCCATATAAAGTACTGAAATATTATTTTTTTCAGCCTTAAATTGAAAAATAACACTGAGGATATTCAAGTGATTGGAGTATTTAACTAGGAAATTAGTATTTTGTATAATTAATATATAAGAAACCTTTTCATGATTTTGTTACTATAGTTGAAACACCGTCTATTTAACATATATTTTTGTAATCATAATAAATATTACCTTTATGATTGAATATGGCGTCGGTTTTTAAAATAAGGCTTTTCAACTGATAGGAACTGTAGGAGCTATTGTAATCTTCTTAAATAGCTACTTTCTTTGTTCAATTGGGGATTTAAGAAGAAAATAATTCCACGAATCCCACGACTTCTTTAGCAATGTTCGTCAAATCAGAGCATTAGAATACTTAAATAAACACCGAAACCCGAATTAGTTTTAAGCAGCGTCCACTACCGCGTATTTATTAACCCTCTGACTCCTAAGCCGGCCGTAACCGGCCATGCAACTTCTATACTAGTGGGGCGGATTTCGGCCGGTTGCTATTCCGAAAGGGGGGGAGGAGGCAGTTGGGCGAGTTGTCATTAAAGGGACCCTTAAGGAAGATATGAGATGAAAGGCCTTCCATTCATATCTCCCACCACGCGTAGTGAGGAGAAAAGGGGGAATGGGGCAGACGAATCCATTCCACAGATTAATTAGCAAGCAAACCTCCGTATACAACTGTACTCAGATTTTGAGAACTCTTAGTAGTCAGAGGGTTAACGTTCGGAACTTAACCAGGAACAGTATTCCTTTCAGCTCCGATGAAGCTAACAGGTTTACATGAGAAATGAATTTCCAGAGTGCGAGGCATCTTTCTAAGAAGCGAGAGGTTTATCTCAGCGCAATCTGCTAAGCCTGCAGCCGACCAAAGTCGTTCATAATCAACCTAATGGAGAGGAGATTGTTTCTCTTCTCTCAGTCTTAAGGTATCCGACTGGTTTAAAATCGTCGTTTTTGATGAAATTATCAAAAAACCTTTTATAACTTAACTTTGTAGCCTGTTTAACCAGCTTTCTAAAACTTTCATTTTTTACTCTACGTGAATTACAAATGGAGTTATAGCTGTTTTATTACCGAACTGTAATCATTATTTTATGTTGCATGAAAACTTTAAATGCGTTTTCTGAGAAATGATATTTTTGAGGAAAACTGTCGACCGTAACAATGATTTCTCAAAAAGTTATTCGAGTATTGATATGAAATTTTCCGAGATTGTTTTCTGTAATATGCTTGATGTTCTCCTCTAAAAACTAAGGTCAATTTTAAAATCAAGTATTATTTTTAAGTGCTTAAATATAAACGAAAACCATTTTTTATGAAAAATTACCAGTTTAGTAACTATGTTCAGCTATATCTCTATACTATTTTGAAGTACAAGAAATATTTTAGAGCATAACACAGATAACTGTCATAAAAATATACTCCTACAAGGATTTATGTATATTTAGAATTTGATTTTGTCTATGGCTGTTAGCGTAAGGCAAATATTTTAGTCATTTTTCTTCAAATTTCTCAGTTTTTTCAAAAAAAATATTATTTTGAAAGTCTAATTTTACAATATTTTCATAGTTTTAAAACATATGCAGTTGAAAAATAACATTAATATATATATATATAAGTTATTTTTCAAAAAATGTCTCCGAACACAGTCGGATACCTTAAAAAAAGTTTTGATGACATTACAGTGAATCACTCGATAAGTTAAGGGTTGGGAAGGCAAATATTTTAGTCATTTTTCTTCAAATTTCTCAGTTTTTTCAAAAAAATATTATTTTGAAAGTCTAATTTTACAATATTTTCATAGTTTTAAAACATATGCAGTTGAAAAATAACATTAATATATATATATATAAGTTATTTTTCAAAAAATGTCTCCGAACACAGTCGGATACCTTAAAAAAAGTTTTGGTGACATTACAGTGAATCACTGGATAAGTTAAGGGTTGGGAAGGTAAATAACGTCTAGGTTTACTTATTTGAAAGACTTTTAATAGTAGAGGAATGAGATTGTTTTCATTCTTTTTTTAATTTGCTGTTTGGATATCTGGAATATGGATTTCTTTTGTTATGTCAAGAAACTGAGAGTTTGGTTTTTATTTTGGGACTATTTATCTACAGGTATATGATTTTTTTACGATGTCATTCTTTTCTTTCTGAACCCCTTTACCTAAATTTGCTATTTTTCATGTTCAGTTCCATGCATTTTTTTAAAAAAATTCAATATTTTTTTCAAAATTTACGGTTCATGCAACAGATTTTTACCATTAATATGCTATTGAAGTGCTCAGTAGTCTGTTTAATTATACAGTCAGGTTCCTTCGAATGACCTTTAATTCAAAAATTATTAAATTTGCAGTTCAAAAATAATTCATGTCCACGAACTGCTTGGATACTTTTGCTTCAAATGAATGTATCTCGCATTTGGTATTAATATAATCTTATGAGTTTGTAAACATGATTTAGAAATAACTTCGAAATAGTAGATATTATACAGAAACAGAAGATAAAGAATTCTTTAAACTTTATAATATTGTTATGCTACTTTGCTTCGTACAAGAGGTTTCAATTTCCTTTGTTTAATTTTTAAAAATATTGAATTGAATTTTACGATTTTATATAAAGAACTAGCAGTAAGCGCACGGCGTTGCCCGTGGAATAAAGACTTCAACAAAATGAAAAAGCCCACAATGACACGAAAATGTTTTGAGATCAAAATCAAAACAGAAGACATTAAATACAATATTAAAAAATCGCAACGCTAGGATCATTATTAGACAGCAAGCAAAATATTCGAGACAAATGAACATGTTAAGACACTGCCGGAAATAATAATCGATGTCATTCATTTTAAGGTTATGACGTTTCCTGTTCTCTGCGCCGCCAGCCAAGGAAATTGCGACAATGCATACTGGGAACTTTACTTGCTCCGGAGAAAATCTCGCGGAGAAAGCTCGTTAGAGAAAAAAAAACTCTTTGAACTGAACAGGGAACAATTAATTTAAAAAAAACCGGGAAAGGGTATTTTAACCGTTCTGGTTTTAAATACGACAGAAACGTTCCAGTTATAATCTGAAAAAATTGAAAATGATAGCGTTATTAGAATGTCGGATGAGAGAATTTTAAGGAATTCGAATGAAAAATTAACATAAAAGTGACTATTTTTCAAAAATTTCTCAAATTTCAGCAAATTGCTTTAGGCATTCTAAACAAACTTCTTTACAACAGAAATCGTTTACTCTTTCCGATGGTATATCTATTTTCTTCCTGAAATTATTAGAAACGATGTAATTGGAAAATATATACCGAAAATGACCCAAAACATTAGATAAAAATTTTCTAGATTAAAGTTTAAAATTCGGGCTTCAGGGTGCATTCAGTCACCATGACGATTTCCAGTGTGCCAAATATCATGATTGTAAACGCGATATATTCGTCTGGACATCGCACACACACAAGCACGCACAGACACACACACAAACATTGCCTTCTATCTATAGAGAGATATATGTAATATCTCAGAGAGCTTGGTTTACAGATTCCACAAAATTTTGGTGAAATAAAATATGATATGCTTTCAACAATGAAAGAGAAACACGCATTTAAATATTTGTTTAAACAATGAAAACGGTTTGAATTACGTTGCAACAATGAAAAGTATTGTTGTAAATTATACCAAAAAATATTTTTTAAAATTTATTAAAATTGGAGAAAATATTGTGCGACAACTTTCTCGTTAAAACAACTGTTTGTTCTTTCTATGGTGCATCTATTTTCTTGCTACGATTATTAGAAAAAAATGACGGGAGGCTGTCTTTTTCAAACAGCCTCTGATGTTAAAGGCGTAGGACTACTTTATTCGCTTGAATCTTTTGCAAGTAAGGCTGAAAGTTTCTTATTTTGCTGTTTCTTTCGTTTCCTCTCCTGCTGCTTCTTTCGTTCCTTTTCCTGCTTCTCCTGCTTCAAGAATTCTTTTCTTAACTCCATTGGCATCTCGTTGGCGTTTCCTTCTTCGTAATTTACATTTAGAGCCATTATTGCATTAAAATTGTAGAAACAAAATTTTCAACTCAATCACGAAATCTCGTTCGCGAAAACGTAGCAAGCGAGAGCGTCAGCCAATTATGCGCGCGCATCTCATGCTTGTGACGTCACCAATTCATGCGTATTTTTGCCCAACTTTGCGACTCAGTAGTCGCTGAACTACAATTCCGATTTTCAATCTTTTGTTGTAATTTCTGTTGTTTTACCACTTATCTCTAAAATAAGACATTAGTTATGTTTTTACCATAAGTAGTTACCGAGACATAGAGGATCTCCGATACAACGTTTTTGTGGCGTTTTGGCGTGTGAATCAAATTCCTTCCTGAGACCTCAAAGGGCGTAGTCCTATGTTAAAATGCAATGGAGAATTGAGTATGAAAAATCACCCAAAATAGCACAATATATTAAATAAAAAATTCCTAGATTGAATTTTAAAATTCTGGCTTCGAGGTGCATTGAGTCACAATTAGTACTACCTGTGTGCCAAATGTCAAGGCTGTAAGTGCAATATTTTACGTCTAAACATCGCACTCTCCCACACAAACATTGCCTTTTATTTATATATATATATATAAGAGAAGAGATAAAGCAAATGAATATTTTTGACTATAGTAAATAAAAGGTATAAATGACACCAGGTCTATAATATATTTTTGCCTACCAGTCATATGTTCCTTCGGTTTTTGAGATTTTTAAAGATAACTTGAATAAGGACCGTTGCGGAATGTTATTCTGGTAGTTAAACTGAATCTCATGCCACTTTTGCATAACTGCTTCGAAACAAATTCCACTTGCAAAACTCTCGAGAATTTTTATTGCCAAGGTATAATACAACCCCCCCCCGCAGTCAATAAAAAATCAAATGAAAAAGAAGGAGGAAACAATCGATTTGGTTCAATAAGCCAGTAGAGATTTTATTCTATTGAATTAACTTTGGGAAAGTATAGGAAAAAATACAAAAAAAGTTTATTCTTTTTGTGTATGTATGTGTGTAGAAGGAGATATTGTGGTGGAGGTTTCGGAAGAGGTTTATTTGGTAAAATTACTTTTTCTTTCCTAAAACAAACGGAATTTTGTTTTCTAGATGGTGAAGGCTGTAATGTAAGGGATCTATTTATCTGCTTTTTTATTTCCTTCGAATTTATCGCATATTTGGAAAATAAATATATCTTTCTAAGTATTATAGAATGTTTTCATTGGCCACCCGGGCGAGACACAAGGTAAGAAAAAAAAATGCTAGAACGTGTAACATTTTTTCCAAATAGAATTGCTTTGATTCATTCCTTCTTAAAATTTTGTATTTACTTAAGGAAAGATGGATCCAAGGAAAATTTAATCTGATTAGCATCAATATTTATTGAAACTTTAATCATTAATTTATTTTGATTTATTATTTAGAAAAATATGCAAGTATTTAACATTCGTTTAAGGTATGTGCCTACCTTCGGGGCACTTTTTTTGAAAAAAAGGAATTTTTTATTTAACATTCATGTTTTCAGTTATAATAGTGTATAAAACTGTGAATTCAAATGCCATTTTAGTGAAAAAATTTTATTTTTGAAATTTTGGCCAGTTTAGGTCAAAATTTATTAAAAATTGACGTTTACGCCAAACGTCCTATAACAAATTCTAATCCATGTATTTCACTTTTTGTTTCAATAATATATTTTCTATACATTTATCTCTGTCGTGAAGCAGGATATTTAGAGTACCACTTAAAGTTACTGAGATATACCAAAGTTTGTATACGCAACAGGTTTTTACAAGAAAAAACTATCAATTTTTCAATTAAAACAGCTCTAAAATAAATAATTATACACTTTCAAGCTGTATTTGAGGTTCACAACATACCTACAGATGTATAGAACATAGTGGTAAAATTTCATTTGAATATATTAGAAACTGTTTAAGAAATGAGATTTATCGCAATATAAAAAAATGAAAATAACAGTTTTCCAGACAACGCAAATAAAGATTTTTAAGTCCCACACAAAATTATATACATATTTTAACAACTTAAAATTCACAGTATTTGTAAGTCAAGCCTTCTTTGACTAAATTTTTAATTAATTTTTATTTTCTTTTAGCTTTTAATTTTTTTCTTGATAATTTTGTTTTTGGTTCTACTTGTCGATTTGATTTCTTAATTCTCTCAAAATCAATTTCTATGTAGTTCTTTAAAATAATTTCTGGTTCAAGTTTTACATTAAGATGTTTAAATACAGATATCAGCCTTATATCGCCTGAATTGAATAATAAAACTGCTATCTTAGTACCTAATAACAGTGTTTGGAGTGAGCGAAATTTTCTTTAGGTAAAATATCCCGTAAGTAGAGAAGAAGTTGCCAGATACGTATAAACAATTATAAATAAATAAATAAAACTTAATTCTATATTTAAAAAGTAAATTCTGCATTCACATTGTTTAAGAGTAAAGAAATAGCTCATTAGATGCGTTGTTTACAATTCTATGGTTTAGTTTTTGTTTCGAAACTTTCACTTCTGGTTCATAATTTAGGCAATAACTTTGCTTCTAAAAATCGAAGAAACTAAAGTAAACCATTTTTGAAATCCTAAATGTATGGGCTTTAATAGAAAATATTAATAAAACAAAATTCGAAAATTTTGATAAAAACAGCGACTTTAGGGTAGGCACATACCTTAAATGTCATATTAATGAATCTAATATTTAAAAAATCACCTTTTAATACTTAATTTATTTTGTGTTTCTTTCGAGGAGAATAACTTTGAATTAAATCGTTTATTGCAAAAATATGTGAATCAATTTTTTTTTCAAAATGGCGTTTTCACATTTTAAAAGGGTATTTACATAATAAGTGAAGAATGGCAAGAGCCAAGTGAAGTTACATTACAGGTATATAAAATATAGAAGGAAAAAAATCGGCTATTTTAAAGCCCCAGCATTTTGGGATAATAACAAAACCGTTTCTTCAATCAACGATTCAATTAAAATAAAAGACTATGAGAGGTTTTTTCCCCCCCTCAATTTAAATCAAAGTTTTTGCTGTTGTTGTTGCTTTCACTACTACGTATAATTTTCGAGTATTTTTTGAGTTTTCATTCGCTACCAATATAGCATTTTAGTATTTAACTTGAGGGGACATACGACTGTTAAACCTCGAAAATTTTCAATTTTATGAAAAAAAATTTAATTATTCCCCTGTGTTTTCCGATCAATTTAAAACAACCGCGTTAAAAAATTATCATAATTATGAAAGTTATGAAGGAAAATGTATCAGCTATTCAACGTAAACATTGAATATGGTCATATCTTTAAAGCGCTATATCTCAAAATGTGTTTTTTTGATATTTTTCTCACTATATCTCAAGAACTATTGAATATTTTTACATAAAACTTTTACTGAATATGTATTGTGCTATTTTCCACAAATTGAACCATAGTTTTGTACACATTTTCTCCAAAGAAGTGTTTTGGGGGTTTGAATTATTGAAATCTTAACAATTTTTAACATTTTTATTTGAAATTGGTATATGAAATAGAAATTAAATTTAGATGTTAATAAACTGAGTTTCAGTTTCTTAAACAGATTGTTTAGATTACTTAGATACCCAAAATATTGTGTTTAGACCAATATTTTATCCGTAATCATGCGCGCAAGGTGACTATCTCATTTTTTTCTCCAAAAATTATACTCATAATTATTACTTTTTCAAATAAATACATATCAATATTAAGATTTGAAAATGTGTGTATAGTAACAGAAAGAACAGATATTTTTCTAGAAAAAAAGTTAGTTTGTGAATTGCATTGTTTCAGAGATATAATGTATCGAATTTGACAGTTTTTACCCATTCTTCGGAGGTTTAGAGAGAGTATGTCCCCTTAAATGTAAGAAATTAAACTCAAAATTATGCACTTCATTGATCAGTTTGAAAAAAGTTCATGCGGTCGCATGAATTGAATTAAAAGTGTGCAGCAATTACTAAACATTCACCATCATTTAAAAAGATTGAATCTCGTTATATTTCAGTTCTTTCAATCCTTTTATATATTTTAATTGACTAGCACAGAATGAAAAAATAAAAGTGACAAAGTGGGGAAAGAATGTGGATCTAATTAAAAAAATAATTACAATATGAAATATGCAATTAAATACATTTATTAAAAACCATTTTTAAAAGCACACATTCATCAGTGTACTAAAAAGTACATTTTTTAGTTTAATAACTTCTACATTTTAATTTTAGGAAAAAAAATCAAGGAAGACAGGATGAATTACCATTATCAATATCATGGATTTGTTGCGATTAATATTTCTGGAATTCAGTACTAGGTGGCCCCCCAGATAATGAATCAAAATTTAATCAAATTAATCAAACAACTGATAAGTTTAGTTCCAGCACATCAGACATGAGCTCAAAATCAATTATAAACATCCTTCTTTACAATCATGAGATAAGTCAAGTTAACTAACAGTGTTCAAAAACATTCATTGTTTCGAAATGATTAATAATTATGAACAAAATGTCACTTCTAGAACGCCATTTTTCATTTCCAAATGAACACGAGCAATTTCATATTTTCCTGCATTAATTCTAATTTGAAAATATCTTCCAAGAGATATTTACAGACAAATGGAAACAAGCTGCATAAATTAGCAATTTCATAAAGTAATAGCAAATAATGATGAAAGAAATATATCTCTCCTATTAGACTGTATTCTTTCTTTCTGTCTCTACCTGAATTCAGAATCCATTTCCTTTATCGCAACCAGAGATAGGTCATATGAGACAGATAATAATAATAATAATAATAATAATAATAATAATAATAATAATAATAATAATAATAATAAGGGAACAAACAGAGTTCTATCGAATAATATACGTATGTTGTAATTTTTTTCTTTTACAATTCAATCAAGTCCACTTACATCTATACAAAACCGGATAGGGACCACAAGAGCTTTAGACACAGCGATGTGGTGTTAAGTTTCCAATACGGGGGTATAATGAGGCGGAAAAAGTTTTATTGGTGCTTTAAAAAATTTTTAATTTTTGCTAAAGGAGTGATGATTATGATCAAAGAGTCAATTCTACGTCACTTTTTTACATTGACAGATAGACACGAACAATTTCGAATTTACCAACATTCATTCTAATCTGAAAATATCTTCCAAGACAGATTTCCAGATAAATGGAAACTAGCTGCACAAATGAGCAATTTCATAAAGTAATAGCAAATAATGATGAAAGCAATATATGTCTCCTATTAGGCTTTATTCTTCCTTTCCTTCGCTACATGAATGCAGAATCCATTTCCTTTATCGTAACCAGAGATAAGTCATATGAGACAGATAAGACTCCATATAATAATAATACTCCATAATAATAAGGGAATAAACACGCGTGCAATCGAATAATATACGTATATTGTAATTTATTTTCTTTTACAATTGAATAAAGTCCACTTACATCTATACAAAACCGGATAGCGGCCACAAGCGCTCTAGACACAGCGATGTGGTGTTAAGTTTCCAATTCTGGGGCATAATGAGGCAGAACAAAGTTTTATTAACCATCTGCAACAAACACAAAAGTCGCTGTCTTTTTTAAAGTGAGCTCTTCAAGTTGATTTGATTGGTTGTTGCAATACTACAACACTGTAGTTGACACAATTTGATCATATATTTCCCAACAGATGGTGATACTGAGGTGATTTTAAAAGTCAAAGTTTCAGTTGATACTTAAACAACATTTTCACGAGGTTGCTCCTGAAAATTCTCCAGAATTTAGTGAAGTTAAAAAGAGGGGGCACATATTTTTATGAGAAATGTGGTGAAGGTCTTTGTTAGAACAAAGATAACAGCTGTTTTAAAAACTGAAATTTTGCATTTTTCATGCCGTTTTGCATTATGTTGCAAAATTGAAAAAGAAAACCTTTTTTTATCAATAAATTTTTATTTTAACGTGATAATTTTTTTATTTATTTTTTCCATCATTACAATGATGTATTCTAATGTATGAGTAATTTTTTTTCAACTTGGAGTTGTTATGATATAAAGGGTAGCATTTAAAAAAACTTTTATTTTTCTAAAGGAAAGATGAATATGTTCAAAGAGTCAATTCTACGCCACCATTTTGCATTGACAGATCGATACGAACAATTTCGAATTTCACAACATTCATAATAATCTGAAAATATCTTCCAAGACACATTTCCAGACAAACGGAAATTAAATGCACATATTAGCAATTTCAGAAAGAAAGAGGAACCAATGATAAAAACATATGACTACGATTATGTTTTATTATTCCATTCCGTTTGTATCTGAATGCAGAATCCATTTCCTTTTTGTTAACCAGAAAAAGGTCGGATGAGGCAGATAATACTCCATATAATAAGGAAATAAACACGACTAGTGCTATCGAGTAAAATGTGTTACTCTTTGGGAACCCTCAAATACTACCCCATTTTTAATATGGATAAAAATAGTGTCACGGGAAACAAAAAATCGACTGGAGGCTGTCTCTGCGAAACGGCCGCTGGGATTGAGGGGGGTAGACTTACTTACCTTACTCAACTGTGACTTTCTGTGACTAAAGTAGGTCTATGTGACTATTAACTCCATAGTCTATAGTGACTATTAGTCTAGTGTGACTCTATCTATGTAAAATTGTTCGTGATTTTCACCAACTTTGAAACTCGACTGTGACTAAACCGTAATTACAAATTCTAAAATTATTTTCGCAATCTGAAATGTTTACCTTTCTCTGTTAAATGATACTAAAGCCAACTCTCTATGTTATTTGGTTTCGGAGCTATAAGCGTTTAATTTTAGCACGAAATTCGACGTAATTCAACAATTCTTGAGTAATATTTCGCGCGATCGATGAATGAATTGCCTTAATCTGAGTGCGAGCGCATCGGTCGCTGTGGCGTCATTAAAATGTTTCGTGATTGTCACCAACTTTGCAGCTCGACTGTGACGAAACCGTAATTCCAAATTCAAAACTTCTTTTTGCAATCTTCAATGTCTATCTTTCGCTGTTAAATGAAACTATAACCAACTCTCTATGTTGTTTGGTTGCGGAGCTATAAGCGTTTAACTTTAGATGGGAAAGCATCATAATTTTTTCCTTTCCCGACACACCATTAGACCACTATGGAGAGACGTCGTAAGTCTAGGTAAAAAATACAGCGGTCTAGGTTCTATTTACCATGAGTGCATCTATTGTTGAAATTGTTGAACATTGTAATAAAATTGGGTGAAGATGTTTTGAGGAAGATTATAATTATAAATGATCTTACTATTCTTTTGATATATTTATTTTAGATTATTGGATATAGGAGTGAGTCGTCGAATTTGGACCGTCAGAATGAACTAGTATTATAATTTCAGTTCTATAAAATATTTGGACCATAAAATAAGTAAATTATGTTGTAACGGTGTAAATGGGGTATATGAAACTATTTTTGATAAAAATCATTATGTGGTTGCAGTTAGAGAAGTTTATATTATTTCAACAAAAGGCAAAGTTCTTACAGTATTCCAAATTGAGTAGGAAAATATATTGTTATATCATCAGATAGCAGATTTCTTTAAATACAATTTAATTCAATCATTTTTATGAAAATAGCATTAAAAAGGTAAGATAAATTTTTTGTTGCTGTCCAAAATTACCTTGATTAGAACACAAACGGTTGCCTAGATTGGAAATTTAAATCAATGGAATTATTATCTTAAACTACAGTAATAACTGAGGAAGCAGTTTATAATCACTAGTTGTTCTCATAAATTGGAATTAGAACAAGTCTAAGCAAAAAAAAAAAATATCATAAGAAAGGCACAGTTCGGCTTCACGCATTCGATTTTTCATGAAAACGTCGGGATCAAATCAAGTGTTTCGTATTAATACGTAATTTAATTATAAATCTCTTTAATACAATATTTACACAGAGTAATATAATGGTTCTTATGTTTTATTTAGAGTAGCTTTTGATGGCGCCATCTGTTGACAGTATATAGAACTACATTTCGCGTAATGCGTACTAAAACATTTTTTACTACAAATGCTCGTATTTCCCGTAATATTCAAATTTTCGAATTCAAATTTTAACACAATGTTTCTTTTACTTATTTTCAAGTATTGTGTAAGTTTCGTACAATTCGAAAGAAAACTCTGCATATTATAATGAAAAAACATACGGAGTTTGAAATTTTCAATTTAATACCATTTTTACTTATATTCTGATGAATATTTTTATTGTCTCACTTTGGGTTCTAGTAATACTCCTCAAGATCTTTAAAATGACACCAGAATCAACCTCCTAGCTAGCCAAGTTTCCACGCTACACTTATTTATAAACTTACATAAACCTAGAATCAAGCGCATGCGCCTACACTGGTACTATGACGTCACAGGCAAAACAAATACTATGCGACAAACTCTTACAGATATGATCTATCCGTTGAGGGGTCAA
Organism: Araneus ventricosus; assembly: GCA_013235015.1. Taxonomy (NCBI): domain Eukaryota; kingdom Metazoa; phylum Arthropoda; class Arachnida; order Araneae; family Araneidae; genus Araneus; species Araneus ventricosus. Next base: position 150,198 of record BGPR01000996.1, on the reverse strand, counting down.
GCATTCTTTTCGCATTATTAGTCTCGTAGTTTCGATTCAAATCTGACGGCATTTTGTCACTATCACTGTAATAATTTAATGGAAAGACATTTTCACGTCAAAATAAAAGAGCATTAAAGTCATCAAATGTTGGATCAAAAAGTATAAAAACTTAGGTTCCGTATCATTTGTGAGGTAACAAAGGGATAATAGGAAGTGACACAGTGCATAAAGTGTCGTAGTTAGGTTAATTCATCGTGTGCAGTGTGAATTTGAAAATTAAAAGATATTTTTGCTGGAATTGAACTAAAAGTCATTTGTGATCAGATCTAGGCAACCATTTCCCTTAATTGAACCGATGGCACAATTTTGTAAGCTGCTCTTTCCGTAATTTAATGTATATTTTATAAAAAGCTTTCTATACTGTTTTGAACATAATTAAAATACAAAAACATTCTACTACTCACTTTTTATTAAAATTACTTCTCCGTCAATCACTGTGAAAATAGAAGATTCCAGGTGGTCCGAGTTCGGTACAATGCTACATTTGCTAAAATAAAATAAGACACGTCATATGTTTTCTAATTTGCATTAATTTTTTTAGATGATTTCGGGTAATGTCGAACTTCCTTATCCAGGACCAATTTCCGGTAAATGCTTCACCAAAGAAAACCAGGAAGAGGTTCCACTTCCAACCTCGGTGCAGAAGTTCCTTGTATCCAAATAAACAAAACAGAAAACACGTCCAGAAGAGTTTAAAATAAAACAAATATAACAAATTGAAAAAGACAATTTCGATTAACTTTTAAAATAATATTAATAATGGTGTTGTAATTCATTTGTTTTCATATGAAAATAAAATTTATTGAAGCAGAACGCTGTTTACACTTTTTAAATAAATTCATTTTTGTTTTAAACAAACAAATATTTATTTTTTGCAAAGGCCTTTTTTTACTTTATTTTTATATTTTATTGTGAAAATAAAGTTTAATTTCGGAAAAACAAATGCGAATATTTGTTAACAATATTTTCTAAGTATGTTTTGAAAATGTTACTTTATATTAACTACCACGATAGTTTTTAATTTGTTCTAATTAAGCGTCATGTTATTCTATCTAATGGAAATTTTATAATACTATTAATAAAAACCCAAATGGCACTTTGTTTAAGAGGTAAATTTTTAAAAGAAAATTATTTTTAAAAATCGGAGGAAAAATTATGCATTAATGAGTTAGTTTTCATATGGAAAAAATGCATTAAAGAAAAGACATATTGCTACACTAAAAAATCTCGAGTTTTCAAAAGGAAAATAAATAGTTCTTTTGCGTACTAATTTGTAATTGGTATAAGTAAATTTAAATAGAAAAATGGAAAAAAATAATTGTAAATTTTAAATTGAATATTAATCAAGGTTGATTTGTGAAAGTTTTTAATTATTGGATTGCTTTGTTAATTTGATATTTTTTATCGTAAATGAAATTATTACGGCCATTTTGAGAATTCTTATTTGCATATTATTCTAAACAGTTGATTTCCTATTCTTTAAGAACTAAAATATGATTCATGGTGTTTTCTTTGTTAAAAATTCGGCAGGAAAGATTTTTTTTATATCTTTAGCAACGTAAAACAAGTCCAGTTAAATTAAAGTGTTTAATCTTTAAACTCACCGAAAAATATTGTTCTTGGTGAGTAAAACCAGCATGCAGTTCGAAAGCAGATGTCAGTACGAAGATTTTCTAGTAGTGTCTCAATCCTTAAAATTCTTCGGCCTTTTCGGAATAGGCAGCAGTAAATTCTTCTGCAAATATTTAAAATTTCAAGAAGACTTTATTTGCATCCATTTTTCTATACCCGTATTAATTTCGAAGGAAAGTTGATTATCAAATGTAATGCTTTCTAGAAAATAATTTTATATGCATTAAGTGTACAAAATGGTATACAATATCGAAAACGAACATTACTTTCAACTGAGTTTTTAAAATCTTTTTCCATGTTCTTGAAATTCTTTTTACTTCTTTTTAGTCATTTCTAGTAATTATAAACGAATTTTTACTTCAAACTCGAATCTAAAGATTACTTAGTAGGCACCAAGAGATTTTAATGAAAATCCGTCTATTCTTAAAAAAGTATTGACATGTTATCCGAAGAGAGTTTTCAACTTCAAATGAAAATTATTTTTAAGGAATATTTTATTGAGCTTTCCTGTTTTTATCGTCTGCATTTCGAAGTGCTTTAACTGAGATTGTTTATGTCTGAAATATATACCAAAAGATAAAAAAAACATAAGTTTGCAGTTCTTTTAAAATAAAAATATTTTCATAATAAAATCATTTTGAATAACAGAAAGGTGTTTTTTTCAAAGAATTCCAAAATAAGAATGTCGCTCTGTTTCGCATTAAATAGAAGATTAGTTTTTTTAATATTTATTCGATATGCCTTTTGAATTCATCATCACATTTTTGTTTACGATTTTTTTCAAAACTGTCAGGCAATTCTTTTTTAATCTGTTTTAGTAAACAAAAACATATATTCAAGAAATTTAATTTAAACAGTTAATTCCGCTGCAAGAAACAAGCATTAGAATTTTAAAGTCCCAAATGAATATTTCTGCTTTGCATAAATATGAATAATAAAGTCTGACGAAATAAAGAAATCTCATAATTCTAAGTATGTGTGAAATATTTACGAGCATTTCATAATTCCATACGGCGACGTTTCATTATTTCCCAATAAAACTCAGGAGAGAAAAGACATTTTGCCTGAAAAATTTAAATTTTTATTTATCAGATTTTTAATAAATAAGCTGCCTTTTTAAGAGAATTTTCTCTATTTTACTAAGAACATTGTTATACAGAATTGCTTTTTATGCTATGAAGAGAAGATTCTGAACAGCAGACAAATGAGTTTCTGCATTATTTGTCTTTGAAAATTTGTTCATTTCTTTCCAAGATATGTGAACTTTTAGATTTATTCTCTTGCAAGAGTTATTCCTTAGAAATCAGCTAATTTAAAATTTAAAAGGTTATTATTTTGAAAGGTTATATTTTAACGTTTTGCGTTAGTTATTTTACTTTTCAGACACTTTAAAAACTTATTACACACTTTAAAAGTTCTGGCATCAACACTGAATCCTGATATAATAAGTTACTTAATGAACAATTGCTTGTATTTCAGTTGTTTACGAAAAATTAAAATAACATATTTGTTGGGAAAATAGTTGACAAATTAAGTTGAAAAATATACTCAATAGAGGAATTCGACTATTAATTTCTCTCCATAATCATTTTTTAATCCGTATTCAAAATGATATTCGCAGCGATTTTCAACCTGTAGGGTGCACCCCCTAGGGGGCGTGATAACACTGAATGGGGGGCGCGAACACATCGAACAGAAAATATTCTTTAAAAAAATTGATTATTTTACTGAAAGGAAAGTAAAACAAAATACATTCTGACATAATAAAAAATAAAATACACATTTGCACTTATAAATAGTATTGTATGAGAACTGCACAATGTATTTAATAATTAATTTGTCAGTACTAAAGTAAAAATAATTTTAATAATTATTAGTGACTTCTCTCGAAGCCGCGAGAATGTCCGATATGGTGGATGTAAGACCGAGCGATAGAGACCAAATGATAATAAGAGAAAGCAATTCTGGTTCTGTCAATAGCGGATCGGTGTTGCCAAATATCAATAAATTTACATATAAAATTAATTTGTAATTTGAAAGGTTTGTAATTGATGTTGTAGTGTAGCTTTGTGTCAAAATACCAAAAATATTACATTTTAATTAAATATTAATTATTGTATACATTGTTATTGTATGAGAGGGGGCGCGATGAAAATTATGATTGAAAATTGTGTCGCAAATACTGAAAGGTTGAGAAACACTGATATTCGTAAACAAATATTTTAAAAGCGTCGCTTTTGCTCAGAATTAATTCTGTTCCGAACTTCCCCACAAGCAAGGAAGGAAGGTCCATTGAAGCCTGTGAGGGCCTTGGCCAGAAGAGGGGGAGGACACTCCTTTAACTTTTAACATCTCCTGTGAGTGGCTTTTGGCTTTAAGCGAGAAAGTCAGATCCTTCTGCGACGCTCCAATAGACGGTATAAACCGTTTTCTAGAGAATTTTAAGTGATGGTCTCAAGACCAGACCCCCACCTCATGCCCCTTCGATTATAACCTTTTGGTTATTTAAACAGTATGGCGGACATGAAGTGGAAGAGACATCGGAAGACGCTTCAGTTTAGTATAACATCATAGATTTCATTCTTTTTAGCGGAATGTTTAGTAATCACACCAGAACATATAATAATACACAAAAGGATACCCAATTGTGACAAAAAACACTTTGTGTAACTAGCCTCATTTCTGTGTACAGGAGGCTGCAACTGTGCTCAGCATTGGAAAACGTCTGTTAAAAACAGTCATGTGTGTATACATACTGCATAATTTGTATCTTCTTAAATTTATCTTAATAAGGTTGTTCGGGGGACGTTTTTTCGGTGTGGGGCCTTGTGGGCTCCGTTGGGGGGTTTGTTTGCTTAATCCACTTTGCACCCATCCGATCCAAACTGGTGTAATAACTTAGGTTATAGGTACCGGGGGTGCAGGCGGAGTTCTGTCTAGCAAATAATGGCGAAGGCAGAGAGATGGAAAAGGATACAAAAATACAAATCTAGTGAGACTAGGGGAACTCCTGAAGATTGAGGCCCATCCATTATATAAAGATGTATCAGGTGCAAATTGTGTGACAAGTTTGTAGTATTTTGTTGAGTGCATGATATTCTATGTATGACATAATCTCAATGTCAACAAAAAATAAAAAAAAACGTTGAATGTCAGAGAGCGAGTCGTCTCATCATTGCCTTTGGAGATAAATAGTCTCTCATTTTTACATTTTTATATGCGTATATATTTCTTCTGATAGATTTTGTAAATAGATTTTGCACAAATTCTTTCGATTGACTTTTAAATGCACTTTCTTATTTCACAATTCCATTTATAATTCCATCGAGCAGTAAATAATTCCAATTTGGAATGAGAATTTGTATTCTTCCAGAGGGCAAATTTCGAATATTAAATGTTTTTCAACAAAACAGTTTTCATTTACTTTCGGATTCTACCTGTATCTAAAATGAGATTAATTCATCAATGAATGATTAGAATGTCGCACCGTTATAATCCTACTCTCTCTATAGCATTGATAATTAATACAATGCTAATGCTGTTTTCTAACAAGAACCTTGTGATACCGGTATCTAATAACAATACTTCCGATATAAATAGGGACAGCTTTCTGTTTCCCTCATACAACCGTTGGAATAATTCAGGAATAACATTGTATTAAATTAATTACATGGAGATATATTTATCATTAAAGAAAGGAAGGTGTTCAACTCTTTTGCATGGATGGCCTTACAACACGTGATAAATCGTAGCGATTACGGGCTTTTCTATTGGCCAGGAAACAAAGTGTCTGTCCTGGCTACAATGACTGAAAGAGATCTGTTATCTGGTAGTATTTTCGTTATGTATAATGTTGTGTCTTCTGATTGTAACAGATTATGCTCCGGATTTCTTAGTGAATGGTTCCTGATTCTTTATATTGAAGTAATGCTTTGGGTTAGAGGGAGTTTTAATAATTTTAGTGATAGTGTTTGGTGGGAATAATTTTATGCTCCGATCTAAGAGTTTGTGCAGGATATTACATTTAGTAAACATCTATTTTTCTTTTTTTGAGTATGATAATGATGGTTTACATTAATTTTTCAGGATTTTTTAATAAGTTCGTGATATTGAGAAAGTACATTGACGAAACAATATATCTGTGTGTCTTATTCAAAAAACAACAAGAAAAATATATGGTATAAATAATTTATTGCATTATAGTTTTCTCGTTACGCTTGCTTTCACATCCATGATTCTATCTGTTCAGAGGAACATGCCGAACACGAAAATTCTTTTAATTACGAAATTAGTTCTAAGTTTAGTAAGAAACGAAATATGATATGAAATTAGTACAATACTTTCATACACGCGATTAAATATTCATATAAATAATGCAAACGGTTTGAATTCCATTGCAAAAATGAAAATTATCGTTACAAGCTAGGCATAAAAATATTTTTCAAAAACTTTCAAAATAAGGGGTAAATTTCATGATATTTAAATTAGTATCATTGAAAATATAATTTTTTGAATTTTAGGATAGCGTAAAAATAACTTTTGTGCAATATTATTTTCGAAAGTTATCATATAAAACGTCAAAATTTTACTTACTTTTTAATTAATTAAAATTTGAAAGCAATTCCACGAAGTGTACATTCCTACCCTCCAAAGTACATTTCTGTAAAAATTGGGAGCTACTGCTCCAACGGTCTGCTAGCAGACCGGCAACATTCACACACAAATAGTCGATATTAATATTAGTTGATATAATTTATAACTATATTTTCCATTTGTTGTAATGAAAAAAACTATGTTCCATTGTGTCATATTTTTTTTATCTCCCAATACTTTTTTTGTTTGCTTTTCAATCTAAAGTATAAAAGTTCTATTTATTTTTCCACGCTCCTGGATTGACATAAAATGCGACATAAAAAATATTATGGAAGACCAACCTGATCACCAAAGGCGGCTAGAAATTAATGAACTTGTTGAAGAATAAGCTTATCCGTTTAAACACAAATGGACTTATTACAAGTTAACAAACACAAATGGTTATAAGAAATAACAACAATTTTAATACTAATGGTTATGAAAAATATAAATAGTAGCAATTTCAAGTTTTTTGTTTCAACCGCGAATTTGCCTTTTGTTTTTATTCATGGTGGTTAAAATTAAAGCTTCCCTATTCGGCGTAATTTAGAGAAAACTTTGTTTTCATTCATGGTGGTTAAAATTAAAGCTTCCCTATTCGGCGTAATATAGAGAAAACATCAATTATCGTGAAAACAATAAATACCATGCTGATAACATTTTATATTATATTTTTTATCATTTTATGACAGTATTGTGCACCAATGACTGTTTTAAATACAAAAAGAACTCATTTTTATTAACCCCTTTTTTTAAAAGACATAATCTTATTGGTAAACTCACGAAGCTTTTCATAAATTTTCAAAAACAGTTATGCAAATCTATGTAAATGAGTGGAAAGAATTTAGATAATGTTTCAATCAAAGAACCAATGTGTGAACTTTTTCTGCCTTATTTTCAACCTTCCTTTCGCTCGGCCGCATCTAATCTGTGAGATAAGGCACCTGTATTTTTTTGTGCCTAAGTGCGGATTTTGCCGAGAAAGATGTGGAACCTTCAATATCTTCCAGGATCTCTACCAGTCACACTATTGTATCGTGGGTATTTTTTCTCTAGTGCTGTTTTCATGTACGTGAGGAGCACGTTAATCTGGTATATGAGTTGCAACCGATTACGTTTGTATTTTTGATTTACCAAATTTTTTCAATTTTTCTTTTTATACACCTGCAAAAGTTAGCATATCTGTGTCCGAGCCCCTACTTCAACGATATTGATCGTTATTTCCAACATATTGTTTCAAAAATGTCGAATTATTTTAGGCTCCCAACGACAACAGTTGTCATTGCTAAGGAACCTTACGGAAAAACAAACGTCAACTCCCTACTGAATTCCTGGACATTGCAAGGCAATTTAACGCTACAATATTCTTTTAGACATAATTTCGATATCGATATCGATAAATTAATATCACAATAACATTGATTACAATGGCTATGAATTTTTATCTTTTTAAACTTTTTAAAAAATAGTTTTTAAAGTGGTTTAAAAATCTTATTCTAACAGTTAAAATGAATTCGATGCAAATACGCCGTAATTTTTGCATAACAACTTCGAACAAATCCGCTATAATTTGAGAAAAATTTATCTCCAAATGCGTATGATTTAATATTAAACAAATCAGTAGATTATAAGCAAAGTCAATAGAAGAAAAATGCAAGATACATATAGGAAGTTAATTCTCCACATCTAATAAATTATCGTGAAGGTAGATGGCAGAACGAGTCAAATGAATCGGGTATGTAACCTTTACTCTAACGAATCTTAGAGCGAGTGATTCCACGGGCGTCTAGCAGAAGGATCTTGGCAGTAGAGAAAATAGGCGTCGTATGTGTGGTCAGGTTTTTTTACCCAGTCGGATTAGGGAGTGGCAGTGTGGTAATAGCTCATTGTCACTTAATAATGGCATAACAATTAACATTACATTCTCATTGTATCTAAAAATTCATTTGTATATCTATGTAAATATCTCTTAATGTTTTAATGAAATGATTATTTGGAACCATTCTTTCATGTTAATCTACCCCTATACAGACCAAACCAATACCCGCCTTCACTTTCAGTTTGGTTCATTACGCCAGTACATTTTGTGGTGTCTTGTGTTGACGCGAGACCGAAAAAAATGTATTCTAATAGAACAAAATAAAGTAAGAATAATAAAAGGAATATCATAAAAATAAAAAGGTTATGAAAACTAGAAGATTTGTGCCCGTCTAAGACGGGCTTCCAGCTTGCCAACAGTATCTCAGATATGATTCTCACAAATTTACTGACGAAAGTTGTTGAAGAAAATCTTATGCAGATTGCCAGAGTGTTCAAGAAATAAAAAAGCATGGGAAACAGAACTGATGAAGCAATTGACATTAACTTTCGCTTTTCCCGAGTAAAAACAATGCTAAATCCTCTAACAGAAAAAAGGCATTATCAAATATAAAAAATGATAAAGTGATCAATGCAAATCTTTCAGTAAAAGGAGACTTTTTCATCGTAAGAACGGTTAAGGAATATTCAATTCTAAAATTAGGTACGGAAAAGAAAGAACCCTTTTAACAAAAACTAAACTATTCCAAATTTTTCTTCGTGTACAAATTAAATATAAAGAAATGGAATGTATTATAGATTGTCTATAGAAAACTAATCACTAAATCTTTATAATATTTAAGATAACTTTCCTCTTAAATATTCAGTTCAAAAATTAATTAAGTTAAAGGAAGAAAATATCGGATGCAAAGACATCAAAATAAATGAAATTCACTTCCCCTCTCAAAAACTGCAATGATATCTGGCACGCTCCGAATTCTAAGAAAAACCTCGGCTGTTCCCCCAACACTTCTGGGCGAGCCATTCTACCGAAGAAAGAGCGAGCTGCGGGTATGAGCCACACCCACATTCCTTTCGGCACTCTCCGTATTCTAAGAAAAAGAAACCCCTTCCTAGTTCCCCAAAATCACTCTAACGAAGAGAGCGCGAGATGCTGGTGTCAATCACTGCGTCTTTTGGCACGTACCACACTCCTGAGCGTTAGTTCCATACCTGGATTTTTCTAATATACTTATAGATATAAAAAGAGAAAAGAAGAAGTTATGAAAATTTAAGCTTTAATTACTAGGAGAAAATAATAATAAACAAAATCCATTATAACATAAGAAATCATAAGCCAAAACGAATTAGAAGTACCTACTTCTGACTAGATTAGAGATCCAGTGCGACTTTTAAAAATACTGTCACGTTCTGTTCTAATAGAAAAAACTGAAAACAAGACTACAAAGTAACAGATTAGGACTTCAAATGAACAAAATCAAGATGATAGAGTAATTAAAAATGAAAATATGACGTTGTCTTCAAGAAGATAAGGAACGAAACACAATTTTAAAGTTTTCGAACGGTTCTAAACTGTGTCCAAATTTCAAATCACAATACACGAACCAAATGCTTGGTCATTGAAGTAAAAACATTTGTCAAATTCAAAAACTATGACACTCGCTGTAGATTGTAATTAAATACAGCTTAACATCAGAATATCTTTCCAATTTATCTAGTGATGAACTAATATTGCCATGTTTTGGCAATGGAAGTTCTAAATTCTAAGTTTTGAACTTATTTCAAGAGTTGCCTTTAAGCCGTTCGGGACGAGTGCCGCATATATGCGTTTCAGCACGACTCATCTCAGGGCCGAGCGCCGCATATGTGCGTTTCAGCTTGACTCATCTCAGGGCCGAGCGCCGCATCCTTGCGTTACGGCGAAAGTGCTGGTGTGGGCCGAGAGCCGCACATATGCATCTGGCTTTTGGAACAAAATGTTTTCTATCAGATGGCGTTACTATTCTATGTTTTTTTCAAAAGATTTGTCCCGTACATTAGTATTTCTCTCTTCGAGGTCAGATTGTAGTCGACCATGTGTCTGTGAATCGTTCTATTAGAATTATTTGATTTTTGAGAGCATAAACAGAAACACGTGCTGGCGAGTGTAAATAGAAGCATGTGTTAAAGAGCTCTTTAACTCATTTTGGAGTGATTGGTTTATACTTTCTCCTCTCGCTTGGGTTGAGATTTTATGGGAGATATTCTGTCAAGTTTTTTTATGCCTCTCTGTTATATTTTTGCAGTTATTGCTAAAAGAACGCGTTAACTTGCCGAGGAGGTCATTTAAATTTTTAAATGACAAATTTATGGATTTTTCCGACGTTAGTGATAAAGCAATAAATTATTAGAGTTCTTTAGATAGTTATGAATCATCAAATTCTGAATTAGAAGAGGATAGTACTAATATATCGATTCCAATTCCGTCATGTCAGTGGAGTCCTAAAATAGAAGATTTTTTAGAAGGCTTTGAAGAGTTAATTATTACAATTTTCTTGAAGTATTTTATAATATTGAATGTAAATATTTATTTTTCCCTATATTTTCGAATTTTGCATCAATAATCTAGTGTTTATTTAAGTATTTTCAATTATTATATTGAACTACACTATATTTTTATTTTTTATTATTAAAAATCAAGTATTTTAATTAAACTTTTTTATGATTTAGAATATGATATCGTTTACCGAATATTTAAAAATGGTTTCATTTCTCTGTAAAGGACACTTTTTATACATTATTATGTAACGCGCACTTTTAATTCATGTTAGGCTTAGCGGGAGAAAATGCTTCGGCCGGTGGGCACAGAATGCGCTTGCCATCTCCCGGCCGGTGGGCACGTTTCCTTCAGCGAGCGGCCGTACCGAAGGAGTTAAAGAGAGAGACGTTTAAGAAATTATATTCCAGCAGTTAAGACCATTTTTTTCTAGTAGTTGTATAATAAAATAATTTAGGCATTGAGATTAATTTAAGAAAAGAAATTCATTTAGCTTACTAGATGGCATTATTTTTGTTAATTAATTTTATTAATTAATAAATAATTACCAAGTCAAGACACTTCGTTATAGTTTGAGATAAGAAATTGGAATATCCATGTTTTTGTTTCATCAAAAAATTTCCCGAGAATTTACGCCAACCTTAAAAAATGCATTTAAAAATTTATGAATTTCGTGGGAAGCATATTCCAACGGCCGTAGAAAGGGTTAAACTGAATAATTGCGATTTTAAAGCCTGAAAACAAAGCCTTTTAAAATCTCGATACTTTTATTACCAAAAGCCTGATACCTTGTACGCAAAGAAACGAAGGTGATAAAAAAGAATAGAACAAAGAAAAAGGCCAAGATGCAATTGATTTGGTTTAATAAGTTGGTAGAGAATGTCCTACTCTATTAAATTCCGAAAAGCAAAAGCTGAAATACAAAAAGTTTATTTAGCTTTTTTATATAAGTGTATGTATAGACGGCGAAATTACGGTGGAAGTTTTGTAAGAGGTTTATTTGGAAAACCTGTTTTCCCTTTCCTAAAACAAACAGAATTAAACTATTTTTGTTTTCAAGGATGTCAGTGAAAAAAAGTCGGGAATCTATTTGTTTTTGTACTTGCTTGCTTCGAAAAATAAATATCTTGCTATCTATCATAAAATGTTTTTATTTGTTTTTGCAGAATTTTACACTGGAAAGAAAAAAAGTAGATCAGATTAAATATTTAACTTTTCTTTTCTAATTGAGTTGAGGAATAAACAATTTATTCATTACTTTGTAAAATTCTGTGATTTATTTTTGGTAAGATAGGCTTAATGTAAATTAAACATGTTTTGATTCAAGATTTAATGGAATATTTGTTTTTAATTTTTTCCCACTCTGAAATTTATGAGAATATACAATACATTTAAGTACAAGTTAAAAGTAAAGTAAATAAATGCTGATATATTAAAAATCTTTTCAACATTTACTTACATATTTTTAAGAGGACATACGACTGTTAAACCACGAAAATTTTCGATTTGATGAAAAAAAATATTATTTACGAGTTTTTTCTGAACAATTTAAAACAATCCACCTTAAAAAATTCTCATAATTATGAAATTTATGAAGAAAAATGTATCAACGTAAACATTGAAATGGCCATATATTTAAAGCGCTGTATCTGAAAATGTGTGTTTTTTTCATATTGCGCGCACAATATCTCAAGAACTATTCAATATTTATTCATAAAATTTTTACTGAATATGTATTGTGCTATGTTCTACAAATTTAACCACAATTTTTGTACATAATTTCTCCAAAGAAGTTTCTTTGGGGACTTTGAAAATTTGAATTTTTACTATTTTTAACATTCTATTTTAAATTGTTATATAAAATAGAAATTCAATTTACATGTTAATAAATTGAAGTTCTGATTCTCAAACAGACTTTTAGCAGTACTTAAGGTATCCGAACACGTCCGGAGCACTTTTTTTTAAAAAATGTGAAATAGAAGCACCAAAATATGTTTTTTAGATTCGAATTTAATAAAGATTAACAGTAGAATATGAGTTTTGAGTATAAAGTATTATAAATTTACCAAAATCTTGAATTTCTGCTTATTTTTAGAGGAAATTTCCAAAAACTTCAAACATGCTAGAGGTCAAACTTTTGTAACAATTCAAATAAAACTAATACTAAAATAAACTACATGCTATGGACTAGTGCTTGTACTAGAATCTTAACAGTCTTTGAATAAATAGAAATTTTAGAGCTAATCGAACAATCATTATAAGATTTTCAGAAAATTTTTTATGTCATTTCTCAAATAAAAGACTACAATTAAAAATATTGTTACAATATACATTATTCTAGTACATTCACTAGAGACACATTTGAAGAAAGTGTTCACAAAATTGCAGAACAATCGAATGATAATATCTTGAGTGATAATATCTTGTAAAAATTATGCATAACATCTAGTTTTGAGAAAAATCAAATTTTAGTTTTGCCACGCGCTTAAATTAAGTATCTAAACTTTAAAAAAAATTCCTAAAAATATACTAACATCATATTAGCTTGCAGTTTAAAAGAATTTTAGACAGGTTTCTGTCCCTTTAAATGACAACTTCCGGTTTTCGGCTTGTTATAAAACAATTAATATCTCATCTTCTAATTAACGTACCGACAAAAGTAAATATGTTTTAGAAAGGTAAATGAATGAACTATTCAAAACATTAAAAATTAAAAAAAATGGGAATTTTGTCTTAAAATCGACTTTTCAACGTGTTCGGATACCTTAAATGCCCAAAATATTGTGTTTAGACCAATATTTTATTCGTAATCATGCTTGCAAGGTGACTATCTCATTTTTTCTCTAAAAATTATACCCATATTCATTACTCTCTCAAATAAATATATGTAGAAACTAACTTTAGCATTTTTGTTCATTTAAAATTGTAAGAGATGGCACCACTAATAAAATCGTCTGTTTTATGGCGAAGTGACGTCACGTCACGCGGCGGGAATTAAATCAGTTCGATGTTGGATTTTCACCGAAGCGGTCGTTATAATTTAGGCTCGCCGTTTTCTGAGCGAAAGTAAATTATGAATTAGCCTGGTGCTATCTCGGAGGTGAACTTGCTCTTATGTTTATTGTTTTAACCCCTTTGTAAATAGTTAAATGTTTTAATTGTGTTTAAATAATAAATTAGTTGATTTTAACTCTCCCTTTTCATTTTGCATCAAATTAGAACTTTTATCCCCTAGACACCTTTCCTACATATATACCAATATAAAGGTTTAAAAAATGCGTGCACTATAAGAGAAAGAACAGATATTCTTCCTAGGAAAAATAGAGAGTTTGTGAATTGCATTGTTTCAGAGATATAATGTATCGAATTTGACAGTTTCCCTCCATTTTTCCGAGGTTTAAGAGTTGTATGTCCCCTTAACTATTTTTAAAGTAATGAGCTTTCAATTAAAACAAATAAATGCTGAAATAGTAAAACTTTTTCAACATTTAATTGTATTTTTAATTATTTATACAGTAATTAGCTTTCAGAAAATCTTTACATGAATGCTCTTCAAGTGAAACATTTCTAATTGAAATTGAAAATTTATGGTCTGTAATATATCCTGTGCGAAAATTTCTAAAATAAATTTTTGAACTTAGCCCATTAACGACCTCACTACCTTCTGTGTGAAGCAAATGGACAAAAAATGTTTTTTAGACGTATTAGAGTCTAATTTAAAAAAAAGGAACAGGCGAAAAAATATTTATTTTTATAGAAGATGCAAAATGCTGCTAAAACGCAACGTCAGGCAAAGCCGATTACTTTTTTGATACTTGCAAATCTTCGAAACAATCGCTATGTAAGGGCACATTACATTTAATTCAAATATCGGCTGCCATCTGTGAGATCTATTTAAAATTAAAAGAAAAATTGTCCAGAAAAATTGTCAATTAAAAAAATATTAAAGAAATAGTTTCAATGAGAGCGAAACAGTTTTTTTCCCTAGAAGCATAGCTTTGTCTAATGTAATACAAAAATTAATTTTAAAAAAATCACTTGATAAGAAAAGAAAAAAAATCATTTCACTAATGTTGCGAAAACGCAACGTCAGTCATTAATGGGTTAATTTTATAATATAATAAAGTGAAAGCTTCTCAATTTTATTTAGCTATTTTGCAAAAATCCAATCAGTCAAAAAAATTTAAATATTATGCGCACTTTTCTGCCTTCAGAATGTCAAAAAGGCTTGATGACTTGGTAGCTCAGTTTCGAGACACAATTGTCACGTTATGTACTGATAACACCAAACGAGTTAGTATGTTAGTTATGTTAGTTCGTTAGTATGCACGGCATGAAATCGTCTGGGTCGAACGTCCTCCCTCTAAGTGCTGTGGATTGACTAATCATAACAGAGGCGAATGTTCAAGTGTCCCTCTCACCACCTGACCACCATTCAAAATCACAAAGTCCCGAAGTATCCCTCGTATTGCTTTAAAACAGTGCATTAACCTAACGAAACTTACGAAGTATCTCTTCTTAACTTTATACTTCAGGACTTCAATAAAATGAGAAAACTACTTTAGCTATATCAGGCCTTCGAATCTTAGCTCCCGGTTTTACCCCAATTTCCTTTAGGCGTGTGTATATGGCGATATTGTGGTGGGAGTTTTGAAGAAATTTCTTAGAAAAAAATTCATCCTTTCCCACAAAACAACAAATTCAACATATCTTTATTTTATGAAAAGTTGAATGTTGAAGCTTATTTTTTCTGTGTATCGGTTTTTGCGATAGCTCGAAATAAATAGGTCGAATTCGATAGATGCTAAAAATAATAGTATAATTGGGAAATAAATATATCATAC
>BGPR01000996.1:118749-129694 GCA_013235015.1 Araneus ventricosus | reverse complement strand
GATAAAATTTGGTACACAGTTTTATCGTTATGAATGTAGGTCCGTATAAAAGTTTGGGCCAAATCCGTCAAAAAGAGGCGTTCAAATTGCATATTCAATTTCTTTTAATCCGATTCTCATGCGCATGCGTATTGGTAGCAATCTGTTATTGTTGTAAATTTTATTTACAACAATAAGTAATGTTTTCAAACATCAATTTTTAACAATTTTTTTATTGTTGTAAATCAAACCTATCTTATTATTTCAGCAAATCTCTTATTCACGCGCTTTTGCAATTGTTACGGTTGTGGCAGTATAAATTGTTTTCTTGGGAATTCAATTCCAAAGCAGAATTTTCGCTTTAGTATTCATTGCATTGCCTATTTTATCGCATGCTTCAAAGTAATATTTTTTTGAAACGTGGCAACAGATATTTGATTTCAGGTTTGTTTGTTTTTTTGTTTTACTTTCTCGTATACAAAGAGAAAGTATTGTAATCGTCAAAAAAATTCGAACTCGAGATTTTGACGAATCTCTACTTAGAAAGTATACGAGAAAGTTTAGGGGAGACCACTCCCGCTGGTTCTCTTAGTTAGACTGTAATACGTCTAAAAAACAATTTTTGTCCATTTCTTTCAAACAGAAGCTAGTGCGGTCGCTAATGGGTTAAAATCAAAATTAATCCCTCGGCCAACTGAAAACATTGTTATAGACTGATTTTAAAGGTTTTGAGCCCATCACCAAATCCGATATTTTGAGCATCAACTACAGTCAAACCTCGGTATAACGACATCATGATAAAACGAACCTCTGTTATAACGAACTTTTCAGACAGCCCCAACGGAACTTCTATATCACATATACATTTTCAAATGTAGCTAACTAACTTCAGAAGGAAGAAATTCGGATTTAGAGAACTAAAATTCCCACTTTTCTTAGCTAAAAGGTTATAAAAGCACATAATGAATGCTTTTTCTCAAAGCGAAATTGAACATTTCGACTATTGCGATGACGACTCGATTACATCTGATGCGCCAAGTGATGAAGATATAGTTTTCCTCATGAAAGAAAAGAATGATTTGATTGAGGAAGCATCTTCAGATGAATCGTCAATCAAATCATTTGTCGAAGGTGATGCAATTTCAGGTCTTTCAAATCCTGATGTGAAGGCAATTGTGAACATTTGCAAACTTTTTTTGAAATAGTGGATAAAAATGTCATGAACTCGTTTTTAATTTATCATAAGAAGATAAATGAAATGTATATGAAATCTAGGAACTTTCAACAAAAAATCAAGGCTTATTTTCATACTTTAGAGAAATAAATGCAAGTTCAATTAATTTCGCTTTTTAATGTTTTAAAAAACAAATATTTATTTTAATTTATTATAGACCATAAATCATTATAATTCAGAGTAATTAATTTGCTCAACACAAATATGCGATTAAGGATTATAGCAATTTTTTTTGTAGCCAATATTTGAAAAATCGGATATAGCGAATCCTTGTTATAGCGAAATTCTGGAACAGTTCGTTGAAGGTTCTTTATAACGAGGTTTGTCTGTAATTGATCATCGGAAGGTTTTATACTCAATGGAAAATTTAGTGAACAGAAAACTATAAATCTTGCCTTTTTGAAATAATTTCTTCTGAAATTTATAATCGATTTTAAAATTTCAGTACATGTTGCTTATATAGGATGATTATTCGGAAAAATGTTTATATGTATTCATTCTAGAAAATAACATTCAATTAACGAAAAAGCTTAACAAAAACGCGCTCTGTTTTCTTCTTACATAATATTTTAAACCTTTCCTCATGTTCTTGAAATTCTGATGACTTCATTTCACCCATTTAAAGTATTTATGATCGAAATTTCATTTCAGTAACAGATCTAAAGATTACTCCATAGGTATCAAGGGAATTCTCATAAAAAACCATAATTTAAAAGTTGCATTTGTATATATTATTTGGAATGCGTCTCTAGAATAAATTTAAAAATATTTTTCAGTAATTGTTTATCGAGTTTTCTTCTTTTTATCGTCTGCATTTTAAAAACGGAATTATAAAAACAATTGTTCATGTATTTACTTCCTTAACTGTAACTGTTAATATATGAAATATTTTCCAAAGGATAAAATATTTCTCTTAAAATAAAAGATAATTTCAAAATGAAATCATTTTGAATCTCAGAAAGATGTTTCTTTCATAAATTTCCAGAAACAAAAAGTCGTTCTGTTTCGAAAAACAATGAAAAATTAACCTTCTTAGTTTTTATTCTAATATGCCCTTTGAATTAATCTTCAGAATTTTATTTATGATTTTTAAGAAGCAATCTCGTAATTCTTTTTAAATTGTTTTAGTAAACAAAATAATCTTCGAGAAATTTAATTCAAATAGTTTATTCCGTTGCAAGAAGCAAACCGTAAAAATTCTATAGATAAATCTAAAATATGCGATATTTCAGCTTAGAAGAAACATGAATAATGGATTCTCATTAAACTAAGAAATTTTAGATATGAAAGTAGATGTGACTTTTTATGAGATACTTCATAATTCTATAAGATAAACCTTTCATCATTTCCCAATAAAACTCCGGAGGGAAAAGGAAGTTTGCATGAATAATTTAAATTTTCATTTTTAATAAATAATATATCATTATATTTATATTTTCAGAGATATTTCACTGTTTTATTGAAAGCATTGTTTGAAACAAATGGTTGTTTTTTTATAAAGAAAAGTATTCTAAAAGGAAGACAAATCAGTTTCTGAATTATTTGTCGTTGAAAGTTATCGCCTGTTTTGTTCATTTTTATCCAAGTATGGAAATTGTCAGATTTGTTTCGCGCCAAGAGCAATTCCGTAGAAATCTTGAAATTTAAAATTTAAAGAATTAATATGCTAAAGGGAGAAGTTTTAATTTCTCTTGTTAAAGATTTTACCATTCAAAATTAGATTCCTTAAAATGTCTCGCTTCAATGATCTGACTAGATATGATTTGCTGGTTAACAAATACAGATCATTCTCAGATACGGAAACCTTCCGCGCTCTTGCACCTGCTCCAGGCAAGGTTGATTTCCCAAAAATAGGGGGGGGGGTGAGAAAAATGGAGGGAGAGATGTTTACATTTTATTCAGAAATTTACAGAAACATTTTATATTTATTTATTGGTTTGCTGTAAAGACTAACTATAAAAAGACTAACTAAAAAATACGTATAATCAGACTGAGGTCATGACCTAACAATGAACTACGGAAAAGCGCTCATCTTACTCATTGCCTGTTACCCCTTTTCGTAGTAAAATCACCCAAACGTGCTAGTGTCGGAATTTTAAAACGAACAGTAGTAATAAATGTTTCAGTTATTTTTGCTTTGTCGTTTACGAAGTAGACAGAGAAAAGAACTATAATTGTCGAAAGATTTCACTTCGAGAGTCTGATGAATCTCCATGCTTCTCCACGTATGTAAACTCGATAACTCAAGTAGACAGAGGGAAGAACTATAATTGTTCAAAAACTTCACTTCGAGAGTCTGATGAATCTCCATGTATGTAAACTCAATAACTCAAGTAGACAGAGAGAAGAACTATAATTGTCAAAAAACTTCACTTCGAGAGTCTGATGAATCTCCATGTTTCTCCATGTATGTAAACTCGATAACCATGCCTACAAACAAAGCAAAAAAAGATGCAGCAGCAAGTGGAGAACATCAATTTATCACATCAGCACTGAGGTTGACATCTCTATGTTGTAAATTCATTTAATAACATTTTCAGTATGTATCCTATTCGCAACAGCAGGCCTTAGAGCTTTAGTCTTATTTTCAATATTTTAAAAGACAAAATTGGGTATATTGTTTAAAGGTTTAGTGTTTAGTTATATTAACGTCCCGTTTTGAAGCAACACGAGGGCTACTTTGGGATGAACCTCGTAATTTTGAACCACGGTGAGATGACGACACTTGAGCTGGCACCCCCTCTCCAAACTTCCAAGCCACACCAGCGGGAGGACGTTTGGCCACTACGTATGATTTGGTTTCCATTGGCCCATACACGGCGGATCTTCAGTAGAATCGGGTTTCGAACCTAGAAGCCTCCGGCCCCGAACCCGAGACCTTACCTCTAGGCCATCGCGGCCTCATGTTGTTGAATGGCAAGACAGGCCATTTAAGGATTAATGTCCCTCTGAAAGGTAATACGAGAGCTATTTTCTCACGGACCTCGTAATTTTGAACCACGGTGAGATGACGAGGACGACACCTGAGCTCGCAGCCCTCTCCAAACTTCCACGCCACACCAATGGGAGGACGTTTGACCCAATGCATATGATGTAGCATGCAACAGATCCACATACGCGACGGATCTTCAGAGGAATCGGGTTTCGAACCCGGAACCTTGCGTTGCAGAGGCCTTGCCACTAGAGCCTCAATTATCCGAGCTGATTGGGACCAAATCAAATCGGATAATCGAGCACTTGGTTAATAGAATCTGAATTTTTAATTATGACTTTTCTTTCGAGATCAGTTCGACACGACCATTTCGTCTTCCGAAATGGGTTATTTGAAATTATAAAAATTAGTCCGTTAGTACAACCAATATTAACATTTTAACCCGTCGACCTACGAATTTATTTAACCTACTAGTTAGAAGACACCACCCATTTGGGATATTTTTTATTATTTCAATCTATGTAAGATGGTAAAGGATACTTGAGATATTTAAGCGTGTCCAAGTGATTTTTGAACTCAAAATTAATTGTACGGTGACTTAATTACGATTTAAATAACAAAAGTTCTGTAATTCGATGCACTAGTCAGACACGTTGTTGTAAGAGAAGGTATTAACACACTCTTTTATTAGTTATCAAACTTTTTATATGCATCTTTTGGAAACAGTTTTAATGAGGATTACAGTGGATATTACTGTGAGGGTTACAATTGTGGAATGTTGCTGATTTTCGCTGTTTCGTTTGTATTCTTTAACAATGTTCTCAGAAGGATATTTTCCCGCCTCAACCACGCAAAACTTTCCGACACATTTACAGTTCTTATTTTGTTTTCCTGTGAAAATGCATACAATTTTCTCATATCACTAGTGAAGTGCTAATGAATGGAATTGTGCTTTGATGTGAGAACGTCTTTCCACTCTTTATAGTGATAGTCGGTCGAATTTTCTTTTATGACACAATAGCGTCGGATTTGAATCGCTAATAACTACGAGGCTAATAATGCGAAAAGAATGGTTGGGCCCCACAACGGATAGATCATATCTATAAGATTTTGTCGCTTAGTACTTGTTTTGCCTGTGACGTACCAGTGTATGCGCATGCGTGTGATTGTTATAAATTATCTTTATGTAAGGTTATAAATAAGTGTAGCGTGGAAACGCGTATAGCTAGGAGGTTGATTCTGGTGTCATTTTAAAGAGCTTGAGGTGTATAACTAGGACCCAAAGTGAGACAATAAAAATATTCATCAGAATATAAGTAAAAATGGTATTAAATTGAAAATTTCAAACTCCGCATGTTTTTTCATTATAATATACAGAGTTTTCTTTCGAATTGTACGAAACTTACACAATACTTGAAAATACGTAAAGGAAACATTGTATTAAAATTTGAATTCAAAAATATGAATATTACAGGAAATATGAGCATTTGTAGTAAATAATATATTACTGCGCATACGCGAAATGTATTTCTATATACGGTCAACAGATGGCGCCGTGAGAAACTTCTCTGAAACATAAGAAAGGCGCAGTTGAGTCCGCGCCGCAGAGTTTTCGTGGAAACGTCGGGATAAAATCATAAAACAAGTATTTCGTATGTAATTTATCAATCTCTTTAATACATTTTTACATGGAGTAGTATAATGGTTACAGAATAGATAAATCACAAGTTTATCGTATGTAGCAAGGGTCTGTGGTAGATAATGATTTATCTATTCTGTAACCATTATACTCCTCTGCATAAATATTGTATTAAAGAGATTGATAATTAAGTTAAATATTAATACGAAACACTTGTTTCAGGATTTGATCCCGACGTTTTCACGAAAAATCTACGGAGAGGACCCGAACAGCGCCTTTCTTATGTTTTTCTTTGTCTTTTTGATTGATTTTGATTTTTTTTCTTTCCTCTAAATAGCTTCTTATAAAGGATATGTTATAAAGGATCATCTCCTGATAACGATCTTCTATATGCCTCCTCATCGTGAAAATCAGCTGACTTTGACACATTTTCCTGAAAAGATTTTAAAACAGCGGCTCGGTTAAACAGAACCTCCAAAATAGAATCCGAATAATCAGGGTTTCTACTGTACCATTGGTATGTCTCTCAGCCTAAACAAACCTCAAAAACATAGCAAGATTAACCTTGTCTCCGAAATATAATTAGATGCCTAATTATGCGGTGCAACTTTAATAACAGTGGAAAGTTGATTTGACAATTTAAGGAGCTGAAGAATATTGTTATTAATTTTGCTTCCACTTCATAAAATTAATCTGTGTTTTTGCTATTATATTATTTTTATTATAAGCGCTATTCAACAAGAGCTTGTAAAAGATGCACTATTTAGAATGTCGCTTCTGACGCGACATAAGAGTGCAAAAGGTTAACCCATTAACGACCGCACTACCTTCTGTTTGAAAGAAATGGACAAAAATTGTTTTTTAGACGTATTAGAGTCTAATTAAGAAAAAAAGTAACAGGCGAAATAAATATTTATTTTTATAGAAGATACAAAATGTTGCGAAAACGCAACATCAGGCAAAACCGATTACTTAAGGATTTAAGGATGAAGAGTGTGTCTCCGGCGTATGCTCCAGAACTGAGTTCCTAGCTTGTGCCGGGTTCAAAAATTATTAGATCAAGAGTATCACAAAACAAACAGCCTTCGTTTCAATCTGCTTAAAAAACAAATAAAATTGCCATCAGAAGATGGACTAGAAAAATTGCCGATCCAATTCGGTCAAGAGAAGAAAAAAAAAAAAAAAATGGCACCCTCCTAGAAAGGCCTCCATTTTCTTTTTAACCGATTACTTTTTGGATACATGAAAATCTTTGAAACAATTGCTATGTAAGGGGACATTACATTTAATACAAATATCTGCTGCCACCTATGAGATCTATTTAAAATTAAATGAAAAATAGTCCAGAAAAAATGTCAAGTTAAAAAATTTATAAAAGCAAAAGTTTCAATGAGAGCGAACAGTTTTTTTCCTTGAAGCATAGACGCTTTGTCTAATGTAATGCAAACATTAATTTTAAGAAAATCACTTTATAGTAAGAGAAAAAAATAATTTCACTAATGTTGCGAAAACGCAACGTCAGTCGTTAATGAGTTAAGAATAACACAATTTTGATAGTTTGTGATTTTGTGAAAATAATGTGGGGTATTTTTTCAAAAAATGGATTGAAAGTAAGAAAAGATTGTCTAACTAAAGAATTAATCGGCGTAAAATCAACGTTTAACCGAACAACAGATGATTTAAACGCACCAGTTTCTGAGCTAAAAATTATAAATTCCCGAACCTTCCAGCATTAGAAGAAATCACATGAAGAGAGTACTCGGAAAAAGAATTTGGAAGCCCTTCTAGGATGGCGCCATTTTTTTGTCTTGACTGAATCAGATCGGCAATAGTTCTAGGCCATCTTCTGATGGCAATTTTTCTTTCTTTTTCGATTAAGGATTGAAAAGAAATTTGGAATGAATAGGGGATAATAGTCTTTGTACCTGAAAATCCCAAAAACCACTTTTTCAAATCAAATCAAAAGAAAGCACTCTTAGTTTTCAGATATTATATTTTTTACACATTTATTTGACTTTTGGCCTTTTAAAATGCATCAGGTTCAAAAATTTGTTCTGAATTTACTACAGGAGATTACTTGATTATTCTGCTTATTATGAATATAATAGGGTGACCCATAGTAAACCGTGAAGTATATGGTAGAGGAGAAGTTAATATATTCGAAGTAGCAATAAGTAATGACGTAACTTTCTTTCATTACATGTGTAATATTGCCTTTCTGATCATGTGATCTTCGCTTGCTTTCGGTTCGTTTTATCTTGGGCTACCCTGCACCATTTTATGGAGAATCTTTTATAGGAAAATTAATCTATTTTAACAATAATTCAATACAATTAAGTTTTATAAATCAAACAATCGGATTCTGACTACTTCTGCCTTAATTTCAAAGTAGTATCATATCATCGTGCAATTATGATTCAGCAACCCAGTTGTAGACAAGAATGGAGTCCCAACCGATAAGCTCAGCATTTTGCAACAATAAATAAAATTAATCAATCCTTCCTTTCTTTTCACAAATGCTCTACTACAAGTCAGGTAGAGTGTAGCTGCAAGACTGCTTGATATGTTCTGCCCTCGAAACTTTTTTCTCTCCGCTAATACGGTTCAGGGGTTAAGGTCCCAGTGGGCGTCAGTCCCTGCATTAATCAGACAGAATCATGTTCCCTTTCTCGAACCTTCTTGTTTTTTCCACCCAGTGATTGTCATATTGTTTTCGGCGAACATCTTTAAAAGTTAGGACGAAAAAATAGAAGAAAGAAGGAAAATCTTTCATTGGTGATATGATTGCTTTCTTGGTGACGTGAAAACGTCTTTCTGCTTGTTACAGTGATAATCGATCTAACTTTCTTGTGTGTGACAAAATACCGTCAGATATGAATCGCTAATAACCACGAGACTAATAATGCGAAAAGAATGGCTGACCCCCACAACGGATAGATCATATCTCTAAGAGTTTGTGGCATAGGATTTCTTTTTCCTGTAACGTTATCGTACCAGTGTAAGCGCATGCGCGTTAACGTTATGAATTAGTTTTATGTAAGGTTATAAATAAGTGTAGCGTGGGAACGAGTTTAGCTAGGAGGTTGATTCTGGTGTCATTTTAAAGAGCGTAAGGAGCATTATGAGGATCCAAAGTGAGACAATAAAAATATTTATCAGAATATAAGTAAAAATCGGCATTAAATTGAAAATTTCAATTTCCGTATGTTTTTTTATTATAATACGCAGAGTTTTCTTTCGAATTGTACGAGGCTCACAGAATACTTGACAATACGTAAAAGAAACATTGTATTAAAATTTGAATTCTAAAATATGAATATTACAGGAAATATGAGCATTTGTAATAAATAATGTTTTACTGCTTATACGCGAAATATAGTTCTATATACTGTCAACAGATGGCGCAATCAAAAGCTACTCTAAATATAATGGTTAAAGAATAGATAAATCTCAAGTTTATTGCATGTAGCAAGGATCTGTGATAGCTTGTGATTTATCTATTCTGCAACCATTATACTACTCTGTGTAAATATTGTATTAAAGAGATTGATAATTAAATTACATATTGAAACGAAATACTTGTTTTATGATCTTATACCGACGTTTTCACAAAAAATCTACGGCGCGGACCCGAACTGCACCTTTATTATGGTTTTTTTTGTTTTTTTGATAATTGTGATGTCAAGGCGGGTTTTCATAGCTGGCTGACTGATCCGGAAGTAAATAAATCAGCATTATTATTATTCTATTAAACATAGTAGTATTTTTGTCATTCTTCAATATTTTTTGAGTGATTACGTTGTTGGTTCTTGCAGCTCTTTCTGTAGTACATTACAGTTTGGTATCCAGGAATTTATTGATGAATTTTCGAATGGATTTAAGAATTGTTTGAAGCAAAATTTTAAAACCTTCACAAAAAATTACCTATCTTCTAAGCTTTATAAAACGGATGCCAGCAAATATCAGGTCACAGTTTTGTTGATCTAAGTAGTCAGAAATAGAAACTTATTATAAAACATTTGAACATTTGATTTTGAAACACCACTGTAGCTTCGATGGATAATATTTGCAACAAAATTAAACTTAATCAGCAAGCGAAAGTAAAACGTTGCTTCTTAGCGGTCATTCTTATTAGTTTAGATCCTGCCATACAGCCTTAACTTTTCAATTTTCAAGAAACGTGACTTATATATCGATTACAACAATACAAAACATTGATATGATTATATAAAATAATAAAATATGTAAGAGATTGAAAAAATACTGCAACTTTAACATCTATAAGACAAAAAATAAACACTTATTTCAAACAGCAAAAGAAAAAGCAATTGCAAGCAGTTCAAACAATGCCAAACTTAAATTGGAGCAAAGCACTTTATGTGTATCATGTGAAAATGAATTGATTCCTTGGAATATCTCTTAATTTTGCAACATTTTTTTAGATTTTTGTTTTATTTTTAATGGATTATTCGAAAGTTCCACCATGTGTCAACCTTTGTTATTATTTCTGTGGTAATTCAATTGAAACACCAAAATTGCTTGCAATACCTACAAAAATGGATAAATTAATTTCTTTAATAATTTACTGATGAAAACCGTATTAATTATCGTTTTCATTAGATTTTCCTTCTTAAATGATTCGGTGGTAATAAAATCAATTTGTAATAAACATGAAGCTGGTCTTCATTCTAAAAAATAAAGAACGAGATTAAACCTTGGAACTTCCTGTTGGATTCGAAAGAATTATTGGGAAAAAAAATCTGCATCTGGTTAAAGTGAACATTGTTCATAGAAAAAGGACATCAAATTTGAAAAAAAATATGTAAAAGAAATCATTTAAAACGACTGCACATTAGAAAATTCTTTTGGACATAGGTAAATGTATCTTTCAGCTTGAAATTGTTGTCGATCTTCTTAATGACAGTTTATCTTGCTGAAGAAAGCCATCTGTCCATAATTGTGAAGCTTTGAGTTCTGGAGATATGTCTAACTGCGGCGCTAATGCAAGGGCAAATGTATCAGTCCAGTATCAGTCCTGCAAAAAGCCAAACATTTCGTTCTTCTGCCAACAATCCATTCACATATGATGTCGACGAACTCTGGAAATAATTGCTGCCGACCTAATGAAACATCCATCTTGCTGAAGGAAGCCATCTATCCA
>BGPR01000996.1:90967-118697 GCA_013235015.1 Araneus ventricosus | reverse complement strand
TCGCTCTTCTGCTAGGATACATTCACGTATGATGTCTACGAACTCTTGAAATAATTGCTGACGTCCTAATGAAACATCCGTTATTTTGTCGCTTAACAAGCAACAACACCTAACTCAATCTTTTGAAATTTCAAAGAGGAATACTCAATGTTTCGCAAGCAGTAATAGATATTTCTGAATATTTTTAACTTCTGATATAAACATAAGACCGTATGTTCCTACCAGATGTCAAAAAAATATTCAGAAATATTCGTTATTGATTGCGAAACATTGAGTACTATCTTCCACTTTGAAATTTCAAAAAATTGAAATAGGCGGTGTTGAAGCGGTCTCGTATGTTGCATTTGTGCTTCAATTCGTCATTCGGCAATAAGTACGGTGTCTGTCAAACTGATTAGGGCTTATTTTGGGTATAGGACTTAGCTTCATGGAAAATCAAGCTAGGGCTTATTTTCGATTAGGTCTTTGTTTGGGAAAAATCCAATAGTTTTCCAATGAAACAAACTGTATTCTAAAAAGACAACAGAATTAAAAATAAAGAATGAATTTAAATATAAGGAATGCGTTGTGTTCGGGATGTAAGTTGATCCAAGAAAACAACGCCAAGTTTCGAATGTAGCATTTATTTTACACAGTTCAGATTTGGAGGTCTTACATTTATATTGATTTGAAAGCGTTTAAACATACAGTTAAAGCTGTACTAATTAACATAAATATTAACAAGGATATAACAGAATGAATTTACATATAAGAAAAATGAATAAAATATAAACAAGAAGGAATAATATTAAAAATTAAAAACATAAACTTTTTTGCAAGAAATAAAAAGTAAAATGTTTTAAAAAAGCTTTTGAGAGATTCTGATCAATTGAAGTGCACACACGCGAACCAAAGACATATCATTAATATGAATAGATTTGCCAAATTAAGAAAAGGCTGTGCAGATTGAAATCAAATACACTTTAACTTTAGACCATCCAATGGACCTTATGCATGTGACATCACATCCTCCGACACGTGACCTGCCGGAGGCAGCCATTGGTCAGTCTTAAACAGCTGACTCAGAACTGCTTTTATTTCTGAGTCGCTTATAGGCCGATCGTTTTGGTTATTCCTCCACAGCTGTTTTTTTATACTCTCGAACCCAAACGGTGCATAAGGTCCATTAGACTTAATTTCGATTTTTCATATCTATAAACTAAGATTATTATAGATTTGGCAATGTAAGCTCTAAATTTTTCAGTAAGTTTGTGAACTTCTTTCAAGAGAAATCTTTAAGGAAACTAACGTTTGCAAAATCTTATTCCAGTAGTTAAAGTGAATCTCATGCAAAATATACTGTCATTTAGAAAACCTCAAACCATATTTCACTCCCGAAAATTTCAAGACATTTATTGTCAAATGCGTAAGATCTAATACATAAAAAATGCAGGAAAAAAAATGGGAACGAAAAAAACTAGATACAATCGATTTGGCTCAATAAGCTGGTAAAGAATTTATTTTATTGAATTAACTTCGGAAAAGTACAGGCCAAAATACGAGAAGTTTATTTTCATTTTGTGCCTTTCTCTTTATCTTGGTATGTAGACGGCAATATTGTGGTGGGAGTTTTGGAAGAAGTTTATTTGGAAAAATTGCTTTCCCTTTTCTAAAACAAACAGAATTAAATGATTTTTGTTTTCAAAGATGTGAATGATAAAAGTCGGGAGTTTATTTATTCGGTTTTGTATTTGCTTTGAATTTATTTTTTATTCGAAAAATAAATATATTTTTCCATCTAAATAAAATGTTTTTATATGCTTTTTCCAGATTTAAAACTGGAAAGAAAAGAGTAAATCAGATTAAATATTTAACTTTTCTTTTTTGATTGAATTCAAAAAATATTATTTATTACTAGCAATTATTAATTTTTTCATAACTTTATAAAATTCTGTGATTAATTTTGGCTTAAGTGGACTTAATGTAAATTACTCATACTTTGCCTCAGGATTTAATTAAGTATTTTATTTTAATTTTTTTCACTCTAAAGTTTAGAAGTATACGCAATGTACTTAACTTCAAGATAAAAATAAAATAATTAAAAGCAAAGATTATGAAAAATCTCCTTTTCAAGATTTAAATAAATTTTCAGTTATTTTTACAGTAAATACCTTTTAACCAAAATCTAAAAAAATGTTCCATGAATGTTTTTTAGCAGATAACTTTTAGTGTAAATTCAAAATGCATACAAAGCATAAAACAAGAATGTTTATTAAATAAATGTTCCTTTATAATTTAAAATTAATTTCATTATGTAAAGAGAGTGAAAGATTCGAAATTTTATTTTTCTATTTAGGACTCGTCCAATCACTCGAACTAATTCAAGATTTCGGGGTCTATTCTGGTACCCCGGTTGGTAGATTTCAAATTGTTAACGTGCGGAGACCCAACCGGGGGTACCAGAATAGACTCCTTATGCACTTACTATTTACTGCCTTCAAAATATTATAACGCTTCTGGATTCGAATCATTTGCTATTGCGCCACCGGGGCGTCTGTCAATTTCAGCATTTTGTTTGTAAATGGTTTTTGCGGCTGTCTGGTCTTCGAATGGCAACACGTTGTACTTCCTTAATATTTAAGATTATTTTTATAATAAAAATTTCCGTATATACATTGATAGCGTGAAAGGAATATGGCGGCCTTCCTATGAGGGTGCCATTTTCTTTTTCTCTTGACCGAATTGGACGGGCAATTTTTCTAGCCCGTCTCTTGATGGCAACTTTTTGTTTTGTTTTTTGAGGCAGCTTGAAACGAAGGCTGTTTTTATTTTTTTGTGATACTCTTGAACTAATAATTTTTAAACCCGGCACAAGCTAGGAACTCAGTTCTGGAGCATACGCGGGAGATAAAATCTTCATCCATCCATTGATGGCGTTGGTGATCGTTGTGTCTTGGCAATTCTTATTTAGTTTATACGTTCTATTGGTAAACCAGGTCCTTTTAGAGTAAGAGGAACCCTAACGCGGGGTTTGAGAAACCTGACTGCTTCGAAGCTACATAATCGATCGTTTGATTTCTGATACCATCTAAAGATGAGGTTCCCAATCTGAGGTACGAGAAAGTGATCTTCGTAATGGCGGAAAAAACAAATCGTAAAAATATTCTAGAATTGTCTTTTCTCCAGTGCTTATGAAAGTAAAAATTGTACGAGTGCGGAAGCTCATTCACGAAATAAGAAAAAGGAAGAAGTAGACTAATATCCATTAATTGACAAATAATTGGTTGTCACCACTCCCGCCGCCCATCAATAGTGTTGCATGATTATGCTGTAGTTTTACGAGGGGCCACTGTGTGTTTTGACGTGAAAACATCTTTCCGCTCGTTACAGTGATAGTCGGTCGAACTTTCTTGTGTGACAAAATGCCGTCTGATTTGAATCGCTAATAACTACGAGACTAATAATGCGAAATGAATGATTGCCCCCACAATGGATAGATCATATCTGTAAGAGTTTGTCGTATAGTGTTTATTTGCCTGAGACGTCATCGTATCAGTGTAGACGCATGCACCTGATTGTTATGAATTAGTTTTATGTAAGGTTATAAATAAGTGTAGCGTGGAAACGCGTTTAGCTAGGAGGTTGATTCTGGTGTCATTTTAAAGACGCTGAGGAGTAGTACTAGGACAAAAGTGAGAGAATAAAAATATTTATCAGAATTTAAGTAAAAATCATTAGTATAAGTATTAAAATTTGAATTTAAAAAGAATAATATTAAGGGAAATATGAGCATTTGTAGTAAGTAATGTTTTACTGTGCATACGCGAAATGTAGTTCTATATACTGTCAACAGATGGCGCCATCAAAAGCTACTCTAAACAAAACATAAGAACGGTGCAGTTCGGGTCCGCGCCGTAGAGTTTTCATAAATACGTCGGGATAAAAACATGAAAGACGTGTTTCTTATTAATTTTTAATTTAATTATCGATATCTTTAATACAATATTTACACAGATTGGTATAATGGTTACAGAATATATAAATTACAAGCTACCACAGACCCTTGCTACATGCGATAAACTTGTGGTTTATCTATTCTGTAACCATTATACTACTCTGTGTAAATATTGTATTAAAGAGATTGATAATTAAATTACATATTAATACAAAACACTTGTTTTATGATTTTATCCCGACGTTCTCACGAAAATTCTACTTCGCGCTCCCGAACTGCGCTTTTCGTATGCTTTTTTCCTTTTTTCTTTTCTTGTAGGGCACCCAGAAAACTCCTGACTCCCCTCTAAGCTTATTTTTCGACAGTTTTATTTAAAACTCGATTAAAAGCAGACATGACTAATTAATTATGACGATGAGTAATTGTTGGCTCTCGTCATAAGTTAATGCAGAATTATTTAAATACACTTTCCATTTGTTAGGACGCGGAACTGTTATAATAAATGGAATAAAATGCACAGCCAAAAATCAATCCTACAAATTTTTTTGAGTTAATTCCAGTCGTTTGACTGGCTAACCTAATCCCTTTGCGTTATTAATAAAAACCTTCTGTGCTGAGGAATGGTTCAATTCCAATTACATAACCCAGGAGGGTCGACTCAATACAATGGTTGTAGAGTCATTTGATGACACTGAGGAATGGTTCATTCATGCATTCACTACCCACTCCGAACCAGCCTGCCAAATTTGGCTTAAGGCTTTACATGGCCCGTGTACCGTCCTGCTCGCTATGTTCCGGGCTGGCCGTCCCACTGGAGCCGAGACGTGGTTCTGGGCTGTTTCACGGGGACTAATCTTCCTTCCCGAAAGGAAACGAAGTGAAGGGACTTGGGCTTTTTTTCCGCCGAGAATGTTGTCGTGTAGGGTGTCTCTACCG
Source organism: Araneus ventricosus (assembly GCA_013235015.1). NCBI lineage: Eukaryota > Metazoa > Arthropoda > Arachnida > Araneae > Araneidae > Araneus > Araneus ventricosus. The sequence continues at coordinate 113,827 of BGPR01000996.1, read as the reverse complement.
AAGCAGTGACAATGGTGGTGTTTTGCCAAAGTTTGGCTGGGATGATGTATTTAAATTTCAGGATGTCAGCAAGATGCTGATTATATGTAACAGAGCTGAATTTGAATGATATTGATTTGATTTTGGGTTAATTCAGTTTTTATAACTCATGAAATGTTTTATTCTTCTAAATTTGTTTTTATGTTAAATGTTAATGCCTTGTGTCTGTAAATAAATGTCTTTAGAATTTTTAAAGTACAGTTTTTATTTCTAAGACATTACACCTGGAGGGGGAGGTTTTTTCCATTATGTTCAAAGAAAATTTCATACTACACCGAAGCATTGGTGGACAAAGATACATCGAAATAAATTCAAAAATTTAATATAGAAAGCAAAATTATTGTTGCCACAACTTAATCAGCCGAAAACGGCCGAGAGAACATACACAATGCCAGGGTGCAGAAGCAACAGCAGTAGATAAAGAAACCCCCAAACAATAGTTAAAAAAAGTCATTTTAAATCCCAGCACATAACCACAAACAACACACCATAAAAATACAAGGTGTAGAAATCTAAAATGGGCAAAGGTGATTAAAATGACATAGTTAAAAAAAAACTAAATAGAAAATCACCTAGAGTTAAAATTTAAAGCTAAAAGTTTAAAAATAAAAGTTTAAAAGAGTTTACATTGAACACAGACAGCTTCACTAATCTTCAAACAAGATATCAGCTTGTCACGATTAATTTTACAAGACAAAATGTTTTCGAGCCACAGTGGCTTAGCATTCTCTGTGGGTCTCCCGTGGTGAAACTCATTTGTATAGCGATACTCAAATGCATAATGATCGGGGTTACCAATGGCCCCGCATTCGCAATAATGGGAAGATAGTATTTTAAATCTGCTGAGATAACACGGGAAAGGCCGAGGAATGGTTGGGAGGGGGGAGTATAACAGTAGGGGGTACTCAAAAATAAAAAGACTAATCAAGGGGTACTCGTGAGAAAAATAGTTTGGGATCCGCTGATCAAAAAATACAATGTATTCGTCAGCCTGGTCCACATGAAATCATCTAGGTTAAACATCCTTTTGTTGGTGTACTGTATATTAATCTAAATATCTGTATAAGCGTCGTTCTCGGTTCTTCATAACAGCTTCAAATCACTCATCACATTCGATTTTTTCTTAAACTTTTTATTGCCAAATCCGTAGAAGTTTATACGTAAAAAAGACAGATAATAAAAAATACAATCGATTTCTTTCAATAAACTAGTAGAGATTATTATATGGAATTAACTTCAGAAAACTACAGGACAAAACGCAGATGGGGTTTACTCTCTGTCAGTGTTTTTTTAATGTATGTATGAGTGTTGACGGTGATATTGTGGTAAGAGCTTGGAAAAATTGCTTTTTGTCTCCCTAAACAAATAAATTTAAAAGAATCTTGTTTTATAAAGAGGTGAATGCTGAAATGTATGGTCTCTGTTTATCTGTTTTTGTATTTGCTCAAAAGTATAGGATATTTGGAAATAAAATATGTCGTTCTTCAGTCCAATCGTAGAATGTTTCCATTAAGTTTTTCAAAAGCATACTCGAATGAAAAAAATTGGTGATATTTATTATTTAAATTTTCCTTCTTTCTTGAATTAAAAAAAGTTGCTACATTCAATGCAAAAAGGATGAACTAAATTTAAGCTACAAGAATGGATGAAAAGAAAACCAAATATATGCTTCCTTTCAAAATTTGTTAAAATATCTGTCTTCAATTTATTTTTCAAACTAGATTTTTCTTTTATGAAATGCACCTAAAATTTCTTTAATAGATATCAAGACAATTCTGTTAAAAACCCATCGATACTTTAAAAAATACATTAAAAAATCATTCAAAATTTCCAAAGAAAAATGAGAAAAATGTTTTTCAGAATCCTTTTAAGTAAACTTTTCTGATTTTGTCGTCTGCGTTTTAAAATAAATAAATGCAAAAATCTAAGCATTTGTTGTTTTTAATGTAGTTTTTAATATATGAATAACTTCCTGAGAGGTAAAAACTGACAAAAAGCTTTACAAAATAAAACTCTATTTCAATTTCTGAAATTCGACCCATTAAACATAAAGAGATTCAAAATTAACTCATTTTCAATCACGAAATGGACTTATTTAAGAATTTTCAAAGAACTCATTTTGTTGTGCAAAGCAATGAAAGATCAAACTTTACAGGTATATATTGAATATGTTCTCTACAATTAAATGACATGGCTTTGTTTATAATTTTTAAGAAGTACTCATCTAACTCTTTTAGTTGTCTTCCTGAAAAAAACAGAAAGGAAGAAAATTAATTTAAATAGCTTTATTCGCCTCCAAGAAGTAATTCTTAGAATCCTAAAAGGTTACAGCTCAACTTATTGATATTTCCTTTTTCAAGAAATATGAATAATGGGTCCTCTTTAAACAAAGAAATACCAGAACAATTCTGAGATTTCTAAACAGGTATTTAGTGACATACAAAAATTCTTTACAAGGTTTCATCGTTTTCAGATAAGATAGAAAAGAAAGGAATGAATGTTGCTTGAATAGTTTATATTTTCATTCAATATTTTTAATAAATAACTTTCAGACGTTTTTAAATTCATTTTTTAATAAAAATGTCCCTTCAATTTTTAAGGCATTGCTATAATGAAATGCATTGTGTGAATAAGGAATAGAATTTCAAAAATTAGATAAATAGACTCCTAAATTATACATTTGACGTTGTAGATTGTCGCCATTTTTATTCTTTTCTTTCTACCCAATTTGAATTGATAGCTTTTTTAAAGATGCAAATCATAGAACTCTGTAGGGTAAAGGTATATAACTACTCGAAATTACAAAAAAAGATATTCTGAATTGTAAATTTCCGCTGTATCAGTTAAAAACTTCGACATTCAAAGGCAGACATTTTAAAATGTTTACATCATCACTTTATTGTTACTTGGTTTGTTAGATGAATGCGTTACCTGGAATCGTTGCGAGAAAATTAAGAAGAATCTTTCAATTTTAACCCTTCATCCATGAGGTTGGAGAGTAAAGGAAAAGAAGAATTTTTCTTCACAACGCCGCTCCCTGTTTCAACTTCATAAAATCTGGTTAACTTCATCCATAACCATAACTTCAATAGACAGCAGGGTTGCCAGATCCAAATAACAAAATAAGGCCAAACCTTCTTAAAAATAAGGCCAGAAAAGGCCAAATTTGACAAATTGATTGAAAACGTCATTTGCTATTAGAAAAACAGCTATCCTTCATGAAAACGAGCCCCACTTGATAGGCATATGTTCAATGTTCTATTATTAAACTAAAATTTAAGTGAAAGAAATTTAAAACATTCCTTTTCTATTCATGAGCTACTTCGTTTGACGGCTTATTATATATCGTTTGAAATGTGTAATATCAAAAAATTATTAAAAACAATAGAATAAGTAATTAAAAATTGTTCTATAAGTCATTCACGAAAATAAAGCCAAAAAAGGCCAAAAATGAATTTAAGGCCAAATGAAAATTTCTAAGGGTAAAGGCCTTGAAAAAAGGCCAAATTTCCATAATTTGGCTTTAAAAAGGCCAATATGGCAACCCTGATAGACAAAGAAAATGGTAAAAAAGAAAAGAAAGAAATCAGCCCTGAAAAGTCGTACAGCTTCAGATAGCTTATTACATCTCTTCCTTCTTTCAATCTGTGTAAATCTGTATTTATTGCATTCCAGTTTGTCCCAATCAAGAACCAACACCCTTTCTATTCATAAACAAAAGAAATACATACTACAAACAACAAAGAAAAGAAAAACCAAAATGAAAGCAATCTCATTCCTCTGGGATTAAAAGACTCCCAAATAAGTAAAACAAACCTTTTAACAGATGTATTTATCCGGTAGATGGCGCTGTTTTACCTCTACTGTGATGACTTTCGGACAGTCGGTGTGTGAGAAGGCATTCGGCGATATCCGGTGTTTTAAACCGGGAAAATGTATTATTTTCTTCATCCTTTTCTTTATTCTTTTCTATGTAAAATGTAAATAATCATTAATCATCATTAAATAATTACTCATCTTTTCGTGGAATCCATTTCATTTCGTCCTGAAATATTTGTCCGTGAATTGAGTTATGTCTCGCTCAGTAAACTTTACAAACGTAGAAGAGCCGTTATAACCGTTATCTACCTTCCTAACCCTAACTCATCCAGTGATTCGATGCAAAACTATTAAAACGTTCTTAAGCTTGAGTGCCTGACAGAAGAGGAAACAGTCTCTTTTTCATTAGGTGCCTCCGGCCCTGGAAATTCATTTCTCGTCATAAACCTGTTGGTTTCATCGGAGATGAAAGAAATACACTGGAGTAAAAAATTAAGGAAAATTTCGTAAAATGCGAGAAATTTGCAATTAATACGAAAACTATGCTTTGAAATCAGTTCTGGCGAATCGTGTGTCATTTAATCGAGTTTCATACATATTTTTCAGTGAAGATTCGGTCACGAGGGCAATTAGGGGGGCCACCAGAAAGGGATGAAGGCGAAAATGGAGTTTGACCCATCCTGTTTCACAGAAAGCTAATAACGAGATGTAACTTTTATCGAAGGTTATGGTTTAATGTGCATAATATTTACATGCCTTTTCGTAAGCATAGCACAAATATTTGGGAAGATATAAATGTTTCTTTAAAAAATCCCAAATTTTTCCGCATGTGTTTTGATTATAACATGCGGAGTTTTCATTCAAATTATTCAAAATTTGCAGAACACTTGACAATATGTTACAAAAGTATTGTATTAAACTTTGAAGTAAATACGTTGAATAGTACAGGAAATATGAGTGTTTGTACTAAATAATATTTTACTGCTCATGCGCGCAACGCAGCGGAATTTTTCTTTCATAACTTCAAAGCCAGATATATAGAGCAACTTAAAAAATTCCAGTTGAATCCCGCTAAAATTCAGAAACCTGTCGGCATTTCAGTGAGGTGAATTTAAATTTCTCTTTGAGAGAAGCTAAGTGATGAGGGTTCTTGTACAAACTAATATTTTTTAAATTTGAACAGTAACATTGATTTTAGGGAAATTGAATATCATGAATACCACCATCATGTACACTTATAAATTAAATACATTATTTAAATTGCATTTCTTCGAATAATATTCGAATATTCAAGTTTAGAAAATATCAGTTTGTGCAAGAACCGTCATCATTTAGCTTCTTCAAGAGAAATTGAAATTCACCTAACTGAAATGCCGATATCCGCCTGAATTTTAATGGGATTCAACTGGAATTTTTTTTAAAGTTGCTCTATATATCTGGATTTGAATTTATGAAAGAAAAATTTCGCTGCGTCTCGCACATGCGCAGTAAAAAAGTATTTAGTACAAACACTCATATTTCCTCCAATATTCAACGTATTTACTTGAGATTTTAATACAATACTTCTGAAACATATTGTCAAATGTTCTGCAAATTTAGTATAATTTGAATGCAAACTCTGCATGTTATAAGCAAAACACATGCGGAAAAATTTGGGATTTTTAAAGAAAACCTTTATATTTTTCCGAATATTTGTGCTGTGTTTATGAAAATACATTTAAATAGTATGCACATCAAAAAAAACAATTCATAAAAGTTGCATCTCGTTATCAGCTTTCTGTGAAACAGGATGGGTGAAACTCCATTTTCGCCTTCATCCCTTTCTGGTGGTCCCCCTAATCGCTCGCGTGACCGACTCTTCACTGCAAAATGTGTATGATACTCGATTGAATGTCACACAATTCTCCAGAACTGATTTCGAAGCATTGTTTTCGTATTAATTGCAAATTTCTCGCATTTTACGAAATTTTCCTTATTTTTTTACACCAGTGTATTATCCCTGATTATTATATTTTAAAAGTTAATAAATAGAAATAAGCAGGCTTTGTTTAATGCTATAGAACAATTACTCTATTTATAGCCTTCCCAGATAGCACGTAAGTTTGCAGCAAGTTTGATTTTGAATTGATATTACCTTGTCATTGCAAATTTGACGCGTCAAGCTTAAAGCGAACTTGTGGCAAGTTCGCCGTGACAACTAGCGCCACCCTCGCTTGCAAAACGCGTTTGCCACAAGTTCGTCGTGACAAATAGCGCCACCTCGCTTGCAACGCAAGCTTGCTGTAAGTTTGCAGAACAAGCTTGATGCAAAGATAGCACAAAGAGATAATTATCTTTGTCTCTGTTTAAAAAAACATCCGATTTTTAATAGCATCTCCTAGACCGTCCTTCTTTTTATTAATTCAATAAATCAATGATAATTTTAAAAAAAACTAACTTTTTTCATAAACAAATTTTTTGAAACATTTTCCATCTTTTTACTAAATATAGCACTTGCATTTAACGTAAATAAAAAGTATTATTGCAATAAGATAACGGTAACCCGTGCCGACTTGAGGTCAAACTTGAACGTGAAGTCTTGTACGGGGAATACTATGGAAAAATTGCAAAATGTATGTTTCTTTGGTACATAAGACACCAATTTATTCAAAACAGATATTTATTACCATATTACAATAAAAGAGGCATTACTGGACATATTTTCATTTCAATGTTTGCTTTTTACTGTCAGACTGTCAGGATAGATCTTCATGTGTTCTTGTATGCAACGAAACAAAAGTTGTTTTTGTTCCTCTTCAACCGTTATTAAACCATGAAAGTCTTGCATAATTTTTACCGCTCTCTTTCAGCTGCATCCTTAACTGCTCTAAGCATTGAGGCTGTCTTTTTCGCGTCTAGGAACGAAGCGTTATTCGCCCATGAAGAGGGACTCTAGTGGAGAAAACTATCATCAATTTTGATTCTAGAAAACAATGATTGGCTTTTGACTGATTTGAAATCATCGATGCTTTTCTCTGTAAAAAATAAAATAACAGGTAACAATTGCGTGATATAAATAAATAACTAAATAAAAAACTACAAAATTAATGTATCAAATTCACCATACAATGAACCGCAAAGTTCTTCCTTTGATGGAATGTATCTTTTCTCATGGGTAGAGAAGATTTTTCTATGTAAATTTGCCACCATTTTTAATTTTGTTTCTTCGTCCACATCATCATCAAAAAGTGCCAATACTGCTATTTCGTCAGTAAAATACCATAAATCCTGGCTAAATTTCCGTGAAGCAGCTTTCGAGATACTTTCATTCACTTTTTCGTAAGCTTTCAAAGATTTCAAAAAGCACAAATCTTTGTAGGGTGCTTTAACTTCCAAAATCCATTGAAGCCATGGTTTAACGTAGATTATCACGATAAACAAGTAGACGTCTAACAGTGCTTCCTTGGTGTTTAATTTCAGCTGAGAACTAAATAACGATAGTTTTAGGGAGTAAATCGCTCGGGCCATCCATCTAGCTTAGTGCACGGGTGATTTAAAATTTTTGTTCTGCATCGCCACCTAAAAATAAGATAGAAAGTTCGATCAACTCTCGATAGTCATCTCTGACCATAACATTTTTAAGTTCAGCGCCGTAAAAGTCAAGCAAATTTTCAAGTTCGGTTACAGTTCGGGGCAATTCCACTGTTTCTCTATAGCACTGTATTTTAGTGGGATCGATGTTTTTCCAATTATCTTTGGGCTTTTTAAAGAGTGGAATATCGGGGCTTGTTGTCGCTTGTTTAATTTTCACTTCGAATACGGCCTTTAATACCAGTTCGTATACATGATGGCGGCAAGAGAAAAAAAAGCATTTCCCTATCAAATTTTTGCTCGAGGAGTGCACAAGCACCATTAAAACGACCTGTATTCGAAGGCGTAGTATCACAACAGAGAATTTAGACTTTGTCTTCGAGATTTCAATCTAAGATCGCCTTCCAAACAGCCTGTGCCTGTTCTTTGCCTGTAGAATTATCCAGTCTTGGCACAGCAATGAGTTGTTTTTTAAGTCCATATTAAATAACTATAGGCAAGCGTCTTCTTTCGATTTTCGAGCACTCAAAGCAGGTAACAGTTTGCCATCCCAATGTAAGGTCACTAAAGCCGGTACCTCGTTTTGGAAATCAATTTTTATGTTTTCCGCGCCTTCCTTCCGTTTGTCTGTTCGGATTCTTTGAGTTGAAGATTTGCTTATCGGAAATTCGTTAATGTTACATCCAAGTGCATCAATAGTAGCTTCAAGAACAAACACAGAATCTTCCATACTTAACTGACACCTGTCTAAGGCAGCAACTAACTTTGGAGTAATAAAATCTTTCCTCATTACTTATTTACTTGTCCCAGGTTCTGAGCTTTCGATCAGTGTTGGGAAATCTTCTGAATCTATATTTTCACTAGAATTCGAAGAGGAATTTTCTCGCAATGATTCGTATGATGCCGAGGATTTTGAAGCGGAAACATATTTGATTCGCGGATTTTCTTCTTTGACAACTCGAAGTCGCGCCCTTTCCTCTTTGTCGGTCTGTTTTTTATCCACTCCACCTAAGTGACCAGGTCGGCCCGGCTCTCTTTGGCGCTTCAAGAACATCCTATCTTCCTTCATTTTCATTAACTAAAGTGCATCAGCATGTGCAATGTCGAACAAATTGTCTAAATTACTTACAAATTCTTGTTGTTGCCGCTTGAATATGTCTTGTAATTTCTTTGCATTTTTTTGTAAGTCTCTCCAAACTTGATACACGATAACAAATTTCAGCACACAATTTGGCAACGATTTTGTAGGTATGCGTGCCTTTTCCCAAAAGATAATACATTCGCGAATAGCGAGATTTCCAATTTCTTTAAAAGTTAAATTCACTTCTCGAATATTGTAAAACAAAACTGCGAGAACTTGTCCATTAGAGGGAAGTTTTGAACCCGTTATTTGATGTTGTTTCTCCTTATTAAAAATATCACTTTTTGAGAACTACCCAATTCCACTGCCATGTTCTATTCACTGATTAAAAATTATACAAACATTTAGTAACAAAACAACTTAGAATTATAAGCACATTGACACATGGATGTGCTCTGTCCTGAGTAAGCTGGTACTGACACGTTTAGACGCAAGTCGGCACGGGTTACCGTGGTTCAAATTACATGAAATTTTATTTACAATTGTTTTGACATAAAAGGAAAAAAATAAGAGGGTATGCGTAGGAAAAAAAACGACTTTAATTTTTTTGGGACACCCTACTTGTCATGTCAAATTTGTTACAAGCTTATTGCAAACTAAAATTGCTATCTGGGTTGGAGTGTATTTCAAAGTATTCTAATACACTGATTTGAGGAGTATTAATTCAGGTACTGATGGGTTTGAAAGAATATTTTCTTCTTTGCATCTACGGTAGAAATAATAAAAGGAGCTATTTTAGTGAGATTAAAATAATTTTCTTGTAACTTGGTTAGGTTAAACTTTTTTAGATTGCCTGGCGCATATATATACATAATGATTTAAAATATGTTCCCATCTTTAAAATAAAGCCTTTTCAACGCCACATAGTTTTAATTATAAATGCATTACTTCAACTTTAATCTTAGATAAAGAAATACTTCTACTTTTGTTCATGTACACTTTTTGTTTATGTATGATGAATATTCGAATAACTTTTTTTAAGTGTTTATTGTGAGCAATAGCACTCAATGAACGAAAGCTGCAGAAACGCGCACTGTTTTCAACTCTTTTGAATTTTTTAAACATTTTCATGCTCTTGAAATTCTGATGACTTCTTTTCAACCATTTATAGTTTTTATGATCGAAATCTTATTTCAGAAACAAACCTAAAGATAATTCCTTAGGTTTAGAGAGAATTCCTACAAAATCGTTCTATGTTTAAAAAATTATCAAGATATATTATTTCGAAAGCGTTACCTAACATAAAATAAAAAGATATTTCAGTAATATTTTATTGTGATTTCTTGTTTGTATCGTCTGTTTTGTTAAAAATAACAGTACAAAAAATCATTTATGTATTTACTTCCTTACCAATAATTACTAATATAGGAAATAATTCTCAAATGATCAAAACATTTTTCTGCCATTCTTTTAAAATAAAAGATAATTTGAAAATGAAATAATTTTGAATCTGAGAATAAAAAATTCATAAAATTCATTAATGAAAAATGTTGTGTTTCGCAAAACAATGAAAGATTATCTTCTTTGGTTTTTGTTAAATACGTTCTTTTCAATTCCTCTACAGAAATTTATTTATTGTTTTTAAGATGCAGGTACATAATTCTTTTTTCGAATTGTTTCAGTAAACAAAAACAAATGTTCTAGAAATTTAATTTAAAAAGTTCATTCCATTGTGAGTAGCAAGATTTGGGATTCTAAATTAAATATTAAATAACTGATACTTCTGCTTTGAAGAAATATGAATAATGAATTCTCATTAAACGAAGAAATCTGAGATTCCTAATTAAGTGTGACGTATTGTGAGACATTTCATAATCCCACTTGATAATGTTTCATTTTTTCGAGTAAAACTCAAGAGAAAAAAGGGATTTTGCATGAATTATTTAAATTTTCAATTATCAATGTTCAATAAATAAGATGCCTTTATATTCACATTTTACCTAAAATTTATATATTTTATTAAAACCATTCTTATAAAGAAATGCTTCTTATGCATGCAGAGAAGGATTCTGAAAGACAAATGAGTTTCTCATTTATCGTTGATAGTTTTCGGCAGTTTTATCATTTTTTTACCAAGATATATGAATTTCTAAATTTATTCTATTGCAAAAACTATTCTTGAGAAATCTGGAAATTTAAAAGTTAAAAATTTTGTATTTTAAAAACTGAAGTTGCAACTCTTCGTCTTAAATACTTTACCATTCAAAATTAGGCCCTTAAAATTTCTAGTAACAATAATCGCATAAATATGATCTGTTTTATAGTGATTAGTGTTTGAATTATTTTTACTTTCTCGTAAACGATGTAAAGAAATATGAAGTTTGTAATCGTCAAAAAATTCTACCACGAGATTTTTATGTATTTCCACTTTTTAAACTTCCCTCAGACCGTATAATAAATATTAAAAAAATATTTAAAAAAACTACTTTTACCAATTCATTAAAAAAGAAAATAATAATTTTTTCTCAAAATTCTGGATATCAAAACAAAAATCGGAAAAGCGTGAGGCGCAGATAGAAAAGCTGTAAGTAAATTAGAATTGTAATCACATTTATAAAATATATTTTATGTGATGAATGTTTAAAATAACATTTCATTTCTTATGATGATCATTGTGGTTTTATATTTTTCTCCTATTGTTATCAGAGCCTCACGCTTTTACGGTTTTCGTTTTGACCTCCAGATGTTTGAGGAAAAATTACTATTTTCTTTTTTACTGCATTGGTAAAAGCATTTTTTTAAGGTTTGTTTTTACATTTATTATTTTCTAGTTTTTAGTCCTTAATTTATGTCATAATTCTGTATTATAGATATATTGGGATCTTAGAATCAATTTTTCATGAACTAATTCCAACAAGTATTTTTTGAAAATATCTATAATAGAATATTCTTATTTTTATTTTTATTGAAGCATTTAAATTACTGCGTAAAGTATTTTATTTCTCAAAAATACTATAGATGACGCCACTGAAACCTACCGAATGCAAACGTAATTTTGTGATTTTTTTAAAAAAAATTGACAATTGGGAGCTCAAAAATTATTAAAATATTGAATTGTCATTAAGACCAAGGGTACTTAAGTTTGAATTATTGCAACACTATAAGATAAAAATAGCTAGCATGTATCTAAAATAAATATTAATATATATTGGATCTTATCCAATATTGCACTTAAACAAATAATTCAGCATCTAAGAAAAATTTCTTTCATTTTTAACAAGGAATTAGTAAATAAATGTGTGAAACTTTCCATGTTACCTGTCTACACAAACCAACAACAGTCCAACGCCAGAAAAAACTGCCTTGCAATGTCCGTATTAAATGCAAAATTATTTTATTTTTTAAAGCAAATCTGATACCATATTTATATTGCCGAATATAAGTTAATATACCAGAAATTAATTAACAAATCTACATTTTTCAGAACCAAAAAAATCCAAAGTTTTTAAAAAATAAAAATAATAAAACTTTTTAGAGAAATATAATATTAATGAAAACAGTGACGCCATCCATGTTGAGGAAGATGTATGATTATAAAAAGCCTAGAAATACATTGACTAAATGATAGAAATTACTAACATAAAATACAACAAGCTTAGGAATACATTTTTTAAAATGATAGAAAATACCTAAATAATAAGTAATTCTAAGTAATTAACTATTTCCTATTTATATAAGCATATAAAAACTTTTCGGAAAGCATACAGCAGTGCACTATTAAAAAATTGTATAATGTTCTTCATTCTCTTTTTCTCTATATACATTTACAGGGCGATTATAATTAAAGTTGCACTTTCAAAAGGCTGTAAAAAAATAACCACTGGTCAGAATGACCGGATATTTCATTTGAGTATACGTGAAGCAATGGGAATTTGTTTTGCGAAAGAAAAAAAATAGTTCAAAGTTGACGCTGTGCTCGTGATAAGATGCTAAAAACGATTGCTTTAAATGATATGCTAATTTTAAGATGCTAATTAAAAGACGTGACATGCGCACCCCACATTACACTTGTGATAAAAAGGCGGGGAACAGGCTTCTTCTGAGTCTGAGAAGGTAGTCATGACTCTAGCATTGAAGGATCGGGCTCTGCTTGTGAAGCTTTTCCACAAGAAAGGTGACTGTGCGGCAATTGCATTGAAGAAATTCCTGACATTAAAGGGTTAATGAAGTGACTCTGGTCCGATGACTGCATTAGGTCTGAATAAGATGATTGATAAATTCGAAGAGTCGGGTTCATTTGACGTGAAATGTGGCAGAGGGTGGCTTCGACGTCAGTGGAGGATGTGGTTACAGCATTGCAGGAAGCGTCAAGCAGTGCTTTGCGAACGTGCAGTGCACGGGAAATTTCCCAAACTTTAGACATGCCTGTCAGCACGGTTCGTAAAATTTTACGAAACATCCTGCAAAGCTATCCATTCAAAGTTATGCATGTTCAGGAGTTGGTTCCTGCTGACCTGCCAAAACGAGAAGCTTCCGCCCTGTAATTTCTTGCTCGAATGGAAGTGGACAATGCATGGCCATGGAACATTTGTGGACAGACGAAGCCCATTTCTATCCAAGGTTCTACCAATACTCAAAATTGCAGAAAATGGGAGAGAGAGAATCCATTCCAAATGCAACCGTTGCCTCTTCATTCTGAAAAGGTCACTGTGTGGTGCGGGTGTACGGCAGCATTTATCGTTGGCCCTTTCTTTTTCGAGGAGATTGGTCCTTCGGGTCCCGTAACCTGTACAGTCATTGGGACACGTTATGAATCTCTTTTGCACAACCAGCTCATTCCAGCACAGCAACAGCGCGGATGTGTAGATAGCAGGATTTGTATGCAAGATGGCGCTCCTCAGCACATTGCAACACCAGTGAAGCAGCTGTTGAATCTGCATTTTGGAAATGACAGAATTATCAGTCGCCATTTCGCAACAGCCTGGCCACCACGATCACCTGACCTGAACCCTTGCGACTTCTGGCTCTCTTGGTTGTGGAACATGCTGTTTTGCGCTTTCAGCTCATAGGAGAAAACGGTGGCCAGCATATTGAACATTTCTTAAGCAAGTCGAAGCCGACTTCCTTTTCTTGATGGTTTCATCAGTGTTTGCTTTTTCTACGGTTTTTGGCCTAGGGACAATTAAAAACCGATTTCATTTATGCTTTTTCTACGGTGTTTGGCCTAGGTGCAATTAGAAACCGATTTCATTTTTGCTTTTTCTGCGCTGTTTGGCCTAGGGACAATTAAAAACCGATTTCATTTTTGTTTTTTCTACGTGTTTGGGCCTAGGGACAATTAAAAACCGATTTTTCCTATCATCTGTGGCACTACCTTGTCGTGATGGACGGGCTTTGAGCAAAGAGTGCCACAACAACATGTCACATCTTTTAATTAGCATCTTAAAATTAGCATATCATTTAAAGCAATCGTTTTTAGCATCTAATCACGAGTACAGCGCCATCTATCGGTCCACTTTTGAACTATTTTGTTTTCTTTCGCAGAACAAATTCCAATTGCTTCACGTACACTCTGTTGAAATAACAGGTTATTCTGAACAGTGGTTCTTTTTTTACAGCCTTTTGAAAGTGCAACTTTAATTATAATCACTCTCTCTCTCTCTATATATATATATTTGTGTGTATATATATATAGAGAGAGTACAAATCGTAAAATGAGAGTAAATCGTAAAATGAATATATATATATATATATATATATATTAATATAAATCGAAATATAACTTATTCTATATGATCATACAAAAACAAAGTAAACAAGATATATCAAGAAGCAAATCCTATACTAAATATTCATTATTTGAGCAATACAACCAAATTTAAAGGAAATCTAAAGAATTGAAAATACTATAGATACCATGAACATAAAATTAAGTGTAAACATTTATATGTCAACATGTAAAAAACTCTGTTGTTATTAAAAGTATTGAAAAAGGCAATCCAAGTATGTTGAGTTTTCAACAATTAATATAGCAGCTTGGCTGTGGAAAAGCTTTAGCCAGGTTAAATTAATTTTGCTGTACAAACCATCCCTGTTACTAAAGTTGTTGAAAAAGCAAACAGGGTAATTTACCCTAAAATGAAAGAATTTAGAAAGAAAAATCATACACTAACCCTAACAATAAAACATAACTATAAAGAAAGGTCTAAAATTCAAGATGAAAATGTGTAATACAGCAATATATTGCACTAAAAACAATAAATATATCATTCAATAAAATACCCATACTATTCATTAAACATTAAGTATTCAGTGTCTACTTATCCTTACCAGAATTCAACATTTTAAAATAAACCGCCACTTAGCTTGACATTGCAGATTGTCAAAACTAGATTTTCAACTATGAAACAGCATAATTGACCAAATAATATAATTGATTTTTGATATTAAAGAATTAGTAAGATACCCATATTAAAAATCTCAAAACCAGTTAAAAAATGTAATACAATTATTTATCTAGATGTTAAATTTGAAAACTGGTAAAAATGTCTATTAAAATGAAAATTTCAAATTAAAAATCCTGGCGCCATCTATGTAATAAGTCTGAAACCAAAAAATCAATAACCAAATTTGAATAAAATTGCACATTGCAAGTAAAATATGAAAAACATTAACCTATTCTCAAAGAAATAAAAATATTCCATTATATACCAATACGAATGTTTTATTCTAAATGACCTAAATATTTTTTATCTATATAAACTCTTAAAAAACTTTTTGGCATTCCATAATCTATTGCAAAACAATAAAAAAATTTATGTTCTTAATTCTATTATCATTGTCTGTTACTAAATTATTATTTCTAATTATATAATTTTTCACTAAATTCTTGAAGACAGAAATGCTAAGATTGCTATCCCAAAATGGAAATTTATTAATTTGAAAATTAAATGCATTTATTTTATCATAGATTTCTGTTACTAAATATATATATATATATATATATATATATATAATTAAAAACATCACACTAGCAATTTACACAAACGTGCATTATATTTACAATATATATAAATATTAAGATTGAATTAGGTTATCCTATCCGTAGTCATACATTCGAAATGCACTATGAGATTTGAAATAAAATTATTAGCATTAACACTTATCAAAATTTGAAACAGACAATCCTTATTTGAAATTACAACAATCAAAGTGGCCAACTAGCATTGGGACTAGTTCGTCATATTAATCTAGATTTGTGGCGCCAACCCTCTATGCAGCCAAAAGTTGGACAAAAGGAAAAGGGAAATATGTCCCAAAATATCTCAAAATGAGAATAAAGAAGAAAATATCAAACTATATTACACTTATCAATATGTAAGATTTATATAAACATATTATTATACAGCATATTATTAAAAACTAAATGTATCTAATTCCATTTAATACATGCAAAATTAAATCTCAGTGTAATCTTTTTCTTCTTATTATAAAATTTTATGTATCTGACTCATGTTCCAAACAATAACATCAATTTCACATTTAATACGAAAATATTTTATTTTTAATATACGTGTTTTAATCCTAATATAAATAAAAGCCATTGTGTGTATGTGTGTATGTGGGTATGTATGTATGTGGCTATGTTCCACATCTCCTCCTAAACGAATGGACGGTTTTCAACCAAATTTTGTACACTTACTATTTAAGACAAGGGGAAGACACTTATAAACTTTTCTAAGTCCGAAAGTTAATTAAACAGGCAGTTAATTAGAAATTAACCGAAACCGTTTTTCCGCCGTAACTTCGAAGCAAATTGTCCGACAAAAAATATTTTTATACCATCTTAAAGTTCCAATTTTTATCGTTTTTATGATACCAATTTTATTTCTGTGGCATTTTTCCTTCGATTGTTATTAATTTTTAAAAGTTCCATAATTTTTAAAACGGGCAGACGATTTTGAAATAACGAAGATTTATATCTACTCCATTGCTAGGCAACGGTTAGACTTTGAAATAATTCAACTTTTTTTTCTGTGTGTTTAAGTGTGTCTGTTTGTTACGCATTTACGGCAAAACTACCAATTTTTGGATGAAAATGAAAATTGCCAGAGTTGTAGCTTGAAACCCAGGAACGGACATAGGGTAGGTGACATCATGTTATTATTCATTATTTTATTATTCATTAATTCATTATTTTTGATTACAGATAACAATTAAATAATTAGCAAGCGATTTGCGATGAAGATTACTACTTTATTTTTCAATCAACTGTCACGTGATCCTTAAGGAATGCGTAAACAAAATGAAATGTCACGTGATCCTTCAGAAAAGTGCAAGCATTTGAAATAACTTATTTTTAAAGTCAAGCATCACGTGACCTTTCTGAGAAAAGAAATAAATAATTAATTTGTGGAATAATAACTGAAAAATAGAGGCCAGGACAGAAAACCAATGATAGATATGATATAGTTTCAAGAGTTTTTGGATTGAAATTTAAAAGCTAAAGTTAATCATAACTAAAGGAAAATATCGTTCAATGTTTACTTAAAATAAGAGCCTAATTTAGGGGATAGCTCGCCAAAATAATTCTTTATCTCTCTTTTTATCGACATCCAAGATTTGTTTGGCTGTTAAATTTGTAACCAAACGATTTGGATAATCACTGGTGGTTAAATTCTAAATCAAACGATTTAGCTAATTGCAATAGTTCCATTTCGAATTTTAATGCTTTAAGAGCTTTTTTCAACCGATTTAAAAAGAAAGGATTGCATAAACCCAATGAAGACGGAATTCAACGTTTTGTTTACTAAAGAAAGAACTGATCCGAACTTGGCGCTTGATACAGTTGTTGCCAAATAGATTTGGCGATTGCTAGAGATTCAAACAGTGTATTAAATCGGGACTTTTTAAAAATTGTTCACAGTACAGAGGAACTGATAAGCAAGGTTTATCCTTCCCTATAAGCTAATAAGAGGAATAGAGATTGTTTGTTGATTGAGTAATTTTGGTACTGATTAATGAAAGTTTAGGTCAGATAAATAAAAAAAATGCTTCACAAATGGAGGGATGTATTACAGAATATCTATCTGTAGATACGGTAATGGGCAATTACAAGTAAAATCATATCCTGTAGAGTTCTTCAACCCCATAGAATTCTCAGGGATACCTTCCGACAAGCAGAGATTAAAATTCGTTGTGCCAGAACTATTCATACTTAACCTCGATGTACCGAGACTGCGCAATGGCACACGGTTTCAAATGACACACTTAGGACCAAAAGTCGTACTAGCTACTGATATGACTGGCATAGTGAGAGGTGAGAGTGCTAAATTCTAGGCATTCCGATAATACCGAAGTATTTACCATCCCAGTTCAGAAGGTAACAATTCCCTTTAAAATTAGCAATTGCCAGGATCAGGGTCAGACATTCAAAGGGGCAGGCTTACAATTGGAAAAATCATATTTTTACCGTTGGTAACTATGTGTGGCACGTTCGCGTGTGTCCAGCCCACTAAACCTCTACATCGGTGCAAAAAACGCGAAACAAAAGACGTCGTATACAAAAGTGTGTTATCATATATAAACAATTTACCTAACTGTAACAGCAGACACATGTACAGTACACTCCTGTTAGTCGCCCAATTATGTATTATCAACCATCAGAACTTTTAATTTCCCCTTTCTACATATAACGAAACATTTACATTCTTGAATTTTAAAAAAGTAACAATTCAAATTCTTCGCACACGAAGTCGCGGGTAACAGCTAGTACTAATATAAAACACTAAAAGTAGTATTGAATTTAAATTAATCTATTAATAATCTATTAGAATGATATATTATTTATATTCATCCTTGCTCTGAATTTGTTATAAAAGACTACATGGTTTTATTAATTACTTTTTGTTCACATACCATTTTAAAGAGAATCTTTTTAAAGAAAATTATTCTATTTCTAATTTTGATCAAACAATTAGATTTTGACTTTTTCTGCCTTATTTTTAAAGAAGTGTCGTTCCATCGTGCCTTTATGATTCTGCAACCCTTCTATGGACATGAGTGGAGTTGTCGCCGATCTTTCAGCATTTTATAGTAAAGAAGAAAATAAATCAATTTTTCTTTCCATACATTCTCTACTGCAAGTCAGATAAGGTGTAGCAGCAAGACTTTTTGATATGTACTACGCTCGAAACTTTATCTCGCCGCTCATACAATTCAGGTGTTAAAGTGCCAGTGGGCGTACTCCTTGTATTAATCAGACAGAATGGATGTTCTGTCTCGAACTTTCTTGTTTTTTCCTCCCAGTGATTGTCATATTGTGTTCGGCGAACATCTTTGGAAGCTGGGATGAAAAAATAGGAGAAAGAAGGAAAGAATTTTGTTACAGATATGTATGATTGTGTTCTTGCTGCGGTCTTTCCGATAATTGTGATTCCGGGGCGGGTTTTGATAGCTGCTTGATTGATTGGGAACAAAATAAAACAATATTAATTATTCTTCTATTAACTCATTCGAGATGGCGCACTGTTTTGGAGACCATCCACAGAAGCCGAAATGTGTTCTTGCTTTATATTGGCCATTTTTATTAAAAAAAGGATGTTTGTATTAGAACTCAGTTACTTCGTATAAATAAAATGATTGAACACCATGTGTGCAGGTCGCTCCTCAGAAAAGTTGGACATGAAAACGTCTTTCCGTTCGTCGGTCGAACTGTCTTGTGTGACAAAATACCGTCAGATTTGAATCGCTAATAACTACGAGACTAATAATGCGAAAACAATGGTTGATCCTACAATGGATGGATCATATCTGTAAGAGTTTGTCGCATAGTATCTGTTTGCCCTTGGGTCAATCATTTTAGTATGGTGACCAACTTTAGCTCGAATATCCGCTGAAACAAAAGGAGGACATAAATAAATTGAATCTAAAAATCATCATAAATAAAAGAAACATTTAATTCATTGCAACAATAATACAGATTTCATTATGATATCATAAATGCATAAAAAATACATTTTTAGCATAATTTGTTATGCACTTTTTGTTGTGAACTTAGAAAAGGAGGACTGTCCTTCCAAAAGGAGGACGGTTGGTCACCTTAATTTTAGGGACTAAATTGAAACCAATACCAATTTAATGTTTACACACTTCTAAGATAATTTTTATATTTTAAACCAGTTTTATCCGGACGGCTGCTTTTTCCATACTGACTGATAATTGCAATCCAATATCATTGAACACACGGTGTACTGCCCGTCTTTTTGGCTCGGCAATGTATTGCACACACTGTATGGAATCCGTCTCGAATGGGTTATACATTGAAGTATGTTTATCATTCTTCTCTACTTTACGAATGTTTGCATTGCTGGTAATTGTAGCTCTATTCGTAATACAATGCAGTTTGGTATCAAGAACGTTTTTTAAGAATTTTCAAATGGATTTAAGAATCGTCTAATGTTATTAAAGCAAAATATAAAGAATTATTCCAAACAGCGAAAGAACTGTTCTTAAAAGTCCAAGCTGCAATTGCAAGACATGTAAAGGATTTCAAACATTACTTATGTCAAGTGACCATGAACTGATTTCGTTGGAATACTTCGCGATTTTTAGAATTAAATTAGGTTTTTCTCTGGTTTTTAAAGGCTTCTTAAAAAATTTTACTATGTAAGCGCTTTTAATATTTTTTTACTATAATAATTCATTCGAAGAACCAAAATTGATTGCAATGCCTAAAAAAAAATAGGCAAAATAATTTATCCAGCAGTTTATTGATTCAAGCCTTATAAATTATCTTTTTGAATAGATTTTCCTTATTAAATAATCCGCTGTTAACTTAATCAAATTAATTATAAGCATGATCGGTGAATGATGGATTTGAAAGAAAAAATAAAAAAACATTATTGCTATAAAAACCATTATTTCACTTCCTGTTAAATCAGGAAGAATTATTGGAAAAAAATCAGCCTCTGGTTAAAGTAAACATGCTTTATATGAAAGGGTATGGAAATTCGAAAATATTTCTAAAAGAAATCATTTGAAAAAGCTCATCAGAAACAATTCAACTTTACAAAATTCCTATAGACATAGGGAAATATAACTTCCAGCTTGAATATTTTGTTGGACTTCTTAAAGACAGTTTATATCGCTGATTGAAGCCATTCATTCAGTGTTGTAATGATTTCAAATCTTCTGGCAAAATTTCTAACTGCTGTTTCATTGCAATAGCAAAGAATCGTGCAGTAAAGGGCTTGAGTGTCAGTCCTGCGAACAAATAACACTTTACTCTTCTGTAAGTAAGGATTGAACATCTAAAAATGTTTAAAAGACTGTTTTGAATTTCTTCTTTGTAGATAAATGTTTTTCTTTCCAATTTGTTCCTTAATAGGTTCAGGCCTTAGAGGAAAATTCAAAATTAGACCTTAAAGTCATTTTTTCCTCTACAGAAAACCTATTCTATTTTTGAATATGCATGGATGAAGGCCTCTGATGACATCATCCACCAGATTATTATTCCTCCTCATTCTTTTTCATTCTTTGCTTGTTAATATTATTGTATTTTTACCACTTTCTCAATTAAAATTTCCCTTAATTCGTATTTATATTTTTGTTCTTCTGTAAGCAATCCATTCACAAATGATGTCTTCCACTTCAGGATATATTGATTGCCAACTTGATCAAACGTCTGTTACTTATTACATGTATAGGTGTGTCGTATATGCACTTTGATTTTTCATTTTACAATAAGTAAGGCGCCCGTCTGGCTAATAATCTTAACTACTTCGTATTTTTGATACAAGACATTCTTTATGAGATTCTGAAAAATCATGATAGGGTTTATTCTTCGAGTAGGTCCCATTTTCCGGAAAATGCCGTATTATTCTAATGCTAAACAACTAAAAATATGACAAAAAATTTTAAATAAGAATCTCAATTAAAAGAAATAAAAACAAGGAAAAATAATATAAATTACTGAAAACTTGAAATTTTCTACAAGAATTAAAAATGTAGAAAGTTTTAAGGAGCTTTTAAACGATTCTGATCAGTTTCAAAGCACGCTCTCGATCAAAGGCTTGTCATTAATATGAAAAAGTTTGTCAAATTCAAACACAATGAAAAGCTTTGCAGATTATAATCAAATATACTTTAACATTAGACCATCCCTTTAAACTCAATTTCGAATTTTTAAATCGATAAGCGCATGGTGTCATAGAAGTAGAAAAAGTTTTTCTAAGTTTTACAGTAAGTTTTTGAACTTCTTTCAAGAAAAGTCTTTAAAGAAATGGACGTTTAAGAAATCTTATTCCAACATTTAAACTGAATCTCATGCAAATTCATGGTCATTTTTAAAACCCCAAAACACATTTCACCTGCAAAGACTTATATTGTCAAATACGTAATTCTAATATACAAAAATGCAGACGATAGAAAGAAAATTTGGCAGAAAGAAAAGAAACTACATGCAATCGATTTGGGTTCAATAACTTGGTAGAGAATTTATTTTATTGAATTGACTTCGGAAAAGAACAGGCGAAAATATGAAAGGTTTGTTTTTATTTCGCCTTTTCTATACTTACATAGACGGCGATATTGTGGTGGAAGATTTGGAAGAGCTTTACTTTGGTAAAACTACTTTCTTCCATTCTTAAAACAATTAGAATAAAGCGATTTTTATTCCTGAAAAAGGTGAATGTGAAAAAGTCGGGAATGTGTTTATCTAATCTTTTTATACTTATTATTTACTTCGAATTTATTTACTTTTTATTCATTAAAAATTTAATCTTGCATCGCTCAAAAAATGTATTCATTAACTTTTTCTGATGTTACTCATACGACAAAGCTAAAATGTGAAGAAAAAATTAATACTCCCTGCCAAAAAATTAGGTAACATTAAATTTTTAACTTTGCTTGCCTTAATGAATTGAAGAAAAAAGAATTCATTCCTTCGTAAAACTCGGTGATTAATTTAATGTAAGACGAATTAATTGGAAATAAGATATGTTTTGCTTGAAGATTTAATCAAATAATTTAAAAAAAATTCTTCTGCTTAAAAGTTAGATGTATATACAATGAGTTTAACTTCAAGATAAAAGCTACAACTATTCAAATTATATTTTTCGCCATTTATTTAAATTTTCATTGTTTTTACAGAAAATAGGATTCAACTAAAATATATTTCCAGTTTTCCGGTTTAAATTCAAAAATATTTCCCAATAAAGTAAATCTGACGTCAGGAGTCAAACGCAATCCCGTAGTTATGGTGCGGAATTTTAGAGAGCGAGATGCCAGCTCAGATGTCGTCCTCGGCAACTGACCATGGTTCAAAATTACAAGGGCCATCCCAAAATGAC
>BGPR01000996.1:0-76898 GCA_013235015.1 Araneus ventricosus | reverse complement strand
TTGAAAATTTTAATTTACCTATCGATAAAGAATAATATTCTAAATTATTCAGAGCAATTTTTAAAATAATTATTAAAGGAGTGGACGTTTAAGAAATCTAATTTCAGCAGTTTAAGTGAATTCCATGCAAATAGATTGAGAATTTTGCATAATGGCTTCAAAACCAAAACCACCTTTTAAATCTCCAGACTTTTTATTGCTAAATGGGAAAATCCCAATACTCAAATATGTAGACCATAAAAAATCAAAGGAAAAAAAAGGAAAATACAATCGATTTGATTCAATAAGTCGGTAGAGATTTCTCTCTATTGAATTAACTTCGGGAATGTGCAAGACAAAATAGAAACTTGTTTATTCTTTTACTTTTTATATGTATTTATGTGTGCAGACGATATTGCGGTGGAAGTTTAGGAAAAGGTTTATTTGGATAAATTGCTTTCTCTTTCCTAAAACAAACGGAATTAAAACATTTTTGTTTTTCACAAGGGGGAAAGCTGCTACGTCAGAAATCTATTTATCTCTTTTCTTTCTTTAGCTCCAAATGTATCGCGTATTCGTAAAAGAAATATATCGTTCAATGCGTTGTCAGAAATAAAACTGGAAAAAGCTTAAATTAAGTGTTCGATTTTTCTTTTCGATTAAAAAAAATATGGATTCATTTGTGTTCTTTATAAATTCAGTGGTTTAACTTAAGCAAATCAGATATGCTTAGTATTAAGATTTACAAAAATAGTGCTCTTTATTTTACATAGACATATTGAAAAATATATAAAGAAATTAACTTTAAGTTAAAATTACATAAATGAGCATTAAAAGTATACAATATCTCTTTAGCAATCCTTAATTTCTTTTTTCATTATATTTTCAAAGAACATCTTTTAATTAAATTATTAAAACTTTGATGAATATCCTTTAGAAATTTGATTTTGAATTAAATTCGAAGAAGGTTAGCGAAGTCGTATTTAAATTTTAGATTTGAAATTATACAGATAGTTTTTCTCTTGGTGAAGCACATTATGAACTATTAATTACTTCTCGGCCTGTTAACTAAGATGAAAGTGTAGTATGATATTATTAACAGGGAGAAAAAGTTGATAAACATGATATTTAATTTAATAAGGTTGAAATTCCATTATTCACGAGTTGAAAAAATTCAAGCTATTACTTAAAAAAATGTAAAATGGCGGCCTGCAGATATAATATTTGCCTACTAGGAATAAAGGTATTTTTTCTTATTACAAAAATATATTTTATTTAAAAATAAGAAAAGTTCTCTCTAATTACTGCTTTCTTTATACCTGTAAATGAGCAGCTTTCATTTGAAAGATCTTGAAATGCATAAAGAATGAAATTTATATTTACTTACAAAAAATAATTGATTAAATTTTTAGTTTTATCTATTTAAAGAAACTAAGAAGAAATTGATAGAAGTTCATCCTTCATTAAACTAATTAATTAGTTCTGAATATGCTGTGAAATTTTTGTTGAAAATTTATTTTAATTTTAATGGTCTACTAATTTAATAAATTTAATTTTATCCTAGTTACTTTTGGCTTAACTTTTAATTTATATATACTTGATGTAAAATATCAGACTCGAAAATCTTTCCTTTGTTTTTAAGAATTTTTTTTAAAAATTTAAAAAATGCAGAAGAATGCAGAAGGTATAAAGCAATCTGATGATCTTACAACCGCACTGTATTTGATTTTTTTAAGAACGCGTTATTATTTAAATATTTATTGTCACAGATAGTATCTAACCTGGAAACATTATCATGTTAATGTGTCGTTCAAATTGCAATATTGTGAAAATAATTCCATAAGCATAATGATTTGTTAAAGTTATCAAGAACGACAAAAATAGTTCCATGTTCATTACAAGAACACTATTTTATTGTCTTCTAATCAGTCAGCCTGCGATCAAAACTCCTCTCGCCATCACAATTATCGAAAAGAAACAAAGCAATCTAACCTGTAACAAAACATTTTCCCTCTCTCTCTTTTATTCTTATGCCCATCTCTCAAAGATGTTTGCTGAAAACAATACGACAATCACGGGGGAGGACAAAATAAGGTTCGAGAAGGAGAACACCATTTTGTCTGATTAATACAAGAACCGACACCCACTGGGGCCTTAATCCCTGATTGGTATTGGGAGAAGGATAGAAGTTCTGAATGCAGAAGGTACCAAACAATCTGATGATCTCACAACCGCACTGTACCTGACTTGTAGTAACGCATGTCTAGCAAGAAAAAGAGATAGATTAGATTTATTTTATTCATTGTCATAAACACAGAGTCGTAGGTGATGACTCCATTTGCACCCACGGATACCTGTTTGCTTACAAATGAGAATGGTAATGTTTATAGCATGGATACTATCTGCTAATTTATCAAAAAGTATCTATAGGATAAAATCTGTAGTTTTGTCCTATCAGGTACCAATTTTTATAATTCAACTACTAAGAAGTTCTTGATGCAGGAGGTCATCAAACAATATGATGGCATTACATTCGCACTGTACCTGACTTGTAGTAAGACTTGTCTAGCAAGAAAAAGAGATTTGATTTATTTTATTCATTGTTATAAGCGCATAGTCGTAGGTGATGGCTCCATTTGCGCAAACGGATACCTGTTGGCTTACAAGTGAGGATGATAATGTTTATAGGATGGGTACTATCTGTAAATTTATCAAGAATGATGCAGTTTTGTTCCATGAGATACCAATTTTTATAATTCAACTACTAAGAAGTTCTTAATGCAGAAGGTCATCAAACAATATGGTGACATCACATTCGCACTGTACCTGACATGTACTAACGTATGTCTAGCAAGAAAAGAGATAGATTAGATTTATTTTATTCATTGTCATAAAAGCAGAGTCGTAGGTGATGGCTCCATTTGCACCTACGGATACCTGTTTGCTTACAAGTGAGGATGGTAATGTTTACAGGATGGATACTATCTGTTAATTTATCGAGAATGCTGTAGTTTTGTTCTATCAGGTACTAATTTTTATAATTCAACTACTAAGAAGTTCTTGATTCAGAAGGTCATCAAACAATATGATGGCATTACATTCGCACTGCACCTGACTTGTAGTAAGGCATGTCTACCAAGAAAAATAGGTGTGAGTTATTTTATTCATTGTTATAATCGCAGAGTCGTAGGTGATGGCTCCATTTGCGCCAACGGATACCTGTTGGCTCACAAGTGAGGATGATAATGTTTATAGGATGGGTACTATCTGAAAATTTATTAAACATGCTGCAGCTTTGTCCTATCAGATACCAATCTTAATAATTCAACTACTAAGAAGTTCTTGATGCAGAAGGTCATCAAACAATATAATGGCATTACATTCTCACTGTTCCTGACTTGTAGTAAGGCATGTCTAGCAGGAAAAACAGATTAGTTTTCTTTTATTCATTGTTATAAACGCAGAGTCATAGGTGATGGCTCCATTTGCTCCCACGGATACCTGTTTGCTTACAAATGAAAAATTAATAGAAATAAAAATCGTTAGAAAAATAAATAATTCATTTAAGTTTGCTTTTTTTGACACTAATTTTTTATAACAAAAATTGAGATATTTTCAGATATCAGAACTTGATTAATACTTGAATTACATGAAGAGGTGAAATTAAACGAACAAAAACAGTTTCATTAGTATTGACAAATATAATTTTTATAATTTTGGTGCAATTCAATGAATTAAATGATTTTTTGAAATGTTTAAATATCACTAAAATTGGTTCAGAACTTCTAGTTTAAAGGTTGAGAGGAAGAAAACTATTGATTCCATGAAAATGTGAAAGTTTTTACTGACATTGATGAATTATTTTTTTGAATTAAATGATTTGTTGAAATGTTTAAATATCCCGAAGATTTCTTTAGAACTTCTAGTTTAGAAGTTATAAGAAGGAATATGTTCACTATACGAGAATGCGGACCTTTTACTCACATCTGTAAACACACATTGAACATTATTTTATTGAATTAAATGTTACATTTAAATCTCTCAAAGAATGGTTCAGAACTTCCACTTTGAAGGCTGAAAGAAAGGAACCTATTGATACCACGAAAACGTATAACTTTGGTTGACAGCGATAAAAAGGCGTTGAATAATATTTTAATCAAGAAGATTCTCTGTTGTAAAGCACTGACGATTGAGCTATTCAGGAGCAGAATATAAAAAAGTTGAATGGAGATTCTTTAATAATTCTACAAACTCAAATATCTTGTTGTTTCCTGTAGCATCAGTAACAAGAAAAGGGAACAACGTTCATTTGTTCCATCGTAAGTATGAAAATATTGAGCATACTCTAAAAGCTAAATTCAAATTAAAAGATAATTTGCGACATTTAGAAGATTTTCCTCGATATTTGGCAGCGAAAAGTTTACACCGTTAGTCTTTTCAAGTCTCTTAGTACATGATGTCTTTACCGAACATCATACCCACGGGGGCACCACGAGTACATGTATAAGAAGCCGCCGTATGCGTAAACAGGTTCTCACTTCTTCTGGGGGTATAATAATGGTGGGGGTTGGGTTACTTCCATCCATTAACTGTTCGTACCTCCTTCGGAAGGGGTTGGGCCGTAGCCAGTGATGGCCGTGAAGATTTCGACCTTAGTATCCGAGCTGTTGGAGAGACAGTCATTTAGTTTTACCTGAAGCCGGCGTGGAGGGTTCACTCAGTTTCTGATTACTGAACATAATGTGCTAAAAGACTTGCAAAGACGCCTCTTGATAACTTTTCGTGACATTCCAAGTTACCAAAAAATAATTTCAAATTATAATAATCAGATAAATATGATAAAAATATATTTAATAAATGCATCTTATCTTAAAAACGTGTCTAGTAAGCGCTTTATATGAATCCTTCATAAATTTAATTTCATCAAATATTGCGCTTTAAACTATTAAAAATCCCTCTAACACGTATCACAACCTTAATAAAGTTTAAAACAGCATACCACAGAAGTATTTACCTAGAAATCCAGAGAGTTATCTTTTATAACTAGAAAAAAGAATAGACTTAACACTCATACTAAAAGATAACAATTCTCTTTTAGTCATTATGTACAGGGCTGATCCTTTCTTCAAGGTCAATAGAAAAGCGCGTCGTTGCTTTGATTTGGTACGTGTTTTTATGGTTTATACGCAAAAGAGTTGAACACTTATCTCTCATTAGTGATAAATATATTTATTTCCACAAACATGTCATGTTTGTTGTTTCATGTCCCCCTGGCCCAAGATTAGACCAGGTCCATGACACCATGTCGCTCTAACAACTCCACAAGTCCTTTGCCCTCCCCACTCCTCAGCTGCCTCGCAGAGGCGCCTATGCAGTCAATGATATGGGCAGGAGAAGCAGGACAGGAACAAAGGCAAGAAGAAAAAGTCTTTTCCTTATCGATGAATTTTAAGTTTTTAATGTGTCCACTACGCAACCTGGCCAATGCAGTCTGAGCGGATCTTGTGCCTACGGACTGTAGAGACAGACCAGGACTGTTCCCGGCATTCCAATCATGTGTGGGGGGATTTTTCCAAGCAGAATTTGCTTTAGCCTTGTGAATAGAATATATTTCGGACGTAAAGAGTTCACTAGAGGTTGCAGAAGGAAGAGCACTTCCCTCTTTCGCAAGCACGTTCGCCTCCTCATTGCCAAATACTCCAACATGGGATGGAATCCAATGGAAGCAAACTCTACTTTTCTGCGAAAGTGTAGCAATTTTGGAAATAATCTATTGACCGGTTTTTTCTCGAATTTCCGGCCAATTTTTTAAGTATTGAATTGAACTCTTGCTGTCCGTCAAAATATAGATGTCGCTATTTTCAAAATGTAGGGCAAAATTTAAGGCTTCTCGGGTGGCAAGAAGTTCCGATCGGAAAACCGAACAGTTATCATACAAACATGTCATTAATTTAATAAAGGTTATTCCTCAATAATTCGGACTGTTGTATAAGGGTAACAGCAACCTTTCCCTATTTATATCGGAATAGATATTGTTATTAGATACCAGTATTGCATATATAAATTATCTAAGGCCGGAAATAAATTGATGAGGCCGAAAATAAATTGATGAGGCCGGAGACTTAGTATCCATCCATAAAAATCATATCTGAATCTTATCTGAAATTCCATCCCCACACTATCATCAGCAGAGGGCAGGGCCAAGCCATAATTGTACCCACAAGGAAGGCGAGAATCAGCTTGCTTATCCGGCAGCATCTCATCTCAGTACTCGTGGTGTCTCCCAGTAGGACATGATAAGGTACAGCTTTGACATTCTTTTAACCCTTTGCGTACAGGTGACTTTTTAGAACACTCAGATCAGGTTGGCGCACTTTATGCTCCATTCCGTTTTCCCCCACCCTACGCTTATTTAATTAAACACAATTTTATTTCTTATGGCATAATACGATTAGAAATTGGATGGATGGATGATACAAATATTTGTGTTTGAGCTTGAGTCGCTATATTCTTCGTGAACTGGATTGTTCTCCACGTCATTATCAGAATCAGTTTCTTGGTCGCTGTACTCAGTTGATTCTCCATCGAGATTTAATGCATCAGATTCGTCTAGAGTTGTATTTTCTTGCTTCATTATTCCAAAACTGAAGACTATTGCTCTGTAGGGATAATTTTCTGCCATTTTTTGATAACCAGGTTGGGTTATGGAGAGCGTTTTATACACTTTCAATTACGATCAGACTGAACTTGCTGATTCATTTTCAGTAGAAACTTTCGGAGCATGTAGGAGGAATGTTAATACTAGGTTAGAGGGGTGGCGAACTCTCCACCTTCTACAGTTCAGATTTTGGTAAATACCCATTATCGCACTCTATAAGCCGTACCTGTCCGAAAAGGGTTAATAGTGAACACTCAGAGATAGTTAGATCATAGCGGCGCATCTTTAATATATGGAACATTTCACAGAATGGAATCCAACAGAAACTTTCGAAATCGTAATTCAGTGCAATCTCCCTAATGCTTCGCCTAACTCCAAACATTGACTCAATATGCCAAAAATAACTTCATTTTAAGTTGATAACTATAAATAGTGTAAATAACTATAAACTTTTATTACCAGAAGAGTACAATATTACATCGGGCATAGATACTACAAATCTCTTTAGTCATCATGTGCCATTGTCGGCAGGAGAGACTCTTTCTTCCTGACCAGTTGGAAAAGACTGTAATCACTACCATTTATCACGTGTTGTAAGAGAATACACGCAAAAGATTTGAATAGAGCTTACAACAGTGAAGGTATGATTAATAACACCTTCCTGTACGTATTGATAAATATATCTCTATGTAATTAATTTAATACAGGAATTACTCCTTCATCTTCTGCCTGTGCGGGAAAAGGCAAACTATCCATATTTATGGCGGAAGAGATGCATTATAAGATACTGGAATTACAAGGTTGCTGCTGATAGGGTTCAGCATTTGCATTCTGTTAATAATGAAGGCCCAGATGCGGATTACGGTAGTGCGGGTATACAGGATTTAAATCATTCATTGACTGAGTAGCCTTATTTTAATGCAAATAAAATGCGAAAGAAAGGATCGTCTATTTTGGGAAGATGAGGCATAAATATTTGAAATCATCTCTGGAGAGAAGTAATCCAAAGTTTTACCTTTATATGGATATATTTATGGTTCGATCTGAAATATAAATGGGAAAGTGAATTAGGAAAGTTAATGCAGAAGTCAGTCGAAAGAACTAATTGTTTGCGATTGCGACGAGTATTAAAAATATTTCTTTTTTTGTTTTTCGTTTCAAAATCCCTTCATTCCTGAAGTTATATTATCAAAACTTTCCTTAAACCGAAAAAGTTGTCTTCATGAATCTTGGCTAATTGTAAAGCTTTATCAAATACCTCAAATCCTAGGTAGCATTCAACGAGTTTGACAGTTTTAAATTGATTCTGTGATCTGAGAATTTGAGTTTCTGTAATTGTGTGAAAAATGATAAAATTCTTCATTTAAGGCATGCAGAATGTTGTTAATTAGCAATTTGAATAAATACCGCTTAAATAGGGAGTAATTAATAAAGACAATAATGTTTCATTCTGTTATTTACGAAGTTTTATCTGTTTCATTCGAAGTTAGGAAATAAAAAAGTGACCAAACATACCTTACTATTTTAAAAGTAGTCAAAACAGAAGAGAAGCATTAGCTTCAAAATGCGCTTTTTCGGAATAATTCATGAATAATACATATAAGAATTCGCAGTTATGATACATATAATCTCCTAATGGAATTAGGGCCGGATTTTCAATACACAAAATAGACAACTGCCTATGGGTCCCGCAACTTTGGGGGCCCCAACGTTTGAATTATATTCGAGGTAACTTAATTTAGAACTTTTATTTAATTTACAAGAACGGTGAATCCGAGCATACTCACGTTAAAAATTAAGTATCGCTTAAATTTCAGAATCATTATTCTTCGGATTTTTTTCATGTTTATAAATTTGGTTGTGTGTCCAGTTTTTTCGTAGTTGGTTGACTGTCAACAGTCCCAGAAAATTTAGTATTTGAGTATTTAGATTGTGTAAAAAATGCTTTTTTTAGAAAATACTTAAATTTAATCTAAATTGCTTAATTACTTATTAAATTTGAACCCAAAATTAAATATTTTGATATTCAGTTCGCCTTAGTATTTTTTATTTAAAAATTGATTGCATAAGCATAGAGATTAAACAAAAATCAATTAAAAAATATTTGTTTCGAAATCTGGGGAGGGACCCTGAAGCTTGTATTATCTATAGGCTCTTGCAGGGCTTAATCTAGTTCGGAATGGAATACGCTATAAGATTCTAATATTATTGTCGTAAGCACCTAAATGTTAATCATATAAATACATGTAAAAGATAAAAAGTTCTACGGTAGAAATATGGCCATTTATAACATGTATAGTGTTTCTTAAGGTTTTTTCTGCTTCACACAATACTCATTTTTGCACACTTTTCTTTAACAAGACCACTTTCATATTTATAAAGGTGGAATTCTATAATCTATTTTTTGCTTAATTTCTGATGTACTACAGTTTTGAAACTTTCTTCATTTATGTGTTATCGATGATAATATGCTATATTAATAATTGCTATACATATAATTTTCAGAGCTTAAGTGTTAGTTAACCCTTTGCGGATTGGTGACATTCTTGAGCACTCAGATCAGGTTGGCACACTTTATGCTCCATTCTGTTTTTCCTAACTCTACGCTTATTTACTCCTACATAACTTAATTTTTTATGGTATAATAAGATTAGAGGTCGAATGGATGGATGACTCAACCATTTTTGTTCGAATTTGAGTCTCTATATTCTTCGTGAAACGCATTATTCTCCACGTCTGTCTCAGAATCCGTTTCTTGGTCGCTGTTCTCAGTCATTTCTCCATCGAGATGTAATGCATCAGATTCGTTCTGAGTTGGTTTTTTTTGTTTAATTCTTTCCAAACAGACGAATATTTCTCTGTAGCGATAATTACCCGCCGTTTCATGATAGAAAGGTTGGGTTATGAAGAGCGTTTCATGCACTTTCAAGTGCGATCAGACACTAATGACTGATTCATTGTCGGTGTAAACTGTGGTAGAAAGTAGGAGGAATGTTAATACAACAGAGAAAGATATGCAGAGGTCTCACTCCCATAGACATTAATGGCAACTTTTTTTTTAACATTGCACTTCACGTAGACAGTACGCCACCAATGTGCGACAGTGTGAACTAATCGGACTACGTCACTGTGATGCGAGAGTTTTCCTGTCGTCATGACAACGATATAAACAGTTATTTCAATCCCTATCATCATGCATGTACATTTTTGTCAGATTATTCGATATGATATGCATTTTAAAATGCTGCAGCAATTGTACAAAAATAAAACAAAATTTCATTATTTTATATACAAAAATTGAAAATAATTATTTTAAATATTGGAAATTTTTCAGCTATTTTAATAATCTCTCAAAAAATTTTGAAACGCATTTTAAACTTACCGTTCTCATCTCCAGGGATCTTGCATAGGAAAGTAGTCTCATACTACGTAGAAAAAACTGGAATAGTCACTTATATCGATTTTAAATAAACTATTGGGCCTAATTCTAAAAAAAACGATTATAATAAATAATCTGGGAAATTTAGCAAGGAGCAGCAAGAATTAAACCCGAAACCCAACATGGCGGCGTTTCGGTTGCTTTTCGTTCGATATATAATATGGTTATATGGTTTATATGGTCGTGTTATGGTTTGTAGTTCTCTCACAAAGACTGTCTAGCGTAGGTGGCGCTGTGATAGTTAACCCAACTCCGGAGTGAGACCTCTGGTACTCTTTCTCTGTGGTTAATACGAGGTTAGAGAGATGGCGATCCTCCCAACTTCGATAGTTTTTATTCAACACCATGCTTGTCTGCAAAGGGTTAATCTGCTGACTTAATTAAAATTTGATCCAATACAAGTGGAGCCACGGGTAGTGAATGGAGAAAATTCTGATTTCAAGATTCCACAATGTCTATACTAAAGAATTGTAAATTAAAGGCTGGAAAGTAGTAAAGAATAAAAATAAAGTAATTTGTTCTTAACGAGCGAAGCATAAAGGTTCCATGAAGTCATTAGAAACGACATATATGTAGGAATTTTTATTTTTTGATTGCATCTGAAGATGGTGGCCATTTTAATGGTTTCAATGTTTGGCGATTCAATGGACAGTTTGGCGCCATTGAAGCTTTATTTGAGACATTTTGGTAATAAAGAGATATTTAATTGTAATTTTGTTAATACTGATAAGAGCAGACATTTAATTCTAATTTTGAGATTACTACTAAAAGTAGATACTTGCTTAAACAATTCGAATCCGAGAATTAAAAAAAAATAAACCTCTTAGGGATTAGATTTTAATTAAATCTCTTAGATCTTAGTTTTTTTTGATGAGAGGTTAACTGTTCGCGAAATTACCAGTTAATTTATTACCA
Organism: Araneus ventricosus; assembly: GCA_013235015.1. NCBI lineage: Eukaryota > Metazoa > Arthropoda > Arachnida > Araneae > Araneidae > Araneus > Araneus ventricosus. The sequence continues at coordinate 65,907 of BGPR01000996.1, read as the reverse complement.
CGATTCTTTTTTCCTTATTTTTCTATGTTTGATTTGTTTTCTGATGTTCTTAAATGCACATAACTGATATTAGCTTTCTTATGATCACGAAGTTTTCTTTGCATTGTTCTGAACTGGGATAGCTTAATTTTTATTATCCTGCGTTTCTCGTAAGTGCGTAAACAAGAATTTGCTCCGAATTGCATCACATAAATCAACACATTTTTCTGGCTAAAAATTGATTGAAATTTATATATCTTCAGGTACATATTTACCGATACATTAAATGAAAATTTATTTTCTATAGCTTTAGTTTCTGCAGTCATTAAAATCCATTGAGTTACGTCTCGTTCAAAACATTATCAAATAATATTTTTCAGGATTTTTCAATTAAATTTTCAAATATAGAACTTATATTTGACCAGAGATTGAGTTCAAAGAAATGTATTCAAAATGATTTTAATGTTTTGATCAAGATTTCTTAAACTACAAGACATTACCCAACGACAACTATGCCTGGTACGTATTTAACCAAATAAAAATCTTTGAGAGCATTTAAAGAAAACAATAGTTTTTAAATTATATTTTTCCCTTTAATTTTGTCTAAAATAAGACAGTGTTTCTATTCACTATTAGCATGTGTGGTATAAAAAGATTTCACACAAGGCACTACATTTTTCCATTTGTTTATTCAAATCCTTTCCAGAAATATAAACCTCAGTTAATTTTCCTGGGCCTTTTTTTACAATAATCCAAGAATAAAAAATTTCAGTCAATCCGTTTGTTTGTTTCAGATTTTGTAATTTAAAGTAAATATTTGTTTTACTTTTTTAGAACAGATATTTGCATCTTTCGAAATCTTTCATTTGCGTGTGTTGTAAAGAGATTGCGCTAATTGAATTAAAAAATATCGCGTTAAGTTTTTTTCATCGTTTATTTTTCTCTCAATTTGATGTAAACTATTTCTTCGTTTACCGAAAGGAAATCCGTCAAGAAATATGTTGGTACTAAGGTAATGGAAAATCAGGATAAACAAGCCAACACTCCATTGTAATATCCTTTTTAAAAATTGAATATATTTATTTTTCGAACGAAAAACAAATAATAATAAAAAAAGTTTTTATTTATTTTTTCAAATATCACTTTATGGATATTTGCATTATCGGATAAAGAAAATTATATATATATTATAAAGTTATATATTAGTAAAAGACAAAAATATACAAAACTATTTTAGGAAAAAGAGAGAACAATCACAATGGTTATATATATACGTAACGCGTTCCTACGCTACATGTCGCGTTACATTTAGTTCTTTGTCCTATCTCCCGTTGGCTGCATCCCTCAGGTTTGAGTACGTAAAATAATTTTTAATATTAGATATTTCATTCCAATTCTTGTTCTATCATAATGCTCGGGGTGAATTCAGTATTTTTAGCTTTATGCTAGCACTGTTCTCAGAAATCATTATGATTTTCTCTAATTTCTTAGCGATTCGTATAGATTTCACATATTTACCCCTGATGAGCATCTATACGCTTTTACCGATAAGTTACAGTCTTTATTTATCCATTTAATTTTGACATTGATTGATTTTCGTGACATTGATATACAGGGTGTCCAACAAAGGACTCCCTCATTTTAAAATTAAATAACTCGACAACGGAGATCGATAGAAGAACGAAACCAGTGATATGCTTAGTCTGAGAGCCGTAAAAAATCTGATGCAAAAGTTTCAAAATTAGTTATAAATGTTGCCGGCAGGTGGCGCTGCAGGTTGTAATAGCTATTCAGAATCCGATAAGAAATCTATAAACTGTCCTTGGCAAGCACGAAAAATGCCTAATTTGAATCGATTGTGATGTGATTGCAACGATTACTTGCAAATGACAGTTTATAGCTTTCTTCTCGAAATCTGAACTGTGATTACAACGTACAGCGCCACCTGTCGGCAACATTTATAACTAATTTTGAAACTTTTGTATCAGGTTTTTACGGCTTTCAGACTAAGCATATCACTGGTTTCGTTCTTCTATCGATCTCCGTTGTCGAGTTATTTAATTTTAAAATGAGGGAGTCCTTTGTTGGACACCCTGTATATATATATATAAAGTTATGCACAAATGGATACAATGGTTCGCAATCAGTTGCGGAGAGCCGTGATCCATACAGTAGCCGGAGGTCACATTTTGAAGTGAAAATCTCGTCACGAGGGCATTTAGGAGATCGACCAGGAAGTGATGAAGATGAAAGAGGATTTCGACTCATCCCGTTTCATAGGAAGCTGATAACGAGGTGAAACTTTCATCAATGGCTTTTGTTTGATGAGCATAATATTTACAATCCTCGAGCAGTAATATTGAATTGTATGAAAGTTGAATAAACTGAATACCCATATATACTTATAGATTAAATACGTAATTTAAATTGCAGTTCGATGAATGCTACTATTCGAAGTTTCAGTATGTGAATAGCCAAGTTGGGTTATGGAGAGCTTCTCAGGCACTTTCAAGCGCGGTCAGTTAAAAGATTGGCGAGCTATCCAACTTCGATAGTTTTTCTTCAGCTTATGTTACATATCCATTGGCGCACTCTATACGCCGTGCCTGTCCTCAAAGGGTTAATCCACTGACTTAATTAAATTTATTATCAATTTGTGGAAAAATCCTCATCATTTTGTTTCTCTTAGAGAACAAAAGAAATTCGGCTCTTGCAATGTCGATATCTCTCTGAATCTTGAAGGATAATAATCTAATCTCTTATTCTGGAATTTTTATATGAGCCGCCCTATGTATCTGGCTTCCAAATTATAAAAGAAAAAATACGCTGCGTTTCGAACATGCGCCGTAAAATATTATTTACTAAAAATGATTATATTTTCTCTAATATTCAAGGTATTTTATTCAATTTTAATACATTACTTCTCTAACTTATTGTCACGTATTCTGTAAGTGTGTAGAATTTGGTTGAAAACTCTCCATCTTATAAACATAAAACATACTAAAAAATTTGGGATTTTTTTAATGAAACCTTTATATCTCCCCTAGTATTCATGCTATTTTTACGAAAATTCATGTAAATATTGTGCACATGAAACAGAACCATTGATAAAAGTTTTAACTCATTATTAGTTTTCCATTAAATGGAATGAGTCAAAATCTCTTTTCGTCTTCATCACTTTCTGGTAGCTCGCATAAATGTTCGAGTGTCGAGGTTTTTACTAAAAAATCTGAGCTCTGACTACTGTATGTCCCACGGCTCATCGCAGTTGATTTCAAACCTTCATATTAATATTAACTCCAAATTTGGCGCATCTTAAGAAATGTGTTTAACTTTTAGACACCAGAGTATATTTTCTGTAATGTGTGCGATGGACAATGAAGTCAGTTTATGCTCATCTGCAGCATGAAAAATGTTTTACACCAATTGTAATTTATAACGCTTGGATGTCGTTTTATTCCACATGCCGGAAACTAACAATAAAAAAAAATCTAAAAGCACTTTTATTCGTGAACTGAAATATTAAAAAAAAATGTTTTTTGTCTAATTTCTGGACATCAAAACAAAATCGTAAAAACGTGATATACCCATAGATATACTCTAAAAAATTTGGATTTTTAATCTCATTTGACGTAAGGTTGAATTGTTGATGATTATTTCGAAATTATTTTCTTATGATATTCATTGTACCTAGATTTTTTTATAGAATTTTTTCAGTGTCTCAAGTTTTCACGATTTTGTTTTAATGCCATACTTTGGACTAAAAATATATTTCCTATTGTTTAGTATAAAAATTATTATTTTACTATTTTTTATTATTTTCCACCTTTTAGTCTTTGATATAATTCATAATTCTTTATTTGAAATATTTTTGAATCTTAAATCACATTTCTCAAAATCAATTCCATTAACTTCTACTCTTATACATTAAATGTTAATTAAGGTTAGTCGATGGACTGACATTTAAGTTCTAAAAATATTAAAATATTGAATTGTTATAAAAAGTATGCAATTCTACAAAATGTCAAAGCTCTATTAGATCAAGAAGCGAATGATAAATTGATTGTAAAAATCCTCTTTGCACATAAAACCAATCAAGTTAAATAAAATCGATATCGATGTACATATAAAATTCCATTTGGCTCAAATCCACCAGGTGGTACCCCACATATCGCCAATGGATGTCGCAAATGTATATTAATTACAACCGTCATTGCAATTCGATGCCGCTGTATTGTTTACCTTAGTAGCTACATTGTTCTTTTGGCATTGGCGAATTGGCATACATTGGCGAAATCAATTGGCACCGCCTGGTGGATTTGAACTAAATGGAATTTTTGATATACAACCTTTTGCACTTTGAATGACGACATTCCATCACATATTCAATAAGGATTGCATCCGTGCTCTTTGAATGACGACATTCCATCACATATTCAATAAGGATTAGATCCGTGGTTCGAATAGAATTTTCATTAATTTCAAAGCATTTCAATAAGACAAAGAAAACAGATGAGGTCTTCTTTACTTTCCTACGCAAACTACATATGAGGTAGATTGTAGCAGTGATGCCATCAGACTGAGTGGTATGTTCTGAGCTCGAAACATTTTTCTTTCCCCTTCTATGGTTCAGGGTTTAAGGTCCCAGTGGGCGTCACTCCCTGTATTAACCAGACAGAACTGTTGTTCTGTGTCTCGAGACTTCTTGATTTTTTCCTCTCCGTGATTGTTGTATTGTTTACGGCGAACATCTTTGGAAGACGGCATGGAAGAAAAAAAGGAAAAACTTTTGTTATTTATGATTGTTTTCTTGCCGCTATCTTTCAGATAATTATGATGTAGAGGCGGTTTATGATGGCCGGTTGACTGATCTGGAAGAAAATAAAACACCATTGTTATTCTTTTATTAACAATTGTTTCATTTTTGTAAATCTTTATCTTTTTCTGAAATGGTCGTATTGGTGGTAGTTGTAGCTATTTGAATACAGTTTGGCATCAAAGATGTTCTTTGGTAAATTTTTGAATGAACTTAAGAATCGTGTAATGTTGATAAAGCAAAAACTAAAAGAATTATTTCAAACAGCAAAAAAATAATTCTTGATACTACGTTTTATTATTATTATTATTGTACATATATGTTGTGGTGGAGGTCTTTAGGAAGTTTATTTGCGGAAATTGCGTTTTCTTTCATGAAACAAAAAGAATTAAGCCATTTGTGTTTCCAAAGAATACGATATATTTTCAAATAAAACGACGACTTTTTGCTTTATTTGTTCATTTATTTGTTTCGAATTCATTATATATTCAGAAAAACCATAATACCATTTATTGCAGAAATATTTCATTGTCTTCTTCAAAGTTTACACTAGAAAGAAGAAGAGAAAAAATACTTGGATTGAAGGCTTTAATTTTCTTTTTTAGTGAGTTCAATAAAAAAAGATTTAATCGTACTTTAAAAAATTCTGAAATTAAATTATACGAAGGAAGGTAAAAAGTAAGGAAAATAGGCAGGTAAATTATATATACTTAGCACCAAGATTCATTCAAATATTTGCCTTTAATTATTTTCTCTCTGAAAACTTAAAAAAATTTATTTTAACTTAAAAGTTAAATAAATGGATGCTGAAATTATCTATTTTTTTGTAAATTTTTTGTTTCCAATTAATTGAGCGAGTGTTCTTCACTGAGCTGGATTTTCGATTAACATTTTAAAATGTTTCGCTTTTCTGCACAAAGACTAAATGCTTTTTTGTATAAATTTTTTTAGTGATACAAGCAAGTCTTTAAGTTTAATTTCAAATTATATTAAAAAAGAGCTTTGCAAACTAACTCAGTTAATGAAGTAAAATGTTCAGTATAGTTTGATTGCTAAAAATAAAAATTTAATGAGCCCATTGATCAATTTCAATATTTCTAAACGTTTCATAAATTCAAGCAAACATAATTTACAACATAGAAAAAAGTCACCATATTTTTAAACATATTTATTGTTTGTGTTGCGTTTTTGATAAACGAAACGTTAAGAATACAGTTTTAACTGTTAATTTCTTTCTCTGTGTTGCCCCTTAGCATATTATATATATTACGGTCAATTTGAATAATCGGTAATATTAATAATAACCAGATATTATTAATGGAAATCAGAGATCTTTATAGGTTGTTATTAATAGTAATCGGATATTATTCATACTATTTGTAAATGGTTGCTTTTATACTTGAACGTGACATATGGGGAGAGTCGCCGAATGTGAACCACCTGGACATTCTTTAATGAACCGTGATAGAGAAGCAAGTTCAATGGAAAACAAGTAGTAGAAACTTTTTGTACTTTATTTGTCTGCAAAATAATGTCATTATTAAAGAAACACTTTATAGTAAGGGAAAGAAAGAACTTAAAATTGTGTCATAAGTTCAATCAAGGAAACCAGCTGCACGGATTAGACCGATAATTTTTGTAAGGATTGTCGCGGAAGGCGAGGACAGATACTATCTCAAAAAACATGCCTTTTATTTACGACAGACTAAAACAAACATTCACTCGGCATATATGCTAGTTGCAGAAATCCCAACAACTGGATCCGCTGAAGGCTGAGGTGAAATCCTGGCCAAAGAGCCGACATGAGCAAGCAAGTACAAACGATGACGCTGGTGGTGCTGGGAAGCATCCAAATATATACAGAATCACCACTGACGTCACCCGGTACAGCAGGAGCGCCATCTACAATATCAAATACTTTCCGCAAGCATAATTACGGCAGAAATGTTTTCTATTCTCAAATTCACACCAGGACAAAATGCAAGAACACAAATATAATATTTTATGCACTGTAACGCTCGATCACACGCACGCACGCACGCACGCACGCGCACACGCGCACGCACACACACACACACACACACCCCTTAAGCCCTAGCCCCCGTACCTGAAGCCATTACAGCAACCGAACCGGTTCAGTAGACATGGGACACACACACTTATAAGTATAGAAAAACATAATATCTTCAAATATAAATTGTTAGAAAAAGTAAATAACTCTTAAAATGATTTTTAATAAATAAATTATAACCAAAAAAATAAGACTTTGATGCTATGAATAAATGAGGATTACAAACTAAAATCCTTTTGCATTTCTTTCTTTCACCTTTTATATCTCAAGATTTCTGAATGAGAATCTTGTTCGCGAAACATTGAAACATTAATCTTTTCAGTTATTCATTAAACGCACACTTTGCATTAAGTCTGTTCTAAAAGGTTCTGATTATAATTTTTTAGATGCAGTCGTCTATTTCTTATTATTATTTACTGTAGAAAAACAAAAATATTCAAAATTTAATTTAAATAGCTTGATTAGACTGGAAGAGGCAAGCCTTAGATTTCTAAATGTTACAGTTCAAATGAGAAGAAATATGAATAATGGATTCTCTTTAAACGAAGAAATCCCAGAAGAAATCTCAAATTTCAATGCAGATGATTTAGGACGTTTTAAAATTCCTTTGCGACGGCGTTTCATTATCCTCATATAATATGAAAGATAGAAAAGGAGTTTTTCATGATTAGTTTAAGTTTTAATTTACTGTTTTTAATAAATAAATTGCTGATTATTTTATATTCATAATTTTAGAAGAAAATTTTTTCGTTTATTCAAGTCGTTGTTGAGAAGTCCATCATGTACTAAAGATAAAATTTCTACAATTTAAGCCAAGTAGTTCCTGAATTCTATATTTGTCTTTGAAATATTGAATATTTGTCTTTGAAATTTTTAAATTTTTTTATCTGTTTTCATTTCTTTTTTAAGATATGCTATATGTCATTTTGAATAGTTATGCTTGAGAATTCAGGAGGTTCAAGATTTATAAGATTAGTTCTGAAACGTAAAATATAAGCTTCCTGATATTTTACCATTTAAAAAGTGATGTTTTTGAATTTCAAGTAGTATGCAGCAGGACAAATACCATAAGGTATTTGATATGAGTTTCACTTGGAGTATTTAAAATAAGTGTTCAAAGGGCTTGCTCTCTGAAGCGATACACGCTTTGCATGTTGTTTATGCATCCATTTGGTTGTTGCGCTATTGTAAATCTGTATATTCCGTGAAATTTATTCTGGTGTCTTCTTTTACTTAACTCACTCACAAAGAGTTTCTTGGAGCAGCTGGATCTTTGCATTTCTGCCTACATGTTCCATTACAAATATTTTTTTTCTGTATATCTTACCTAATCTTTAATTTTGAAATCTACCTGTCCCGATTCCAACTCACACATTTTATAGTAGATTTTTTACTTTCGAGTCTACTTGATGCCGAAATTTTAATGCATATTATTTTCAGGTGTTTTTTTGTGTGTCTGAAACGGAGTTTCAAATGAAAATGATGGTTTCATCAACTAACATCATGAAACATTTCTTTCATAATTAATTACCTACAATTTTTAGCTGGTACAGTAGAACCCCGCTAATCCGAACTAATTGGGACCGGTGCCTGTTCGGATTAAAAAAATTCGGATTACCCGAAATTCCGATGAAGATAGAAAAGAAAAAGATGTGTGCTAAAAAATGTAAGTTAAAAGTACTCAGTAATACTATCTCTTGAATTCTTTTATTAAAAAGCAATAGAAAGAGAATATGTCTCCCCTTTTCATTAGAATAATGGATGTGCTCCTGTATGAAGTGACCTTATCTTACGGCGAATTGCCTTAGTTTCTTCAATGTGTACAAAATTATGCATGCTGAAAAGTTCTTTTTTGTTTTTAGTATGTATATTTAAATCTTTTCAGATAATCTTTTCAATTACATATAATTTTCGAAAATGAAATCTGTTCGGATTAACCAGAATTTCGGATTATCGGGGTTCTACTGTACTTATGTGAAAGATTAATTACGTTTTTTCTCGATGCTTCAAATGCTCAAAAGGTTCATTTTTCATTGAAAATCTCATCTGCGAATTAAGAAAATCATTTAAACCTACTAAACTTTTTATATGGCAACTAGTAATTTAGGCGCTTAATAAAGCTTTACAGTTATCAAATATTTATGAAAGCAAATTTTTCTTATCATCAAGAATACACATAGTCATCAAGAATACACAACAATAGGTTTGGTAAAGATAACAATGAAACAAAGAAAGTGATATAGTACTGTGGTTTCTTTGCTTAAAATTAATTCTTATAGCCGTATTCTCTTACTTTATTATTCCATTAATGATTCCATCGAACTTCAAATAAGGATTGAATAACTTATGTTGGATATCATCAACAGATGGCGCCAAAGAACATTTAATTTTAATTCGTAAACACCGTTTAAACCAGAATATTTGATTGAATTCTTGTGCAAATCGTTAAGATAATTGTGTAATTAATTCGAATTATCTGTCGATTATAAAAATTCTAACAATAAATTTAACTCTTCTTTAAATATATTTTGTACAACTTTTTAACTCTTTTTTTCATTTCTGATTGTATATAATCTCTATCTTATGAATTCTGATAATACAGAAGATATTTACTGAAATTTCTGCATACCGATAAAAGCATAAATTTGAGTTAATAAGTTTCATTCTAAAAAGAAAGATAATGCAGTTCATTATTCTGTGCTTAGTCTTGTTTTTTTTTCTTTTTCTATTCATCAAATTGAATTTGCTTTACTTGTTTTGTTTGTCATTTTATTGTAATTGTTGTTTTAATATATTATCAGTTGTTTTAGTGATTTCACATTTGAGTCTGAATTAAATCGCTCAACTTCCTTCCGAAGGAGATTTCGTATTTGTCATATTCTTCTCCCAAAAATAGTCATTGTTTCTAACGAAATCTATAAGGAGCCTACATCTTGAATAAGTGCTTTAAATAATACCCATCCTAACAGTTATAATCCACCTACCACTGAGCATTCATTATTTATAGAATGTTAATGCCGAATTCTGTCGGCAGCCTTATTATTCGGGTATCTACTAGATGCATAACAATACATCTCTCCCGATATAAATAAAGATAGCTTTGTGTTCCCCTATAATAACAAAAGTAGGCGCAGGTATAATTCGCGTATTAAATTAATTACAAAGCGATGTATTTATCACTAGGGAAAGGAAGGAAGAATTAATCATACCTTCGAAGTTGGGAACTCTGCTCAAATCTTTTGCATGTAAGCCCACGTGATAAATGGTAGTAATGACAACCTTCTCAAATGGTCAGAAAAGAAAGAGTCTGTCCTGTCGACAATGGCAGAGGGTGACTAAAAGAGATTTGTTATCTTGTTGTATCTATATTCAGTGTAGGTTTGTTCTCTTTTGGTGATAAAAGTTTAAAGTTACAAACTTTAATTATAGTTATAAAGTTAAAATAAAAGCATTTTTAACAGATATTCTGACAATTTTTTGATTGAAGGGGAACTTTAATGGTGTTAAAATTTAGTGCGATTTAGAAAGCTTCTGCTGGATTGAGTTTAAAGAAATGTTCCATATATTAATCTTTTATTAGTCTTGCTTATTTTGTAATTTTTTTGTTCCTGATATGATTGAAATTTTGCTACTCAATCGATGGTCGCGGAAACTATAGATTTTTCTCTTCTGGCTTGAATTCTTCTTAATTTTCTTCTCTCGTTCTCTTTTTTGTTTTCATTTCTGCAGTTTTGCTTATATTTATAGGACTAATTTTAGTTCTATTTTGTTTTTCATGCAGTGAGTGCATTTAAATGTTTCTATTTTCATATAATACAGGGCACTGTATTCAAATGCTTTCGATACAAATAAATATGAAAACATAAATCAGGGCATTTCGACAATTGCTTTGAAAAAGTTTTGTAATATCTGTGATATTTAAATGAAGAGTCAGGCATTTTAGCAACTTTTGATAAAAAAATGTTAATATTGCATCCAAAAAACGAATTATAGATAATTTGAAACGGGAAAATTTTTATACTGAAAGAAAATGTATTATTCATCCTAATGAAGTTTCCTTTCTCCTAATAAATCCTTTTAAATTCAACAGTATCTACTTTATTTATTAAGAATACTTTTTATTAGACATCATTCTTTGATTTAATAATGACAGTAAATTTTTATCATTTATAAAATTTTGAACAAGTTTTTCTAATTTTTATTTACAAATTAAATCATTCAGAAGTTAGATATCACACAGTTAGTTTATTTTTCTTTTTTCAGAAAAAGCATTGGAAGACCCCATTTCTCGGAAAAGATTAAATTTATTAAATAAATTTAATACGACATTAACTTTCTGAATATCGATAGGGCCGATTCTTTTTGGGAGTCTCAAGAAGCATTCTGGAATTTCAGGGTTGTTAATGATAGAGCCGAAAAAGGGGTGAAATTGATGCAAGATTTTAATGAGCTATTAACTGCAGATAAAGATCAAAAACAATTTCTTCTTCATTGAGTCGAAGATCACAGAAAGCATTACCAGGACTGCAAGAAGTCTACTCTTCAACCAAAATTTATGCAAATCTATTATTAAAAAACTTTTATAGCAAAATCATGAATTTCTTTTTTAAATTTGAATAATAAATATAGATTTTAAAATCCTTAATTTTTTTTGCAAAGTTCTACTCCCGCATGAAGCTCGGTGTGGCACGGGTTAATATTTATACATTGAAGAAGTAATTTGGAATACTTATACATTATGGTAAAAGGAAAAAATTGGTGCGCGCTTCAAAAATGCTAAGTGCATTTTTCACAATTATGGTAAGGGACATCCTAATGGCACAAATATGTTAAGAACGCATTTTAAATATAGATTTAAAGGGGAAGTATTAAATTTTTTTCAATCTGAAATTTTGCTATAGAAAACACAATTCTCTTTAATAAAATATCTTAATTATAGAATATAAATGATACCCAACTTTAATAGAAAGATGAAAAAATATACAAAGCAATGGAAAAACGAAACATTAGAACCATCTAATTAAAAATTATGATCTAATTAATATTTTACTGAACGATTTCAGAATTCCAAAGTTAGTCAGCAGAGAGTGCGCTTCAAAAGCGATACCATTTACAGAGAAAATATAACACTATTTGCACACAACTGAGACAACTCATCGCGTTAAAATGTAGAAATGTAGTCATAATGCGCATTTGACTCTCTGATAAAATGTCCAAATAATAATATAAACGATATCAAAGCTTTTATAGAAAAAAACAAAGAATTGCAAAGCATTAAAAAACAAAGCATTGGAGAAACAAACCATTAAAAAAGAACGAGAAACTAACCTCCCCCCCCAAAAAAAAATTAAGAAATAATATTTTACAGAAAGGACTTAGACTTCCAAAATTAATTAACCGGTGATTTATTTTACAGGAGATAACATTTACACAGGAAATATAATACTATTTATATACGGCTGAGCCAACTCATCGCGTTAAAATGTAGGAAATGATAGTCATAACGTGCATTTGACTCTCTGATAAAGTGCTCGTTTTGAGGTTAGTAACTGTCTGGCAAACGTCTCTTTTAAATCTTAATAATCTAATACAAATAGCTCCAAACGAAGTATAAATCACCCTAGTCTCAAAGGACAACACTTTGGACGGATTTAGAACATCATGAAAAGCATGTTCATCACCACTCTAGCAGAACTAGATTAAAACTCGCGACGACTAGTACAGAAGAGGCTAAAGCAGCAGTTCATTGCAGCAGACGAGAGAAAAATTAAGCACTTCTACTTCGTCTCTAATCAGGCGGGAAAACGACTCACTTAAAACCGTTCCATTTCCCCTGGCGGCCATTATTGCGAATCGTTCCAAATTCTCAGCAAACCGCAGGCAATTAAAAGAACACGTATTAAAACTCGTCTAGTCCGGCAATAAAATCCGGCACAGTCTGCCGGATGCCCATTTTAATTAAATGTAAATACTTGGTGGGCCAAAGTTTTAATTGGCAACTGCTATTGAAACTTTCTGACTTTCAAACCGGACAAATCTCACTGAACTGAAATAGTGATCCTAATTGAACAAGAGCCGCGGATTGCAATTACTGCAATCACCAGGGAGTATCGGATATTAGTTATGATTTATTGGCATCTGAAAGCCCCAAATTGCTGAATTAGGGGTTAAGTATTCCCCAGATGTTGAAGTGCACAAATGGGCCAAGGAACAACAAAAGTGCGGTGATTATCATTATCATTTTTCAAACCACTTTTGTACAAGACGTTAATCGTTTTTCGACGAAAACAGAGATAAGAGTTTGAGTTATTATTGTAAACATCGTCTTTTTTGTGTTCGTTTCACGGCGATCCTGCAGTTTAAAATATTTATCTAATTTTGTTTATAGGCTACAACCATTCAAGTGGAAAATTATGGTTACTCAGCGATTTTAAAAATTTTATTAATTGTTTTGAACCAAACTATTCATGACAGTTTTAATCACCTTCGATCAAAGAGTTGCTAAATTTAAAGTAATTAATATCAAAGTGTAATTAGTATTAATAACTTGTATTAACTATTTCAATTGAACCATGAAATTTTCGTATTAAAATAATCTATGCTGTCTTATTGCTATTTACACGAATAATGTATTTGATGTTTTTCGTCTTTTTTCCAAAGTTTAAAATTGTAGCGCCAAAAGTAATCTCAAAGTAGCAATAGTTTAAACTTTATTGATTACAGACAGGTTTATTATTAAATGTACTTCAAGCAAGTTTAGTGGTTCAAAAACCAAAAAATTAGAGTTTATAACATTTTCTCATTTTGTTTTTATTAATCTTATGCTCTTTAGATAAAAAAGAATGTTTTTAAAAACACGCTTTTATGAATTTAAAAGTAGAACATTTTTTTATAAAAACATCTGGGAATCTAAAGAAACACGTGAAACCAAGAAATGCTGATCGAAATATTCTAAATAAATTGGAATTTTAATCGTATTCATCATATATCGCCACTGAAGGTGCAAAATGTTGCACATATATCAAAACTTCAATTTGGTTGAAATCCATTAGTCAGTACCCCTTCATATTGCCAAATTTCCAATGCATTCTGTTCCTCCGAGTACCCAAGCATTTTGATCCTACAGCTTTCTGGTTAGAAAAAATAACTTTATAACTGGATGAACCGAATTTTTTTATATTTAATTATAACCATGAAATCATAAAAATAATTTAATCATGGATGTTCAAGAGAATATATATATATATATATATATACTAGCTGTATGGCCCGGCATTGCACTGGCTATCTCGAATAATGGAATAGGTCATATGAGGCCTCGGGATTCATGTATTTTCATATGGACCGCTCTGTTTTTTTCAACAAAAATTGTCACTTACTTTCCCCAACAAACGTTACGAAGTTAAACACCTTAATACAAAAAAGAAAGAAAGCGATTTTTCCGCTATTTTTAAATCCAAACACATAAGCTCTCTAAAAAAGAAATACCAGCTTCCGTTAAATAAATAAATGGAAATGGAAGAACACCGTATTTTAACCATTAGATATTAAAAGGGGACTTCTGCAGACTTGAATGAAATTACTTTCTTTTACGTTTTCGATTTCGTAGTTGCATTGTTTGGTGTAAAACCTGAAATTCTGCCATTCACACTTAAGTTGTATTAAATAATTAAAGTCTACGTATGATGTTAGAAGGGGATTTCTGCACGGAAGAGGATCTTCAATTGACCCTCAAAAGGCCTAAAATTAATTTACATCACTACTTTTGATTAATTTTTATTTTCAAATATAAAGTTTACTTAAACAAATTTTACATTTCTTTGTTTCATAAAAATTTAAATTTATTTGCAAGTAAACGAATTTTGAACTCAATTTGAGTTTAATTGATATTTCTTGTTTCACATTTGCTTTTCCTTTTTAAATCTGAATTTTACTTAAGAACCAGTAGCTTTCCAAGTTTAGATTTCTTTGCAAATAAACACACTTTTACTTTTATTTGAGTTTCATTAATATCGCGGGTTTCATGGTCCTTTTCCCTGAATATTTTTTTAAATCTAAATTTTACTTAAAAACGAATAACTTTAAAATTTATTTAGATTCTTTTAAGTTTACTTTCAAATAAATAAATTTTGAATTTTATTTCAGTTTCCTTGATATTTCTAGCTTCTAATTATTTTTCCCTTGATTTTTTTTTCTGTTGTAAACGACTAATTTTAAAATTATATTTTATTTTGAGGTTTTAAATTTAAATATACTCACAAATAAATAAATTTTGAATTTTAGTTATGTTTCATTGATATTTTTGGCTTTATAATTATTTATTACCTAAAATTCTGAAACTTTTATGTTGTTTGATTTTAAATAGGGGCTTCTGCAAAATTTAAATTTGAATTTCTGGAAAAAATTAAAAATTGTACTATTTTTTTGGTTTTCGTCCATAGGATCATTTCCTACTGTGAATCTCGATGTTGTTTACATCCCATTTTTTCTCCTCCTGTAAAATTTTAAAAATGTCAGAAGTTTTCTGTAAAAATAAATCGATTCATGTGATTTCTGCTCAATAGATTTCGACACATGAGTGATATAACAGTCATGAACCGCCGATACGTGAAAATCCAGAAAACTATTCTCTTCCTTTTTTATAAATCAAAACACAGAAGTTTGCTAAAAAAGACGAAAAAACCTTTTATACAAATTAAAACCATTTTTTGTTAAATAAATAAACAAAAAATTCAAGAACTTCTGAGTCAAAGTTGTGAATAAACAAAAAAATGCAAGACATTTTGTTGTTAAAATTGCCACTAGATGACAGCAAGGTTCATTTTGACGTTTTTAATTTATATCTTTTTAACTAATTTTAATTTCGGAATTAAAATAGTCGAAATGGATTCCTACGATTATTTTCGCTCCTTTGGTACTGACGGCTAGTTTCAGGATTCAGTGGTTCGTCAGAAGATAGTCGGACATAGATACATACGTTTGTTGACGTTCGGTTTTTAATAGGAATAATAAATGCAAATTAGCTGCATTTGAACTAAACATGAAACACGGATAAATTAGGTTAAACCCTTCATATATAAATTTTAGTCGTCATTGCTATGCAATGAAGAATCATTGCATTGCTTACCTCATCAGCCATCTTGCCTTTTGGCATTGGCAACTTGGCATCCGTTGGTAATATGAACAAATGCCAAGGTACCGACTAGTGGATTTCAAACAAATTGTATTCTCAATTAGATCTAAGGTCTTCCTGGTTTTATACCAAGTGGTTCTAATCCCACTTGGTCTTAGATTTGTATTCTAACAAGTGCCAATTAGGAGACCTATATCCTACTGAAGAATATGAGCCAAGGTCTCATGATAAAGGAGAAGGGAGGAATCTTCTGTTAATCAAAGCGACAGTGGAGCACCTAAGTAGCACCTGAGATATAAGTCTGACATAGCTGTTATATACGGGGGTAGCTTGATTTTCCTATGAACGTCAGAGAAAACCGACTAAAACTTTTTGTTCCGATTGGAATAAAACCAGGAAAACTTCGAGAAAACAGCTCAACCATAGCGAGAATTTGCTTGCTAAAGAGTACATTATATTACCAGTCTTTTAAGTACTGATTAAGAGAGCTGCCAGAGGACAGAACCATAAACGTCTTCCCATTCATGTTCCTCGCCCATGTCATGCCTTAACCCGCTAGGCCACCAGTGGGATTTCTTGAAACTTAAAGTTTATTTAAGTCGCATGCCTAGGAAGTCATAAAAACAGTTTTCTATTTAAGAACACAAAACACTTTTTTAAAACAAATTTCAAAATAAACCCTTAATAATACATTTCACGGGGAAAAAATTTCTCCTTACTGAACAACACTAACGTCTTATTCTCTTCACATTTAAACAAATTCAATAATCAAATCAAATTCCCAAGGCATCATTCACACATTCTGAATAACAAAATATCTTCTAGAGCACTTGGAGAAGCAGAAGTAACCAGTAGAAGAAAAGTAACGCGACAAGAACCAGCGTTCCCCAAATTTTACCTTAATCAGCATTTAAATACAAGAGAAAGACAGAGAAACATTCTCGGCACTTCCAGTAGAACTTGAAAAAGCAACGGACAGCAAACGATGTGTTTCATTTCCCCGAACTTCTTTCTTCAATTTCCTTTACTTCTTTTTTCCATCAAATGCTTCGGAAAGCTAAAAATGGCACTGAAAGCATGCGCGAAATGACTCTTGCCTGCTAGGTAATGTGAGAAAGTGGTTGTTTCAGGCAATGGAAGAAATATTCTTGCTGTTTTCTTCTTACTCTCTCTCCAACCTCTCATTCTCCGAAGGGAAAGGGTTTCGATCTTAATTGGGAAGAGATAAAACCTTTATTTTCCATTCAGAGAGAATGCCACTGTCTTTTCCTTTCTTTTTTCTATTATTCTGCGGTTTGGTAAAGAAAATCTGAGAACCTGAGAAATCTTTTGCCAATTACAAGGATTGCTTTAGTGCTTTGCTTAACATGGTTTTCGAAGACAAGGATCTTTTTTAAATGCAACTAAGTTGAATATAAAAGCATTCCTGAAGAATAAATGGAAAATTGTTTATAAATTAGCAATTTGCTTTAAAATTTTCACCTGTGTTCAAGGCACTGTGATATAGGCGTAAAATATGAATTACTCAATTTACTGATATTTATTCGTTTAATTAAATTATGTAGCAGAAACATTATGCTTACAGATTTTGCAAAATATACAATATTTTGAGAATCTGAAGGCTTTTTTCTGCCCTTTAGTGGTTTGGTAAAGCAATACAAAGAACTTTTTTCTCATTCACGAGGCTTGCTGGTAGTGCTATGACAAGATTTTAGAAGATAAGATAAATTTTTGCAATGTGCAACGGCACTGTGACATAGAAAGCATTGTTTGAGATCAAGGGGAAATTTGGCTTGTCAATTATCAAATTGTTTCAAAATTTTTACCTACGATCAAGGCATGCGATATGAGCATAAAACATTAATTGAAAAATTAATTTATTGTGTATTTAATATAAATTTATACATTTAACTAAATTATGCAGCAAAAACATTAATAGGTATGAAAATTTACAAAATAGGCAATACTTTGGTTGAGCTTTAAGGCTTTGTAAGGAGTTGGCATCAATTCTTGAACATGTGACAAAAAATTTTTTCACTTTGTTTGAAATGAAATTTTGTTAATTTTTCATTTTTTATTTCTAAGTACTGTAATATTCCAAGAAAAGTGACATTTAGAGATAGAGTCATACATGAAACTATGTTCTAACAAATGTTTCAAAAAAATTGTTTTCAAAACTTTCTGAATTGCACATAAATTCTTTGTATGTGTATTCCATGTTCTTCAAAGATTCCATGCTCTTTAAAGTCGAACTTTTCTGCAGCTGTACTTGACGAAAAGCATATCAAAACAACGAGCGTGAAAAATGCTAAAAAAATATTTCCGATAGAAATCCACAAATAATTTTATAAATAAATTTTTAAATTAATATGTTTAAATCAGATGCTAAGAATTATATTTTATTTCCAGGGGATTTTAATTCTATTATAAAATCCTATCCCATTTTTGGTTATGCATTTAAATTTTAATGAAAAGAATAAATATAAAATTTGGATATAATTCGAAAATATTGCATACTGAAAATTTAAAAAAAATTGGCGTAAAAAGTTGTTACGTATAATATTTCAGGTATATCATACCTGTAAAGTGTGAAAAGCTTGCGATTTTCTATATGTTTTCCTACAAATTGAAATCTGACATTAAATAGACTAGATCAGAACTACTAGAAGACTTTTTACAGTGAGTTAAAGGAGTGACTTTTTGCAATGCTTCAATCGCATTTTAAATTAGTTAATATTTAATATGTATAATTTACCACTATTTTAAAAACCAAAACGCTATATTTATATATCTCTTCTATTTTGTATTAAAGAACTAGATTTGAAGGTTTATCTGAGCTAGAAACTTTGCTGAAGTTTCTGGTGTGTTACCAGAAATGGAGAGATATCGATAGATCATGTCCCGTATTTTCAGTAAGGTCCTAAAATTAAATGTTGTGCGAATTTAGATTTTTGATTATAAATAATTATAGGCTTCAGACATGTTGGATATATTAATGTAAATTAGAAAATTCTTTGTCTTTCAGAATTTTATAAATCCCTGTTTATCTGAGGCCAACACATTGAGATATTTCAAGGGCAGGTCGTTAAAATTCATTCATTATTACAAATTCGTCAACAAGAAACATTCGTTACATTAATATACGGAAGGGCACAACAGATGCAAAAAGTTATTTCCAGTTTTAACGTTAATTTATGCATTTAATAATTGACCTCTTTCAAGTAACAAACGCAAGTTGTATTTAATTAGTTAATCTGTGAGTATGGATTTCATATTTCAAAAGAAGGAAGAATATACAATTCTGATGTAATTTTAAATATTGTATGGTGAAAATTAAATATAGATTTTCAGAAAAATGTGTTGAGTATGCGTGTATATAAGGTGTGTCTTACTTTAAAATGTGCGAAAACTTGTGATATATTTTAATTTAGAATAGAACATTAAAGAGTCTATATCTGAAAAGGATTAATAGACGTTTTACTCTGGTGAAGATTTAAGTGTATTGGCATTTTATAGAATTTAATAAAGCAATATGTTCAATTTACCACTATTTTAACAGACAAATTGATTTTATAAATTTTTCTATTTCCGATCTATTGAGTTCGTTAAGTTTGCTCCTAAAATTTTAAGACAATGTCGGTGTCTCCGAGGCCGACAAGTTTAGTAAACATATACGATTCCTTTCAGGTAAAATTGGGTCTTTTACGTCGTCCAAGGTTCCTAAGAACATAATTGACCTCTAACCTTGTAAGAAATATCGATGCAGATGTCAGACATTGGCCACATTGATGGCTTGTTTTATACAGAAGAGCCAGAAAAATTGTTACAGGCGTCCGTTTGCAAGTAATGGGGGTATGCAACCAATCATCTTAACGCGATGCGGTCGGCAACGCCTATATAAGACAACGGATGTCTGACAAATGTATTAGATCGGTTCCTGTTGCTGAAATGGCAGGTTATCAAGATTTAAGTGACTTTGAATGTGGCTTTATAATCGGCGCACGAGAGATGGGGCATAGCATCTCCGAAGTAGCGATTAAATTTGGATTTTCGCGTACAACGATTTCACGAGTGTACCGTGAATATCGGGTATCCGGTAAAACATCAAACTTCCGCCATCGGTGCGGCCGAAAAAGACCTCGATAGAACTGGACCATTCACGTCAGACGCGAATCCTTAAACGAGATAGACGTCCAACACCTCCTCATATTGCCGCGGATTTTAATGATGGGGCAAGTGTCAGCGTGCGAACAGTTCAACGGACCGTCATTAATATGGGCTCTCAGAGCCGAAGGCCCACTCGTGTACCGTTGCTGACTGCACGGCACAAAGCTTTACACCTCTCCTGGCCCGAAAACACTACAATTGGACTGTTGATGACTGGAAACACGTTGCCTGGTCTGATGAGTCTCGTTTACAATTGTATCGGACGGATGCACGTGTTGGAGTATGGGGACGATATCATTAATCCATAGACCCTGTTTATTAACAGGGGACTGTTGAATCTGGTGGAGCCTTTGTGATGGTATGGGACGTGTGCAGTTGGCGTGATATGGGACCTCTGATACGTCTAGAGGCGACTCTGACAGGTGACAGGTACTCAAGCATCCTGCCCGATTAAATACACTCATTCATGTCCATTGTGCATTCCGACGGATTGGGACAATTCCAGCAGGACAATGTGACCCCCCACGCGTCGAGAGTTGCTACCAAGTGGCTCCAGAAACATTCTTCTGACTTTAGACACTTCCATTGGTCACCTAAATCCCCAGATATGAACATTATTGAAGATATCCGGGATGGCTTGCTACATGCTGGTGAGAATAGTTCTCCGCCACCTCGCACTCCTATGGATTTGTGGACTATCCTGAAGGATAAATGGTGTAAATTACCTCCAAGATACCTTCAGGCATTAGTCGAGTTCATGCCATATCGTGTTGCGGCACTTCTGTGTGTGCGTGGGGCCCTACACGATATTGGGCAGGTGTACCAGTTTTTCTGGCTCTTCAGTGTATATCGATTGAAGGTGGAGAACAAGACTTTCCAAATCGGAGGAATATTCGAGTCCCCCAATACTGAAGTAAATTTTTTTCATTTTTTGATAATTGCAAAACTGTTATTACCGTCTGTTCGTTAAATGGTATTGTAATTCAAGGAATAAATATGAAAGTACAAATATTTTATGTCCATATAACACTGGTACAAAAGGGAGGAGAAATTTCACTGAAAGACAGCTTTTATTTGTTCATATTTAGTAGTTCAGCAATAATTTTTATTTTGGACACAATTGTGAAGATCTGTGGTTTATCCATGACCAGACGTGCATCCTGTCACAAAGAATATGACATAAAAATGTTGAGAAACGCGCTTACAGCTTTTATGCTATTCGGAACGGGCAGCTCCCTCTTTAGAGGAGTTAAACTAGAGATATAGTTAGTTGAATAGTTTTAACGAGGATTATTGATACTAAATATTTTCGCGACTTGTAACTTAAATTACAAGTGCTCTATCTTTGAAGTTAAGTGGCAGAAAAAAAACATGAGAAAGGCGCAGTTCCAGTCCTCGCCATAGATTTTTTGTGAAAATGTCGGACTAAAATCATAAAACATGTTTCGTATTAATATGTGATTTAAATATCAATCTCTTTAAAACAATATTTACACAGAGTAGTACTATAATAGTTACAGAATAGATAAATTACAAACTACCACAGATCCTTGGTACAGTCGATAAACTTGTGATTTATCTATTCTGCAACTATTACACTAGCCTGTGTAAATATTGTATCGAAGAGATTGATAAATTACATATTAATACGAAATACTTGTTTTATGATTTTATCCCGACGTTTTCACGAAAAATCTACGGCACGGACCGGAAATGCGCCTTTCTTATGTTTTATTTAGAGAAGCTTTTGAAGGCGCCATCTGTTGATATTATATAGAACTACATTTCGTGCATGAGCAGTAAAACAATATTTACTATAAATGCTCATATTACCCGTAATATTCAAATTTTTGAATTCAAATTTTAATACAATATTTCTCTTACATATTGTCAAGTATTCTGTAAATTTCGTAGAATTCGAAAGAAAACTCTGCATGTTATAATAAAAAAACATGCAGAGTTTGAAATTTTCAATTTAATACCGAATTTTACTTAAATTCTGATAAATATTTTTATGGTCTCAGTTTGGTTCCTAGTAATACTTCTCAAGCTCTTTCAAATGACACCAGAATCAACCTCCTAGCTAAACGCGTTTCCACGCTACACTTATTTATAACCTTACATAAAGCTAATTCATAACAATCACGTGCATGCACCTACACTGGTACGAGTACGCCATAATCACGTATCTAATAAAATAATATATAAATACCTATATTATATAATGATATATAAAAACCTATCTAATAATATCAATAAATAAATAAAATAAATCAATTTGATTCCTTACTCTGACATTAGCTATCAGCGTGCAACTACCTACTTTATTTTTGATGATGTAGATAGATGGGGTGCATAGCTTCGAATTTCTCACTGATTGTCTCTTTATGAATGTGTTTTGAACTGATATGCATGTTTATGTAACACTAATGAAAAGCTTTAATCATGTTTTTACTTTTATCATTATTAAAATTGTAATTAAATAAATCTCTTGGTTCAGAATGAAAACAAAATCAGTAGACTTTTAGGCGCCTTAGACGATGGTGATCCTGGGCTATAGCCCAATTATCCCAATGGATAAGACAGCCCAGTCTGCAGACCAAAAAGAAGATAATTTTTTCAGCTGTGTTGAATGTACTGAAAATGAGTAAAAGTTTTTGAAAATGATTGTAATAGAAGATGAATTGTAGGTTTATGGCTGTGAGTCGAGGAGACTGAGCATTTAAAAAGATCGAGAGCTACGACCTTGTAACTTTTGGCTCACGCGCGGGAGACTTTAGATAAGCGGTTCCCAACCCATGGGCCGCGGCCCACTTGTGGGCATCAGGTAGAGTATCAGTGTTCCTCGGAACGCAAGTCAAGAGTTGTAGTCAGGGGAACTTCAAGAGTCTTCACTCGTTTTTTGCTTTATAAAATAATATATTTGCAATCTTTTTACAGTACGCTTTAATCACACACACACACACATCAGTATTAAGGTGAAGTATAGAGCACCTGGGTCATTTGTTGATTCAATCCATTTATTCCATCGCAGAAAATAATATAGATTAATTTTCTACATGTAAAGGAACCATAGTTTAAGAATATCCATGACCACAATTAAGGTGGTAACGTGCGAAACGTCTCTCTGTTGTTGTCATCTTACATGATGGGGTCCAAAAGCGCAGATAGGAATGCGCAAAAAGTTTAAATACCCCGAAGAAAGGGGATTTTCCCGGAAAGACTCGTGACTCGAAGTGAAAGTAGAAGTGCGCTTATTACGATGGAAGTAGAAGTAATTAAAAATGAGGTATCGTTAAAAATAATTAAAGAAAGCTAAAAAATTAAGTTATTATATACATATATATAGTTAAAATATTTCAAACAATCAAAACACTTGTCACATTTTCAATATATATGTGCGTTTGTGTGTGTGTTTGCATTGTTTTACTTGTATATTTATTTAGTTGGCCACAAAATATTTTTTACACAGAAGGTGGTCCGCAGAACCAAAAAGGTAGGGAACAGCTGCTCTAGACCATTAAGTGCCTAGCTTCTTCACTCTGCATGTTTTAGATTTGAAGGCTAGAGCACCAGTTCTTATACCTTCTGATCACACCTCGCATTCAAAAAATCATGAGAATATCTTTATTCATTTTCTGTGTATCTGTTAACTTTCATAAATTCTCACGTTTCTAGAATAACGTGATGTTCATTTCATGAGTAGCTAAATACTTTCATGCTTGCTAAGACATATTACAGTAAATAAAATGAACAATATTTAAGAAAAATTTCTCCCGTAGTGCTAGAAAGCGGCCGTTAACTAACATGTTCAGCAGATTTCTGGAAGCAAGGCACTATTTCTTTTTTAGGCATCAGTTCATTTTTATTTCGAAGAAATTGAGATCGAAGACCGATAGATCCCATTTCATTTATATTTTTATTTAACTTTCTTTTTACGATGCAGCTTTTAGAATTGAATAGATTAAGTAAAATTTCTCTGATATTTTAAGAAATATTTATAGAAGTAATAATAATATAATATTTATAGAAGTAATCATACATAAATTTATGAAGTTATTTGTGGACCTTTTAAAATTATTATAGAGGGATTTTTTAGAAACTGTTTCTTTAAAAATAAATTCGGCCGCGGTTACCTAGTGGTAAGGTCTCATCTTTGGGGATGGATGATTCCAGGTTCGAAACCCGATTCCACTAAAGATCCGTCGTGTATTGAGCCTGTTGCATGTTAAATCATACGTAGGGGGGGGGCAAACGTCCTCCCATTGGTGTGGTACGGAAGTTTCGAGAGAGGGTACCAGCTCAGGTGTCGTCCTCGTCACCTGACCGAGGCTCAAAATTACGAGGTCTGTCCCAAAATAGCCCTCGCGTTGCTTCAAAATGGGACGTTAATATAACTAAACTAACCTAAACTTAAAACTAAATTCTCATATCCGTACATAGCCAAAAGGATTCTCAACTGAGAGGCGTCGGGAAAATTTATGTCTAGTTTTTTCATCAATTCAAGATATTCACTTAAAAATACAAATTTTAAAATAAAAATTAACCACTTAATACTAATTTATCTCCGATGGCAATTTATTTCTTGACGCTATATAAGTAATTATATTAAATTTGATTTTCCTCAGATTTCACTCCGTGGCATTAAAAGCAATTCTAGAATTGTGTAGAAATTACTTCTTGAAGTTAAAACTGCAGAACTAAGAGCATAGTCTGTTTGGAAACGAGTGAAAGGAAGATCCTCTACATTTACTGTAGAATTTTGAAAAAGGGGGCAACAACAAAAAACCGGCAGTAAAACTTCGATTAACCGCTACTCACTTAACAGTCGCTTTCTATCATCCGTCATCGTCAAAATTGCGTCTAATATCCACTTCTGTACATTTTCGCTCTTACAATGAAGTTATATTCATCATTTTGTAAAATTAAGTTTAATATGCATGTATGTAACATCTTCAATTTTGTATGTTGGTAGAGGATTCTTTAAAATAAATCAACAGCTGTTTAGGAAAACTTCATCTTTATTTCAGAAACATAGCCAAGTGTAGTTAATAAATTTTCTAGCATCCTAAAACCATAATTCGGCGTCCATGCCATGAACATTCTTGCAGACAACGCCGACCGTGTGCCATTGCTGGAATCCAAACACAGCAAGAAGAAGGCGCGCTAACAATGCGCAGAGGGCTTATATAGTGAGAGACACGTGCCTCAAAGTGGCTTATCGCAGTGGAAGTAGCAGTAATCAAAATTATCTTTAAAATTTAAATCATGACATGTATTATTCACTTTTAAAGGATTTTATTTTCATTTTAGAGATTTCTGTTTTCCGTTCATTCGGTTATCCATCTCATACCTGGTCCAGAAGGTGATGTTTAATCGTACTGTATTTCATTTCCTCTATTTTCTTTTTCTCTATTTACTTTCTATTTTTTCTTTATCTTTCCCGACAAATTCTTTGGGAAGCCCAAAATGGCGCCGTATGTCTGGATAGAAGGACTTTCGTGAGTGAAGCAATGTGAGAACGAGGTTGTTTATTCCAATGGTGGAAATACTCTGTTGTGCGCTTTTTGCACTTCCTTGGAGCCATCATTCTACAAGGAAAAGGGATTTTGGTCTTAATTGAGAAGACATAAAACGTTTATTTTCCATTCAGTGAGAGCGTTGCTTTCTTTTTCTCTGTCTTTTCTTCCTTTTATTCCGTAGTTCGGAGAAGCAGAGAAGCATTTTTCACGAAGGTTGCTGGTTGTATTCGTCTTCAAATTGTTTTAGAACAAAGATATTTATACTCTAAACAAGCGATCGAACTTTAAAAAAATACTTTTGTATTAGAAATACTACTTGGGCTAGTGGAAGTATTTCCCATGCGATCTACCAAATTTTGAGAAGGTGTTTCCATTTACAAAACACGATATCGTTATCGAGGTTGATACATTGCGGTTTTCCACAGTGCTGCATCAGTTTATTTGATTTCTAACGAATGTGTATGCTTTGTTTTCAAAAAATATTGGGTAATTTCGATAACATTTTGATAATTTATAAATCTAAATTGCAAAACTTTTATTTTTTCTTCACAAATTTATTCAATAAAGACTGCTGGGACACGTTGGCTCCAATGATCACGATATATTGGATATATATATCCCGTTCCTAAGGCAGGGATATGTTTTTCCTATAAATAAAACAGCTTTGTTTTGCCATTCTACTGCATCCTACTAATAGTTCATGCTATCAAAATTGTTGAGGTGTTGAAAAAGTAACTAGTCGCGAAATGGTTATTATTAAGTAAAAAAATGTCTTTTGGTTTTAGTTTAGAAAGGTGTCTGCCCGGAGTATGAATATTTCTTTCAAAACTGTATGTTTATATTTAAAATGTAATGCAGAAACAGAAGATGTACACTTATTCAGAATAACTTCACATATTTTTAAAAAACATAATTTTTCTGTTAAATGCTATAGCAAACTTGAAAAATTTAAACTATCGAAAACGTCTTTCAATATACTTCTAAACGCTAATTTTAACGAAGAATAAAAAATAACCACATTCGAAATATTCAATAAAAAGGAATTGTTTTTCTTTCCTCGTAATTAACCGGCTTGGCATTTTGTTCTGAGATATATTTTGGCTAATTCCGTTGTTCGGCTAAGACGTCATTAGGGGGTTGGTATGACTGAGAAGTTTTTATAACACTTGAAGGAAAAGAAGCTACCTCTGTGCTGAGCTTCAGACAAAAGCAACAGAAATGATAAAAATATTACCCTAAAGTTATTATTTCATCTGCATTTAAGAACGAGGAGAAGAAACATCTTCTGGACTTTTGCTAGAATATCGAACAACAAACGATCTACTGTCCTACCGCCAGGAGAAAATCCAGAGCAGACCCCCAACCCCCAAATAACCCCTCAACCCCCCAAAATGCAGTGGAATATCCCGTTTCCATAACGACCGCCACCGGGATGTCTGGTGTCTAGGGTTTTTCTCGTGGCGGTAGGACAGTATTTTACTTGACTGAACTTCTTCTTTTTCAGTTTTCTCTTCTCCGTTGTGTTTTTCTCCGCCAAACATTTCGGAAAACCCCAAATGAAATTAATTGTTCATCGGGAATGATAGATAATGGGGAAAACACTTCTGATCTATGTTTCTGATACTTCCCCCTAACAAGCGCTCTTCTAAAGAAGATTTTTTATCTTAATTGAGGTGTAATTAAACTTGATTTCCCATTTAGAGAGAAAGTTCCTTTTCATTCTCAACCCTGTATCAATTGGTTTAGAAGTATAAAGATTAGAAAGCTTCATTTATTCATGGAACTTCTTTTTTATATTTTTATTGGAATAGTTTCAGAAGAAAACATTTCAGAAGAATAAGATTTTAAAAAAATGTTTGTACGGAATTTAAATATAATTTGAAATTCGAATATACAGTATATAAAAAGCAATAATAACAGATAGTTAAAATTGCGCATGAAAAAAATGGCAAAATGGATATTGTTTTAGGAATACACTCTTCATCAAACGGGTTTAGTTATACGCAGATGTGCTTATTAAACAAATGATTCGGCTTGGACTTAGTAACACCACAATTCTAATCCTTTTTACATTTCCTGGAGTACGTTCCGCCGGTGCTTTTTTTTCATTAATGAATCTCTTGAACGAAGAGTATCAGTTGAACGTAATATTGTGTTAGAGCAAAAGTCATACTGAACTGCAGTAATCCAATCGATACATTTTACAAAACAGTCATAAGCAAAGACACGCTGTTCTAACGTCCACGATTGCAAGATACCCACTGAAATGCTATTTCTATGAACAGCGGAACAGAAACTTCACACTCGCACACCTCTCCTTCTCTTCAACACAGAGCATGCTGGGTTTCACAAACATCCATTTCCTTTGCCTTACCCTTTTATAAGAAGGAGAAAGATGCTCCCCATTTCTCCTGTGTTTCATTTGCCCGAACTTCTTTCTCTCAATTTCCTCTTGTCCTTTGTGTTCTTTTTTCCCACCAAAAGTTTCGGAAAGCCCAAAATGGAATCGAATATGCCCGTGGAATGACTTATTTTATAGGAAATAATGTGGGAATGAGGTTGTTTCTGGCAATGGAGAAAACTTCTTTCTGGTTTATGCATCGTACACTTCCTCTAAACCATCTCTCTTCTAGAAAATAGAATCTCTATCATAACAGAAGAGAGATAAAAGCTGATATTCCCATTTAGTGACAAAGTAACTTCTCATTCTCTTATTTCTCTATTTTTCTCTTCATTTTTTTATTCAGTTGTTTGGAGAAGTAAAGCTGAGGCATCTTCATTTATTTACTGAAATTAATGTTTATGCTTTTCTACTTGCAATTGTTGTTGTTGTTGTAGCAATTGTTGTTGAAGAATAAGAAAAAGGGATTTTTTGTCCGGCATTTAAATGTACTGCATATCAAAAAAGATTAATAATAGTAGAAAATAGTGAAAGCTGTTGTTATTGGAATTCACCATAATCATATGTGTTTACTTATATGCAGATGTGCTTCTTAAGCAAAAATGGTGTAATAGGTACAAATAATTAATCAAGATTAATTATGATTCAGGCTTAGAGATGATAACTTAAAGAACCACATTTGAATTGGATGATCACCACTTAATCATGGATTTCACTTCAAGAATGATTTCTAAAATTTTCAGATTGGCATGTAGAATAGAGAGAAATGAATGCAAAATTAATTCCATCTGTAATGCATGTTGATTGAAGATGAAGTTTTAATTTTTCAAAATAATTTTTAGCTAAAATAATTTTTTAATATTTTTAAGTATTTTTAACTAAGCACTAGAAGCCAGCTGTTCGCTCGTAATATTAATAGTCTGTAGCTATGCTTGCAACTTCGAAATAAATTTGCGAATTGGCGGTTGAAGAGGCTGGGGACTCTGCCAAAGTTTGTATCTCGAAAATGAGGGTAGTGGTAGGACAAGTGACCCTTGATGATATATCTAGACGTCGTAAGCTTTCATATGAAATGAAAATAGTCGAAATTGGTTCTGGTGGTTGGGGATGACGGACTTTCTGATGGATCGTTTCCCCCATAGAGAATGTACAGTGGAGTAGTGCTTTGACGATTTTTTTAGAATGGTAGGTAATGGGGAGATGGCGACCATTTATGACATATCTAGACATCATAAGCTATCTTAAGAAATAAAAATTGTCGAAATCGGACCAGTGGTTAGGGCTAGGGACTGTCTGATGGTTTAGCCAATTTATTTTTAAAATAGATTCGAAGTCAGTACAGAAAGTCCGAAAGCTTTCCATAAAATTTAAATATCGCTTCCTGAATTAAATCTTTAATATTGTAAGTAAGTATCTTGTCTTCTATAATCATTAGAAAAAAACAATAAAACCAAGATCTTTTAATGAGTAAATATTTCGAGTTTAACCTTTTCGTATCATTAAAGAACAGCGAAAGTAATCACATTCTCATTGAATGGAAAATAAAGATTTTATCCGTTTTCATTTAAGAAAGAAATCTCTTCCTCAACGAAATAGAAGTCTCCCAGAAAGTGTAAAAAAACTCAAACCAGAGTATTTCTTCCTTTGTCAGAAACAACCTCCTTCTCACATTACTTGGTATACGGAAGTCATTCAGCGCAGATATTCCGTGCCCATTTTGGGGCTTCCAGAGGCATTTGGCAAGAAGAAAAGAGTGCAGAAATAGAAAGGAAATTGAGAAAAAGAAGTTCGGGAAGATGAAAGAGATCGTTTGCATTTTGTTGTTTTTCAAGTTCTTATGGAATTGAAGAGGATCTTCGACCTCTTTTGTTTCGAAATGTTGATCAAGGTAGCAATTTGGAGAACACTGTTTCTTGTTCTGCTATGTCTACTTGTAGCTCGCCTCAGATGTAATTTCTTTTTCTGTAAGTTTCCGAAAGCTTTGCATTACATCGCCACCGCGAATGAAATCTTGGGGTATTAGACTGAATAATTAAATTAGGTTAATGTGGAGTGTACGGTACCCACCTACTTCGTTCCTCTTTTAGGATCGGCAACTATTTGCCGCCAAGAACGGAGATGAGACAACAGGTTGCGCAATAATATTTTTAATGAATTACATGCGCGCGTGCGAGGAAATTAATCTTTTCATCGCTATTTTGCACATCACGCCATATTGTGCCTCGTTTCGATTGGACTGTTTTGTTCATCTCTTCGATGTGGTTGGTCGATTCATTCGAATTTGAATAAAACTTCGTTTGGAATTCTTCAGTATGAATATCGGCTCAGTACTGTGTATTTTATTGTGTGTGTTTCGGTTCTCAATGAATAAGCGAAGCTACGAGTATTCCGCTATGCTGAAAGCGAAGCCGCTGACGTTTTCAAAGTTAAAAAAAATGCCCGCACACATTTGAAATGCCGCAGCCATTGCGTGCTCAATCTCTCCTTTTCAGGTGACGCATGCGCAGGAGAGCAATAAAAAGAGAACTGCATATAAAAAACAGTATTTGGCGACGGCACATGAAATTTCGCTAAGAAAAATTGGCGAGAAACAGATGGGTATCGTAAACTCCACATTTTCATTAAATTAGTCTTAATGCCACAGATATTCATATTTCATTCTTGTTGTTATTACCCTACTGATGTGGGCACCACGAAATGTGGATGAGTTGCTCAGGTTTCATATGAAGGAACTCGCCCGCTTAGGGTTACATAAATGGGGGGGGGGGGCTTTCCGTCCCTCCTCCAGTGATAGTACGTATCTAATACGGGAGGGGTAGGGCCGTGAGGCTGTGTTGGCCATTAGGACCCGACCTCAGTACTCGTTTCTATTGCAACGACTGTCATTCAGATTTCCCGTATGCCTAGGCAGGTCGGGGTGACTGCACTTACGGTTCATTCTTGTTAATTTCGGGAAATGAAAAGTTGTCCCTTTTCTTTAATTCGAAGCCAAATGGATTTCGAAGTTGGTTATGGGGAAAAGAATTCCAGCTTACTATTTCAAGGTGCTTTCACGGAAAGGTGGTTATGAGCCGCCCCGCACCCGAAAAAAATTAAGAACATTTACTAATCTCAAACTATCAAAAGCTTCAAAAATGAGAAGCGTTTAACTGGGAAAGGAAAACGGTTTTAACTGAAATAAAATTTTGTGATCTTATTTTCCATATAATGGTAAATTGAATTTGAGATATGGTTAAAACCGACAGACGCTTTAGAAGTCATAAATAAAATACAAAAAAAAATCATTCATAAGTTAAATTTTTACCACGGGGATTTTATTCATGTATCATCATTGATTGAATTCATGAATTGATTTTATTCATGTATGGTAACATTTATAGTATGCTCTCTGATTCCGAAACCCTCCGCACTTTTGCGCATGCGCCAGTCGGGGTTATTTTCATCAAAATAGGGGAAAAGTGAAGAATGGAAGGGGAGATGTTTACATTTTACTTAGCATGATCTAGCAAAGACATCCGGAAATGTGCTTATCTGACTCATTGCCTGACTCCACTTTCCGGAGTAAAATCATCAAAAAGTGTTAGACTCAGGATATTAAAACGAACAATAACATATATTATAACATTTATGAATATACTTGTTCTAGAAGGCACAAATGTATGGTATGACCGATGAAATAGAAAAAATGCACTTTTTCAAATCTAGTAAGAAAAAACCTTACTAGGTATGAAAATAGCTGTGTCAGTTATTCAGCTGATGAACACAAGTTGCTATAAAGATAATATTATGATATATTGAGTAAAGCAACCAACTAATTATATCAAAACAAAAGAGAAATATCAACGGAGCAGAAAGCATTGAACTGCGCTTGTTTCAGATGCAATTCATTAGGCCCATAAATTTTATCCTCTTTCAGATGTACAAACAATTTATTTTTCTTCTTGAAATGATGCTGATGGTGTATAAATCTACAAGAAAAAAAAATTAGAACTTTGGCTGTCATCTGTTGTCTTCAGCAGATACTAAAAATCCATTTCCTCTAACAAATTATCGAAAGATTGCCGCTTGCCACAAAAAATAGCTCTTGAAAATGTTATTTCGAAAAAAGTCATCGCCTCTGAGATGGTTATTTCTGGCACAAAGCCCTTCTATACATCTGGATGACTTGGTCAACTCGACAGCAACACGGGTAATATGGTCAGTTACAAAATGGTCATCACCTGGCAATGCATCAACTCCTCCCAGATGAGGTATGTTCCGTCATCGGAATGTGGCCAACAGAAACACACCACCATTAATATACCCACCAGGGAAGCGATACCCTGCTTACTTATCCGGCGGCTTCTCTTGGCGCCCTCCATTGGGACCCCTGATAGGGTTAAGCTTGATATTCCTTTGCCCTTTAGGATCATAATATTTGTTCTGTATAGGTTTATTGCTAATAACAGGAAACATAAATAGGTTGTGGCGTCCATTATTACTAGAGCCAAGTTATCAATCCATCAACTTGAACCGTTGTATCTACGGATCCTTCTGTGTTACTTCTACGCAGTCACTCCAAGCAAACCTCTTTGTAGTCAAACCGCGAAGATTCATTATTGTATACTTACTGAAACTGTCTAATGTTATACACTGCTATTTTATTTCGTCACACTGTGATTTGACTTTTAATTCCGGGGTTAAATAAATAGTTTATCTTTTAGTATGTATCAGTTTCTTTGAATCTGTCTTAATCACTCTTAGTTAGTAAGCTAAGCCCATCATTCCAGATGGTTTACCTGAGTGGTGATGCTGACTCGAGATCAGAAGGTTTAGTCTGAAAGGTAAGCAACGACAAAAGAGGTCACATAGGTATTAATCATTCAATAGGAGAAATCATTTTCCTATCTGAATATGAGATTTGGATTTCGGTCAACCGCAATCTGAAGTTGAGGCACGATATATGACCGTCAGATAAAGCTGTGAAACTCGAATTCGTCGGAAGGTTAGTGGGCTTATTCTCCACGGGCGTTATCGGCGTCTGTGAGAATTATGACAGTTACAGATATTATTCATGATTCAGGATCATGGGCTGAGTTAAGATAGCAGAATGAACACGATTTATATCCAAGATCATTCTTTGGTTAAATATAAAAAAGAAATTGAAGATTCATAGAAGTTTTAAGATGGCATTCTGTATAAATTATACCCAATTCGCTTGAATGATATTTTATTTCTCAAGGAACATTTACTTTTGCTGCTGTATTGCTTACGTAGATAGACAAGGAAGTATATGTGCAAGAGAAAGCTCAATGACATACTATATTTATATTAATTATTATAAAATATTAGCTTGCAATTTTGTTGCAAAGACAACTTTTCAAAATAAAATAATATACAACAGAATACATTGCATTTACAGCACCTTATACGCTTAATATATTTCTTAGGAACTTCCAGGGCTTCCTAGAAGTGTCTTGGCTTAGTATCAGAGAAAGTCGGGTTTGACTCAGCATGCTACCAAACATCCATCGTAAGTATAGGTCATGCATCTGCAATCAAAGACAACTCAAGCTCACAGTACGTAGAGTATTACATGCTGCCATATTACTGAAGAATGACATAATACTCTTAATTAAGTATTAATTTTTGAAAAGTGTCCAACAATTCCCGGACACCCTGTATTTATCTAGTCTAACTTCTGATAAATTATTTTTTAAGTAATTAAAATATCAGTGTAAACTGAAAACTAAATTTTAATATCATAAAACCAGAAAATAAATATAAATTATATTTTTAATTCACGCATAATTTACATTTATTTTCTGTTAAAGAACACAGGTCTGCAACGAAAAAATGTCTTAAAAATAATTAATGATTTTATAATTTTTTGGGTACTGATAACTAGAAAAATAATTTAAAAATTCCATCACTTACAATTTGATCATAAATCCCATATACAAATTTTGCATATTTGAGAGCAACATAATATTATTTGCATGAACTTATCAAACATATTTATAGCTTTTAAACAATAATTTACTCTACATAAAAATTCTATCCAACAGAGTCTCGGAAACCAAGGAGACCCAAACTAAATATTGATTGTAGAAAAAATGTTAGGAAGTTTGAAGATATTAGGATGTAATATGGGCTTTGTTGGCGCCAGTGCGTCTGCCTTTCGCTCGCGCCCTCTGGTTGTTATGTATTTTTTTGGTTTTGATTTATGGATGGTATTTCCTGTTGCAGTTCTGTTGAAATCTTTCAGTTTGTTCCCATCCAACCACATCGCAACGATGTGTTTCTCGGAGTGTATACTTTAAAAGCTCTCAATAAACATTTCTGGTCAAGGTCGAGCGGAGCGATCGCATTTAAAACAAAGAAAATGCACATTTAGTCGCATGAAACATCGCATTTTAAAAACGTCAAACGGAATATTTGATTCATAGTGTTTGTGCTCACGATTGGATTAAAAATAACAGTTTATTCCAATGTAACAGTGCTCACAAAGGGATTATTCACAGCAGTGATTGGATAATCATCGTCGCATCATCAGCAAGGTAGGACAATCTCTTAACTTTGTTTTCCTGTTTAATCGCAAGGATGGAAAAGTTAGAAAAACTTATTATAAAGCGCTCATCAATTAGAGATGCCATTAAGAAATTAAGTTCAGAATTAGATAATTTCATTGAAACGGAAGCAAAAGAAATTGACTATTTTGTTGAACTTTTAGAGCAGTTAAACGCTAAGGACAGCTCGCTAAATTCATTGAATTCTAAAATAGAAGCATCTATTTCGGATCCAAATGAGTAATGATAAAGAAATAAATGAAAGTGAGGAATTTAGTGAAAGCATTGTTAAATCTCGCATAAAGATTAAAAAACAAATCAAGTTGTTGGAGGAAAAAACAGTAACTTCCATGCAAAGTACTGTTTCGTTTTCAAATACTCCAACTATTAAATTGCCGGAAATTCCTCTCCCAAAATTCTCAGGTAGATATGAGGAATGGAACAATTTGAAACTGCAATTTAACAACTTAATCACATCAAACAGTCAACTGTCACAAGAACAAAAATTGCATTATCTAAATTCTTCATTAACTGGACCTGCAAAGGACTTGCAATCAATTGATGATACTTTCGACTCATTATTCAAAGCATTGACTGACAGGTTCGCAAATAAAAGGTTGTTAGTAGAGCTTCACATAAATGAAATTTTAGAAGCAGGAAAATTAACCACTGAGTCAGCCAAAGATCTGAGAAATTTAACTGACAATATAAAGAAAAGCATCCGTGGATTAAAAGTTCTTGAATATAATAGGAATAATCTTTCAGATGTTTTAATTTTAAACATTGTTATCGGTAAGCTAGACAAACAGTCACGACAATATTATGAATCTATCTTAAGTTCTAATGAAGTTCCCAAATTAGATGATTTAATTTAGTTTTTAGAAAAGCGAGCTCAGATATTAGAAAACATCAATAAAAACGCAGCTGTCAAACCCAAACCTTTTCTGGACAGATACGGAAAGCCAAAAACTTTCTTTGTGAAACCTAACAAGGTTGAGCGTCCATGTGCCATGTGTAACTTGAACCATCCAATTTTCAAATGTGAAGCTTTCATGAAATTAACTGTCGATCAGAGAAATCAATTCGCAATTCGGAGCAAACTTTGTTTAAATTGTTTGAGTGATCAGCATTTTATTAAGTTTTGCAATTCAAAAAGCACTTGTAAAGAATGTGGTTGTCGTCACAACACGCTATTGCATAGAAACGGTAATACAGTCCATCGCAATCTCCCAAATGCAGTATCTGTCGAGAAAGCAGCAAGCAGTCAAGAACTGAATCCCAACGCAGGTGAATTTCGCAGTAATGTATCTCCACAGGATAACATAGGTCATTCCTTTTCCTGCATAGATAAAACAAATAAATGCACAGTTCTCCCCACCATAAAAGTATGGGTGCTAAATCACTTTAATGGCAGCTTTCTACAAGCACGTGGAATTCTAGATTCAGGATCCGGTCAAGATCTAATGACCGCAGACTTCGCCAATAGGTTAGGTCTTCCTCAAGAAAAAACAAATTTCGCTGTTTCTGGTTTAGGCGGAAACGACACTAAAGTAAAATCAAGATTACGAGCGACAATTCAAAACGGAAGTGGATCCTATAGAACTTCACTGGACTTCCTTGTGGTTCCTAAGATAACCGATTTTCTACCAATAGTTACCTACAATTTGGAAAACGCAACTATTCCTGATAATTTAGCAGATCCTCAATTTGCAACCCCAGGGAAAATCGATATCCTAATTGGTGCTCAGTCATTCTTTGACATTATCAAAAATGATCAAATCAGGTCACCCAATAGTGGTCTAGTGTTTCGAAACACAGTTTTCGGGTATGTAGCCTCTGGAGCTGTCAATTCAAGTACCCCAGTACAATACTGTGGCTTCATATCGCAAGTTCAAAGTATAGATGATTGTTTGAGAAAATTCTGGGAAGTAGAGACCATTAATGAACCTGCGAAAATGTTAAGTGAAGAAGAAAAGTTTTGTGAACATCATTACAAAACAACGCATAAACGTGATGAAACAGGCAGGTATATTGTCCAGATGCCAGTAAAGGATATTGAAAAGTTAGGAGAATCCAAAACCATGGCAATAAAAAGACTAGATCAGCTTTGGAAAAGGCTTTCAAGAGATGAAGCAATGAAAAATCTGTATCAAGATTTCATGCAAGAATACTTGGATCTCGATCACATGGAGAAAGTGAATGATGTAAAATCAGCTTCACCTCTTTGCTACTACCTTCCTCATCATGGAGTTTTTCGACCTGAAAAAACAACAACAAAGCTTCGTGTTGTGTTCAATGCCTCTTCTCCTACAACATCCGGCAGCAGTCTCAATGATCACCTTTTGAAGGGACTTGTCAAGGAAGACATCTTTGAAATTATGACAAGATTCAGAAAGCATAAATTTGCCTTTACAACGGACATTCAAAAGATGTACCGCCAGATACTCATAGATCCAGCACAGCGTGACCTGTTGAGAATCATTTGGAAAGACAGAGAGGATGCAGACCCAACGGAATTCAGGCTCAAAACGGTGACATATGGCACAGCCAGTGCTCCCTTTTTAGCAATAAGAACTCTGAAACAGTTAGCTTTGGATGAATCTTCAAGATTTCCATTAGCTTCAGATGTCACCCAGCAAGATGCGTATATGGATGACATAGTTTCTGGAGCATCAGACTTGGACACAGCAAAGGAGCTTCAATCACAATTGCACAGCATGCTAAAGGCTGGTGGAATGACTCTGCACAAATGGAGTTCCAATTCGAAAGAATTATGGAACAGTTGTGCATCAAATGATCAGGAACACCAGTTTTTATCTACAACTGAACCATCAGTAAAAACATTAGGAATTACATGGAAACCTACAGAGGATACCTTCACATTTAAAGTGTCAATCATTGAGAAGGCATCTTGTACCAAAAGGGATGTCTTGAGTGTGATAGCTAGGCTGTACGATCCCTTAGGTTTCATTGGACCTGTTATAACAAAAGCAAAAATGTTTCTTCAAAAGTTATGGCAACTAAAAGTGAATTGGGACGGTGAACTTCCCGAACCTCTTGCAAAGCAATGGACACATTTTGTGGGTTCTTTAAAGTTCATTGAAGAACTGCATATTGACAGATTCCTTTTAGCAGATGCTATCAAGAAAACCATCTTGGTTGGCTTTGCTGATGCTTCGCAAGCTGCTTATGGAGCTGTGGTCTACATGAAAAGCATAAGTGAAACCAATTCAGTTGTCATGAAACTTATCGCCAGTAAATCCAGAATAACTCCAATCAAAACAATATCGATTACACGTTTGGAGTTATCAGCTTGTCTTCTTCTTTCACAATTAGTGGAAAAGATAATTGATGCTCTCAAGATGAAAATAGATGATGTCATTCTGCATACAGATTCCACCATAGCCCTCACATGGATCAACACCCCACCAAACCAGTTGAAGACTTTCATCGGTAATAGAGTATCTAAAATACAAGACTTGACAGAGAGCTGTAAATGGCGACACATATCGTCTCACCTGAACCCAGCTGACATTATTTCTAGGGGAACAGATCCTCAAGAACTCGCCAAGTTGACTTTGTGGTGGCATGGCCTTCAAATGTCGCAAGATGATTCATTGAAAATTCCTGTTCAGAACATAGACGTTTCTTCTGATAAACTTTATTTATCTGAACTCAAAAACTTGACTAATTGCAGTTTAATTTCAACTGTGGACTCGTCATTTTTAGATAATCTTCTTAATGTTTCAAATAATTTTTGTAAACTAATTAGAATTGTAGCTTTTATTTTCAGATTTTTCAATAATTTGAGAAGTACCAGTAGGTGTTTAGGTCCATTAACCCTAAAGGAATTGCAGTTGGCCAAGTTAACTTTAGTCAAATTAGTGCAGCTAACTTGTTTTAGGGTTGAAATAAAATCTCTTGAAAAGGGTGAAATTGTTACCAAGGGTCAGGTAAGTTGTTTGAATCCATTTCTAGATGAAAACAATATCTTACGTGTGGGAGGAAGGTTAAACAATGCTGATTTGTCATTTGATAAAAAATTTCCTATTTTGCTCCCAAAGAATAATAAATTCACATTGTTAGT
Organism: Araneus ventricosus; assembly: GCA_013235015.1. NCBI lineage: Eukaryota > Metazoa > Arthropoda > Arachnida > Araneae > Araneidae > Araneus > Araneus ventricosus. The sequence continues at coordinate 27,183 of BGPR01000996.1, read as the reverse complement.
CATGCAGTATTTTCATCTTAAATATTTACATGTCGGAGCGCAGACTTTACTATATTTGGTTAGACAGGAATTTTGGCCTTTATCTGGCAGAAATACAGCCAGAAAAATTATTCATGATTGTGTCATATGTGCAAAAAATAAACCAAGAATTGTAACGCAAATTATGGGAAACCTCCCAACAAATAGAGTTAATCCCAGTTATCCATTTTATCATGTAGGGATTGATTTTTGTGGTCCTTTCTATATCAAATACAAAGGTCAAAGGAAAGGTATTTATCAAAAATGTTATGTGGCTGTTTTCATTTGCTTTGCTACAAAGGCTATCCATCTAGAAACAGTCACTGACTTAACTGCAGATGCAATGATTGCAACGTTAAAACGATTTTTTAGTAGAAGAGGTACTAGTTCATCCATATGTACTGATAACGCAACTAATTTCAAAGGTGCCAATTCAGATTTAAAACGTTTGCAAAGTATGTTTAGTAGACCTCCAGAGCCATTAGCCAATTATTTAACAAATGAACAAGTGACGTGGACATTTATTCCACCAAGATCACCTAACTTCGGTGGCTTATGGGAGGCGGGTGTTAAATCTTTCAAACACCATTTAAAAAGAACTGTTGGTAATTCACGTTTAACAATTGAACAATTTTTGACTATTGTTATTCAGATTGAAGGTATTTTAAACAGTCGCCCACTGACGCCTTTGTCATCTGATCCAGACAATTTTGAAATTTTGACCCCAGGCCATTTTCTAATCGGTCGTCCCATAAACAGTATTCCTGTCCCAGATTATTCAGATAGGCAAGATAATCTATTATCGCAATGGCAAAGATTAAGCAAAATGGTCCAAATTATTTGGAAAAAATGGAAATTAGACGACTTAAAAAATTTGCAAGCCAGGCACAAATGGCAATTTGAGAAACAAAATGTATCAAAAAACTCTATGGTTCTCTTAAAAGAAGATAATCTTCCCCCTTGTAATTGGAAAATGGGAAGAATACACGATTTGATTTATGGATCAGACGGCAAAGTCAGAGTAGTAATAGTAAAAACTCCCCAAGCAGTCACAAAAAGATCAATTTCAAAAATCTGTTTATTACCATGTGAATAAAATCATTGTATATCATATTGTGTAATTAATTGCTGCAATGCTAAAATTATTTGTTGTAAGTTCATCAAGAAAGTTTGTATTTTTTTTTATTTTCAATTGTATCGATATTTTGATTTACATGCATATAATCCATTTATTGTATTTTTATTAATTTCATTTTTGTCAGTTGTTTTACTGTAATTTTGAAATGATATTTCAAGGGGGGCGGAATGTTGGCGCCAGTGCGTCTGCCTTTCTCTCGCGCCCTCTGGTTGTTATGTATTTTTTTGGTTTTGATTTATGGATGGTATTTCCTGTTGCAGTTCTGTTGAAATCTTTCAGTTTGTTCCCATCCAACCACATCGCAACGATGTGTTTCTCGGAGTGTATTCTTTAAAAGCTCTCAATAAAGGTTCATTTTCTCCCTTCGCACCTGGACTATTTCCCTGGAAATTTAGATGTAATCAGTGAGAGAAGTTGAAAAACTTCAACAAGACATAAAAGAAATGGAAAGAGGATATCGAGAAAGGTGGAATATCACCATGATAGCCGAATATTGCGGGATGTTGAAAAGAGGCAATCCCCTGCATTTGCAAACAAAGAAAAAAGAAAATTTGAAAATAAAGATAAAATGCTACTATAAAGATATGTAACTTTTTCTTATAAACTCATTGAACATTTAAAACATAACAGAGCTTGGATATAATCTATTTATGAGGAGATAAAATAAAAATTAAATTCTCACAATATTTTGATTTGACTTATTTCCCACAAAATATGAAACTCATTTCTGAAAAGCCTTACTTGATAAAAAAAAAATGGTATTCATTTTTAGAATCAGGACTGGAAATAATATAAAATCAATTTTCAAATTTTAAACAACTTTTAAAAAGTCTTTTTTGCAGGGCTCCGTAATTAATTAGAAAATGAAACGAATCTCTATGTTTTCTTAAAATCTTTCTTTATCAATTTAAAAATAATTCTTGCTGAATTAAAAGCAGCATTCATGAGCAAATTACATTCTTTAATCAATATAAGGGAGCCAGCATAACATTTTAATTGAATGTACGGTTTGGATTTTCATTTTTAAGCAGTTAATATCTGCTACAGACTTTTCAGTGTCAAAAACCAACAATTTCCATCTTAGAACTCAATTATAACAAACTCCGTATCCATTAGCTTTTTATCAAAATGGCTTTTACTTTCAAAGTTCAATTTTTATAGTAAGGAAAAATTCATTCCATAAAACTGATTGCCTCGCTTGTGAACTTTCTTCAAATGTCACTTGAAAAGAGAGTTTCACAAATAAAAAAAAACAATCAATTTAGTCATTTTTTATTGTGACTTCTAAAGCCAAGACAAATCGAATTTTATCTCTTCGCTTACAAGGACTTATAGTAAAGTCATTAGTTTAATACAGGATTAAGTGCCATAGTGAAAAAATTACATTGGCGAATTAAATTTAGCAGCTGGTTTTTTTAAAGAAGTTTTTAACTTAAAGAAATTAAACTGAAGTATGTTTTTCATTTTCATTCCCAAAAGTAATTAAACTTTTGGCTTGTAATTTGATTTGTCAAACTTTGTCGAAATTTTTGCTCTAAAACAACATTAGAATTGCCAGTCACACCTCTTTCGGATCACGTCTTTCTATGAAGTATTGCGGTACTGATCAGAAGAAGGTACGGAGGAAGTCTATAATTGATTGAAAATACGCAATTATTGTAAGGCTAATTTTTACTTAATTTTATTTTCATATGTAAAACAGTGAAACGATGAGAAAGTTTTGTAATGAAGTAAAAATTATTCATATCCATATGAAGAGGAAAACAGGCGCTAGAATAAACATAACTCAATTAAAGTCATTAATCAGGAATTGTTATGGATGGATAATTGATAATTGTCAATTTTAATTGATAATTCTTTGGATAATTGTAGTGAACTCCCCTTGCCATTTCAATTAATGTAAATGAAGTAAAGAAATATAAAGAGTTCTAAGATATTAATAAAAATGAAACAAAGAAATTTTTATTAAAAAAATTTTATTAGTGTAATAAAATGCAGAAAATAATTTTCGAAGTAGCAGAAAAATTTAGCAATGGTTCGTAATGTAGAAAATGAAATGCATAACATATTTTTTAATGAAAAGAAATCAGAACATAAACCAGAAAGGTATGCTGCACTGCCATAAATACTCTTTTAAACCAAGATTTCAATTACAGTTAACTATATAGGGGAGACCGGAGCAGGCTTATACACTTTTAAAACTTTAATTTTTCTGATTTAAGGCTTTAAAGTATTTATTTCATTTTCATTACCACTTAATTAGTTAGACTTTAAGGCATATAGTGTATATTTTTAAAGACTTTAAATTATTATATTTTTGATTATGATTATTAATTATACCATTTTCTTTACCATGATGTCACCTGTGTAAACTTGCCCCATGACCGGGGAAAGTTTACAAACCACCGAAAATGAGTAAATAGCAGGCTTAAAGTGATTAAAATTCAACAAATTAATTACAAAGAAACCTAGTTTATTTCAAAAAGTACATAATAGATTATAAACAATTACGGTGAATCCTAATAGTTTTCAAAATCACTCTCAAAATTTATACAAACAAAATATTTTGAATTGCCATTGGTAATTCAGTCCTCCTGAGCCCACCTATTTCATATTGGTGCATTGTGCTAGATCTTGATTCTTCGTATGGATTTAAACAGTAAATACACAGAAAATTTTCCTTATCATCAGAATCAAAAGTTTTCTTGGTTTTAGGTTTCTTTTTGCGCTCAAAATTTCCCAAATTTTCTTTCAGAACGAGGTTTTTCTTATTTTTACATTTTTTTATCCACACTGTTTTTTTTTTTTCATTATTATAACGTGTTCTAGTGTAGCTCACTGACTGAGATATTGTCTGATGGGCTGATGCTAATTTCCTCTTCATTGATTTCTCCCTCTGTATTTGTAAAGCTTTTTCTTTACAGGTGTATCTGTAAGAATTGATGTTTGCATTTTTTCCCTACCTCTGTTACTTCTTTTCGTCGGCCCTACTTTTTGAAATGGCCTCACATCTTCAGGTGGTGGGAAAGGCTTTGTAATGCAAGTGCCAGTTGCGCCAGTTATAACAAAAAAAATGGGGATGGGCACGTTTGCACACTGTGTAAACCTACCTCCGCGTTTTCTGTTATAACTCAGCATATAAGCTTTATTCATAATAAAGGTAACCAACTAAATAGCTTAAAATAACCACAGAAAACAACTTAAGAGGATAATCCATAATATGTTATAATATTCAAATCGTACGAGCTCTATTAAAGCCAATAAGTAAGGGTAAAAATTTACTAAAATTATAAAAAATCAGAGAAAATTTGTCCACTTCACGATCCACTTTCAAGGCTGACTCTAAATTTGTTTGAGTATTAATGGAGGCCGAGACACTTCTTTTAAAACGACATGTAGTGACACCCCGACCAATGGTAAGTGAAATATAAGCCTTGTGTAAACTTGCCCCTGTACCAAACTTGCCCCAATCTCCCCTATTTTAATTTTTTAAGAATGTTTAAGAATTTTCTTTCTTTTGCTATCATTGTAGCTTCATTTCATTATTGTATTATTTTCAGTGCCCCATTCTTTTATGAAATTTGCTTTGATCCCTAAATTTCTGATAAAAATTATATTCAGTATTTAAGTCAAGTAATAAAAATTCTATATTAAAAACATTTTATTTAATTTTTATTATTTTCTTGCACTTGGTCCTTAATATATTTTCGAATTCATTATTATAATTACTAAGCAATTTTTAATCAATTTTTCTGACAGATGACACCTTTTGTATTGAATTAATATTAAGTGATTAATTGAGAATTAGGTACAGAAAATATAAATATACTAAAATGTACAAAATTTCAGAACTGTAGTACGTAAGAAAGTGAATGAAAAATTGATTTCAAAATATCCTCCTTACAAACATGAAACAAGTTAAAGTAAGTTAAAAGCGCGTAAGAAATGTTCATTTTTCCAGATGATTGTTTTTTCTTTTGAGCTAGTACTGTAAAGAGTTATAATCCATACAGATAGACAGACCAGCTTTATTTCTGCAAATTTCGTTACACAAACATTTTTACTTTCAAAATGCCACGGCGGTTACAATGAAACCAGACGAATCAAGCCTGAAACATTCTCATGCTACGATGCTTTCGACCGGAGGTTAAAAATTGTTTTTTTATAAATAAAAGTATAAAAATATAAATTGGTTCAATCACTAACCACTGTCCCTGCCAGCTCGCTGCTTCGAGGCTCTCAGGCATTACTTTTTCAGTTTTAAATACTGCATGAAGATCAGTGGAATAGACCATAAAACCATAGTAAAATTCATATTCTTTGTAGACAACAGATTCCTTTAAAATTGCAAAATCTTTCAATAAACCTCATCTAGTTGTAATGTTTTGAATAAATTTTTCGCGAATTTCGGTATAAAAATTTTCGGATCCATAAATACAGAATGAAATCGCCCTAATTAAACAGTTTCTCTTGACACGCCATTGTGATGGAACTATTGGGATCCATATATTTAAAATAATATGGTAAAACCTCAGACAGCTCGCCAGCCAACCACCAGACCGATTTCGACATTTGTTTTTCATTTGAAACGTTATGACGTCTAGATATGTCATCAAGGGTCGTCTGTCCCCACCCCCCTCCATTTTCGAAACGAAATAAAAAAAAAACACTTCTCCTCTGTCCATTGTTTAAGGGGAAACCTTTGGGCAATTCACCAGCACCAACCACCTAACCGATTTCGACAATTTTTATTTTATATGAAAGCTTATGACATCTAAATATGCCATTATGGGTCGCCTGACCTTACCCCCGCATTTTCGAACGAAATTGAAAAAACTCTTTCCTACTGTGCATTCTCTATGGGGAAAATCCTTTGGACAGTTCGCCAGCAAAAACCACCCGACGGATTTCGACAATTTTTATTTCATATGAAAGCTTATGACTTCTTTATATGTCATAAAAGGTCGTATGCCCCCTGCAATCCCGTGATGACATATCTAGACGTCATAACTTGTCAATTAAACAAAATGTCGAAATCCGTCGGGTGGTTGTGGCTGGCGAACTGTCCAAAGGTTTTCACCGTAGAGAATGTACAGAGGGAAAGAGTTTTTTCGATTTCGTTCGAAAATAAGCTTTCGTATGGAACAAAAATTGTCAAAACGGTCGGGTGGTTGAGACTGGCGGACTCGGTGAAAAATTTTTTAACAAATTATTTTAAATATATAGATTGTTGAGCATCAAAACTGGAGAAGATTGTAAATCATGTTGCAATAGGTGTAAAGTTCAGTAATGACCTACAGCATAAGCATGAAGAAGCTCCTCCAAACAGACTAAATGACTGGCCGTCGCGATAATTAACAAGGGCACTGTGGCCGAACACATTATATCTTCTATTACGAGCTTCACATGCTATGGCCCCCCAATACAATCGTGCGACCCTTCCTCGAAGATGGGTATGGACGTGTCACACCAACATTTATGTATGCACCTAGGGCACTATAGCATACTCATACAGCAGCATCTCATCCCTATATTTGGAATGCCTCTCCCCAGCGGGAAGACCCACACCATGAGAATCACTATTTACTTAGTTAAGTAACAAAAATAACTTTCTTTGTGGGTGAATTTCCTCCACGTTACTGCGCTGTAATGCAATTAGGTGAAAAAATGTAGGTAGTTACTCCTCATTCTAAATGTTAAATAAGCTTCAATGGTTTCTGTGCCTCAACCAGAAGCGAAGGTTTTTCTTATTAAAGGGACTCGTTTCTTTTTATGTTTCTTACATTAGGCTTTAAGAGGGAAGAAAATATGAACAAGAAAGAGACGCGACACTATTATTCTGCGCCATAGAAGTAAACAACCAGCTTTCTTCCCATTTTATGTTGCTCGTTTTCTTCTATTTGTATGAAGTGAAACGAGACGGACTCTTTGAATCACAAAGTGATGCAAGTCAAGAAAATTATGAAACATTGAATTTATCTTTCTGTTACGTTATTTAAATTCGAAACTGCTTAAGAAAGTGCATGTCCTTTCTAACAGTTGGGCATGAATGAAAAGAAATAATATTATTTCAATTTAGTAGCTCCTAAACCTTTTTCAGTAGTATATGTCCCTGAAGGTTCCATACACTGAGGAGCCAAAACATTATGACCGCGTTGCGCCTCCTTTGGCCTTCAAAACAGCTGCAGCTAGCCTGGGCATATATGCCGCAAACAGACAGGTTGTCCAGAATGTCTGCAGACAGGTTGTCCCAAATGTCTAAGCAGCGGTCACGCAAAGTCGAGATATTCTGACATGGTGGTGTTTGAACTCGGAGCTGCTGTTCTATAACATCCCAAATGTGCTCCACCGGATTAAGGTCCGGCGAGTTAGGTGGCCAGGACATTAAGTGGAATTCATCAGTATGCTCCTCGAACCACTCCAACACAATCCGGACCTTTCCCATCACTCGCAAAAGTAAGTTTAGAATGATTACTTACCTTCTCCAGCAGCAGAATATATTTTTATGGGATACCTCCTTATTTCAATAATATTTTGAGAAAGTTATTATGTCTCCTATGTTCTATACAATTTGGTATATTTATTTAGATTTCAGATTGTTGCAAATCTGTCCATATCCCATACCAGCTGCAAAACTGGCAATCTCCAAAACAAAACCTTGAATAATTCCCCTCCTTCTGCCTGCCTCATCTCCATAAATGACATATTGAATCACACCGCCCAAATGCATCGAATGCCATACAGTATTTTTTGAAACTAATTTTGGTTACATGTGACAGAAAATTCACTTTTATGACGAATTTTCTGTTTTGGAGATTGTTAGTTTTGCAGCTTCACGACTCATATGAAAAATTCCTTCCTGATGTTAAAACGCAGAGGATTAATTATGAAGGAAGTAACGTACATGAAGAATTCAAACATTTTATTTCCATCTCTTTAAAAGCATTTTACTGATTCTTCTTTCATTTTTTGCCTTTCATCTCTTTAACGCATTTGACATATTCTTCTAGTGTATAAAAGTAGATGTGGGAGACGACTCTAAGACGGAAGAATCATGAAGACCTCGGAAATGTCAGATGCGCTTTCAGAAACGAGAGGGGAGACCGAAGATCAGCGGCATTTGAGCCAAAAGAGAACGCTACGATCTCTTTCATAAATACATGCAACTGCATGAAATTTCACTACTGTTGGAATGAGACTCAAGAGAGAAACAATAGTATTTACTCTATAACTACTATTATTACATTAAGACTCTGTAGAAGATGTGGCCATGAGAATCTGATTCTTTTTGATTGAATCTGTTTTCATGGGATACTTCCTTATTTCAATAATATTTTTTCAAAATTATTATGTAGCCTTTTCTCTATACAATTTTGTGTATTTATTTAGAATTCAGATTGTTTCAAAATTGCCCATATCTTAAACGGTCTGCAACCCTGGCCATTTCCAAAACACAACTTTAAAAAACTCCCCTCCTTCTTCATGCCTAATCTCCATAAATTGCATATTGAATCACATTGCCCAAATGCATCGAATGCCATACAGTAGCTTTTAAAACTAATTTTGCTTACATGTGGCAGAAAATTCACTTTTCGGAAGAATTTTCTGTTTTGGAGATGGTCAGTTTTGCAGATAGCTACATGACTCATATGAAAAATTCATTTCTGATGTTTAAACGCAGAGGATTAATTATGAAAGGAAGTAACGTACATGAAGAATTCAAACATTTTATTTCCATTTCTTTAAAAGCATTTTTCTGATTCTTCTTTCATTTTTTCCCTTTCATCTCTTTAAAGCATTTTACATATTCTTCTTTTATAATATTTTCCTTCCATCTCTTTTAAAGCATTTTATTGGTTCTTCTTTCATTTATTTTCCTTCCATCTCTTATAAAGCATTTTACTGATTCTTCATTTATAATATTTTCCTTCCAATACAAAATTTCTCCTTAAGGAAAGAATCATCACATCTCTCCCTAAGTATTCATGAAGATAGCAGTCCGTCTGGAAAATGTTTCAGTCGAAAATTCTGTCGTTTTTTCGCTTGCTCCAAGATATATATATTGAAACACCGAAAGGTAAGCAAATTGTCAGCATGCTCGAGGAAATGGGGTCCACAGGGCACACATAGAACATTGCATTATGAAGTCCCATCGTCAGGGCTATCGCCAGCCTGGCAAAGAAACGGCAGGAAGAAAAAAATATTGTTATAGTGACGAAGGGAAAATTTAAGAAGACAACGAGAGTGGGAGACTAGAGCATTGAGGCTCCAGGACATTCAGCTGAACCATTCACACACTTCCGCTTCCTCTACACGACAACAAAAAAAGTCAATTTATATTTTCTTTATAGTTATTTCTTCCTATCTCTAAGGCCAGTAATAGCTTTGAACTCTTCAATACCAGTTCTTTTATTCCCATGGAAGCAATTTTATTATGTACCAAAGAAAAAAGTTTTTGTCTTACCTACTTAAACATAACGACAAATTATGAATTTTGGAGTTGATTTACATACGCTTATGTCCTTAAAACAGATGTTTGTATTTATAATAATTTGAGTGACGGGAAAGGATGCTAAGGATGATGTGGGTGTGATGGGTTTGAAATAACACCAATCACCCCGTTTGATGTAACATATCCATTTAATGCCCTATGCTGACATATGAAGATGATGATGGTTTATTTACAGGTGATAGTTTAACTAAAAAATCAGAAATACTATCCTCAAGTCAGAGACTCCGTATAAGGCCACTCCTACTGCTACGTACATGCTGTGGTTGACCACCTACGTGCGGTCAGTTGATGGACATTTGTTAAACCTCCACTTCACGGGAACTATGGACAACCAATCTCTCCTACTCGAGAGCTTGCCTATCTCACTCTCTCTCTCTGACATCTTGCCATGAGTGACATCGAGACGTTACAGCATGAGTGTCCCTGCGCCATCTGTTGGTGACGGAACAAACCCCACATATTTTATGTGAGTCAATGAAAATTCATAATTTATTCTGAGCATCCCCAGAGCACAGTTCCATTTCTCAGGGCTACGTCGCCGCTCTGACAAAGAAACGACAGCAACGGAAAGATATTATTGGAGAGGCAAAAGGGAAAATTTAAGAAAACAGTGAGACTGGGAGAATGGAAAATTGAGGTTTCAGATCATTTAACTGAGCCTTGCTCACATATCCGCCTTTTTTACTATGTCAACAAGAAACAGTTTATTTACTCTTGACCATTATTTCTTATTTTCTCTGTGAAGGTCTTTACGTCTTCAAGAACAGTTCTTTTATTTCTATAGAGGGAATTATACTCTATACCAGAGGAAAATATATGTCCCACCAATGGTTACCATTAAAGTAACACCGCGTGAACACATGAGGTCTGATGTTAATACCAAATGTGGGAAAAGGTTAATGGTTGCCAAAAATTTAATTTCTAATTCATCTTCGAAAATTGAGGTAGGCGGAGTTGTTTGTTAAGCGACGACTTATAGGATTTACATAATAAAATAGCGTGGGAGTAACTTTTTTCTGAGGAAAAAAAATAGGAAATTGTAGCTGAAAAACATTAAAATTTCATCACGAAAAGTTTGAATGATAATTCTTAATATATAAATGCAGTTGTGGACACTTTTATAGCATACATTTATGAGAATTGGTTGCACTTTTGTGTGTAGTGGAACTTTTGTAATCTTGACTAATTGGGGCTGAAATCTGTTCGAGTTCCGGAAAATTTGGTTTATCCGGGAAATTCGTTAAAATACTCTCTATATACCAAATGCAGTAGAGTATTGACTTTGGGTGCTGTGTAAAAGAGTACGGAAAGATCTAGCTGCGATTCATACAGTACAGTGGAGTAGCAGGCAAAGAAGTTGAAAGTAGTGACCTTGAGCTGGAGATATTCAGGGTTACTATGACAACGCGGGATAAAAATAGCCTACAAGTGGCGAGGTTAGTTTTATCTGTTATCTCGCTCCCGAGTCGAGTCAGTGTTCATTTGTGTGCATTGTCCTGTTGAAACCGTTCATTGTTGCATTGTGTCGAAAGTCTTGATCGTGTTGAAACGTGTGTCATTTGAATGAATTAATTCTTGTCGAAGTACAGTAAAAATGTTTTCACGCGACATTGTCTCCATGGCCAAGAATCAAGATCAGGGTAATTTGGAGGAAAAGGAAGAATTCATTTGGACAGTTTTTGTCACACATTCGAAAGCTGCTGGTACACTTGAACACCGCTGGCAAAAAGAATGGGACAATGGAGAAACAGGCAGGAGCGTTCATAACGTTTTGCCAAAAGTCAAGACAACTCCTACTCCGTGGCGAAGGCCAGAAATAATGTTCGTCACGGGCCACGGCCCATTTCCAACATATCTTAAAAGATTCAACATCAGAAGCAGCGATTCCTGTGGCTGCGGAAACTTGGGAAACCCCTTACACTATGCTACAAGTTGCCTGTTTACAACATCATACCACTTAACAAAACCGTCAGCTGACCTACAACCACTTTGGTGGAAAAGAGGCATGAACAACAACAATTCTAGGGCGAAAATCAGAAAACTCATCCACTTCATCGCGAAAAACGAAACACTCTTATTTCCAAAAGATGGCGACAACAACTAGCCACAGACCCAGCTAACCCTATGTACTCATATTCTCTCTTCTTCCATACACAGGGCACGATCCTCTCAAATTCAAGAACACAACGACCTGAAAGACTGAACTTTAAAAAAATATTATAATCTTTTGCTTTAAATGACCTGTTTTTTGTATCTTTTTATAGAAATTGTATTTTTTTTTTTTTTTTGCTCTGGCTTTTTTCAATAAAGTCTCACGCATACCCAACCAACCGACAGGGAACCGTCCTGGCTCCGAGTTCGGGGGTATGCTGTGGTGTTAAGGTTAAGGTACACTTGAACATGCTCAGCGCTAAATAGAACAGCATTCTGCCGCCATACCAACCGACGCATGCGACACTAGCGCAACAACGCGCCGTCAAGCAGGTTTCTTTCCTTACGTCAAAAGAAGATAATCGATTTCATTTTCGCAAATTAAGGCGTTGTATTTATTCTTAAATAAAAATTTAAAGGTTTATTTTATGTTAGTAATAAACATTAGCTTTGTTTCTGATTCGTAATTATTATTTTTGCTTTAGTTTTTAATAAAAAGTTTTAAGAAAATTTTAAAAAAATGTTCGGATTAATAGAAATTTCAGATTACTTAGATTCGAATTAACGAGGTTCCACTGTATATTGCATCGAAAATCCTATTTTTCAACTGAGGCTGTGATTCGCATGCTTTAGCTAAATTCATGTGAATGTCTACAAGATGATATTTCTCATCTTTTGTATGTTGTTTTTGGCAATAAATAGTTATTGTCTGCAGAATTTCTGTAATTTTTTTCGATCATTTCCATTTTTAAATTGATTAAGCTTTCCAATTCATGAAGCTTTAAAAGAGCACTTAAACCTCGGAGATGAGAATTTGATAAGAAAGTAAGAGCCAATAATGATAAAAAAAATACATATGACTGCGATTGGGTTTCATTTTTCCTTTCTGTGTCTATCTGAATGCAGAATCCATTTCCTTTCTTGTAACCAGAAAAAGGTCATATGAGACAGATAATACCCCACATAATAAGGAAATAAACACGACTATTGCTATCGAGTAATATGTGTTATTCTTTGGGAACCCTCAAAGATCGCCTTATTCCTAATATGGATGAAGATGCGAATGAAAATGGTGTCAAGGGAAACAAGAAAATACTGTGGTCAGAGTTATATTTATAAACGATTGCATCTATTGTTGAAAGAATGCTTCTACATTGTAATAAATAGAAAAGAAAATGCTTTTTAGAAGATTATAATTACAAATACCTTTTAGTATTCTTTTGAATTGTTTATTTAGAATAATGGATATAAAATGTTGCATTTCGTAAAATAAAATAAGACACTTTATGATATATTCTTTCATAAAATAATTTAAAATGAAACATGAATATAACTTATAGAAAAGACATTTGAAAAGTCTTGTTAACATTTAAATAAATAACAGAAATAATGGCTTATTAATATATTTGTTTCCATATATATAAAAAATATATCGAAGAAAAATTCGCTTTATATTTTTTAAATAAATTCATATTTCTGTTATAAACAATTGGAAATTTTTTGCGATATATAATTTTTATCTCCTTTTGATAGATTATCTGTTGTAAATGTAAAATTTAAGTTCAGAATACCAAAGACGAATATTTGCTGACAAGTTTTCTAAGTAAATTTTAGAAACATTTATTTTACATCAATTTACAATATATTTTGAATATGTTATAAATAAACCTCATTTTATTCTTACTCATGAAAATTTTATAATAATAATAATAATAATAAAATTTCTAATAAACTTTATTGCAAAGGAACATTTAAAAAGCAAACTAATTTTTAAAGTAGGAAGAAAAATGATTGATTAAAGAATAAATTTTTATATAAAAACAAATATATTATTGAAGACCATTATCGTTACCAAAAATATATCTGTATGTTTCAAAAGAACAATAAATAGTCATTTTGAGTATACTCTAATTTTTATTTGGCGTAAGTAAATTTAAATTGCGCAGAATGAAAAAATAATTGTTTACTCTAAATTGAATATTAATGAAAGTTAATTTGAAAAAGTCTTTGTTTTGTTGGAATGCTTTGTTAATTTTGAATTTTTACTCTTGTAAAAGAAATTATTACGATAATTTTAAGAATTCTTAACTGCATATTATGCAATGAAGTTTGATCATATTCTAAATATAAATTTCCTTGTGGTATTTTGTTAACATTGGGGCTGGAAATATTTTAATAAGTTCTGATTTTACTGCCGGATATTTTCTGGAATATATTGTGACAGCGGAGGACAGGATCTGAAAATATTAATTGCCAGTTTGTAAGCGAAAGGAACGCCTCATCACTCCATTCCATCTTTGGAAGACTGGTTGACTTTAAAACATGGTTTATGAAACTTCGTGTTTAGATCGCTAAGAAACTTCAAGAATCACGAATGGTAACGGCCGTAAAACTCCGAAATCAACAATAGACCACACAGAACAATAAATTAACTGAAATGCAGTGTTTCGATTGACTTTCCATATACCCCGCTGAAAGGCTCTGTGATCTTTTTAATCCAAAACTAAAAATAATGTTCAGTTTTAAATAAGACGGAGTTTCATTCGGTAGGTGAGAAGAGCTGTGCATAGCGTGACTCAATCAATCTCTTATCCAGATATTTGACACAATGCAAAGATCGAAAGAGTTGTAGAATAAATGGAGCAGGGTTGCTGAAAGAGAAGAAGGCTCATTTTCTAAAATTTGTATATAGTTCTTAAATATTTTGAAGTGGTAAATTATGCTTTTTCGAAACATTTCTGTTGATGATTGACTATCGTCTGATCATTCTGGTATGTTTCATAAAAGAGTATCTTTTAGTTGCATTTTACTCATCAACTACCAAAGAAGTTCATAAGTAACAAACTATTGTCATAAATTTCTTTTCAGTTATAAGTAAAATAGTTTTAATTTACTCAATAAGCTCACTTATAGCGTCATCTAGCGGTAAAATTCGGAGCTAGCGCTCTTATCTATGCAGTGGTAAGATATACGGGAAAAATAAAATGGGTTACTAAATACTGACAATGGACTCGTCTCCGGGACCAGAGGCGAGTTGTACCGTAATCAAGAAGGTTATTAAATTGTAGAGCGTCATCCGTTTGATACAAAATATACCTTGCATACATTTAGAACGGAATGAGTGAAACAGGAATTTGTTTCGCCATGATTTTCAAAACTGTGAGGTCACGTATAGACTGTTATGGAGCTGAAAAACCATGTTTGGAAAATTTTAAGCGAATTTGGTGCTCAGGGGTACTGGCAGGTGGTGCGGAGACAGCCTACTCGTGGTGTAGCTTTATCATGCATCTTTTAGAGATGTAGTGAACGTTCCTTACAGACGTAATATAAACAGGTGAGGCATGACTTTCGCGTAATGGCATATACAATAGACAGAACACACATTATTAAGAGATAGGAATTTCGAGATGTGGTGTTGGAGTTCAGCACCAAGTAAGCTGATCGGTAAAAATCTGGTGCGGAATTTGCAATGACGAGAGGACGGGCATGTATTTTAAATAGTCATTGCAGTCTAAGTGAGCTTTGTATCAAGAAGGATAAACGAGCTTAATGACAGTCAAGTACTCCATACTTAATCCTTTCATAACAACACAGGTTAGGAAATCGCGGTCAAACCAATGGCCTTTTCATATGTTCTAATCTAGACATAAATATTGGTTGGGTCTTTTTTTCGGTATCTGGTACAGTTTTTGATATAAAAGCAGTATCTGCTAATTACGCCGCTTGATACCGCTTAAGTGGTCTTCGAGCGTAGAGCATATGTACTTCACTACAACGTAGATGCCACTTTTATTTCTCCAGCCGTCGCCGTTCTAAAATTAAAGTTGTGGGGCTGGTGTGCACATACATATTATTTAATATTATATCTCTGAGCACGCCCTAAAAAAAGTTAGAATTGTTGAGTCAACTATTCTAACTTTGCTAATTATCGACGTTTTTTTTTCTTCGAGGAGTCACTTCTAAAGAAAGATAACGAATTTTTATTAAATCAAATGAGTTTCCGTCGGGGCAATTTGAAAGCGAAACCATAACCAGAAGATAGCGAAAACGAGAACAAGGTAGAAAAAGAAGTCAAGAGAGTGAAGGGTATCCTCGGGTGGGAACGAGAAAAAAGGACCATAACACATTTGTTGATATGCAGACCTGGACTGCAACGACAGCAATCCCAGTTACCGCGAAACTCAATTGGAAGGAGGTGTTTAAGCATTCCGATGCTTCGCAAATCTTTTGCGCAGTGAGCGAATTTCGATCTATCCAGGGCTGTAATCTGAGTAGCCCTACTTTGTGTATCTGCTATTTACTGTTCCATTTTCTGTCTCCTTTTTTCGTTTTCATTATTTTTTCATTGTGGTTGTTGATTGAACTTTTTAATATGAAAAAATAACTAAATAATATGAAAAAACAACAATCCTCCTGAAAAAACAAGCTTTTAACATAATTTTAGGAGGTGCTGCAGCTGTGCAGCCCTAATGGACGGGCCGCACTGAAGGGGGTGGGGTGGATCACGCCTTTATAGTTTCCAATTCATGGACATAGTGAGGTAGAAGAAATTTTCATTAATACTTTTTTTCGTTATGATAGATGACTATGATAAAACAGTCGTTTCTATACTGGTAGAAATGACTCGTATTTCTAAGATCAATTCATTTTCACTTTCATATTAATACGAACAATTTCATATTTCCGTACATTCTATTTAATCGGAAAATATTTTCCCAGACAAACGGAAATTGGATGTATATATTAGCGATTTCAGAAAGTAAGAGCCAATAATGATAAAAAACTACATATGACTTCGATTGGGTTTTATTTTTCCTTTCTGTGTCTATCGAAATGCAGAATACACTTCCTTTCTTGTAACCAGAAAAAGATAATAAGAGACAGATAATACTCTGTATAATAAGGAAATAAACACGACTAGTGCTATCGAGTAATATGTGTTATTATTTGGGAACCCTCGAATACCAAACTCTTCCAAATAGGGATATAGATGCGAATGAAAATGGTGTCAAGGGAAACAAGAAAATACAGCGGTCAAAGTTATATTTATCACGATTGCATCTATTGTTGAAAGAATGTTTATACATTGTAATAAATAGGAAGAAAATACTTTTTAGAAGGTTATAATTACAAATGCTTTTTAGTATTCTTTTGAAATGTTTATTTAGATGAATGGATATAATATGTTGCATTTGGTAAAATAAAATAAGACACTTTATAATATTTTCTTTCATAAAATGGTTTAAAATGACGCTAGAATAGGCATTTCAAAAGTCCTGTTAACTTTAAAAAAATAACAGAAATAATGGAGTATTAATATATTTGTTTCCATATCTATAAAAAATATATCGAATAAAAATTCTCTTTATACCTTTAAATAAATTCATATTTATGTAAATGAGCAATTAGAATTTTTTTGCAGAATATATTTTTTGTCTCCTTTTGATAGATTATCAGTTGTAAATGAAAATTTAATTTTAGAATACCAAAGACGAATATTTGCTGACAAGTTTTCTAAGTATATTTTCGAAACATTTATTTTATATCAATTTACGATATATTTTGGATATCTTCTAAATAAACCTCATGTCATTCTTACTAATGAAAATTTTATAATAATAATAATAATAATGAAATTTCTATTGAAACTTTATTGCAAAGTTACATTTAAAAAGCAAATTAATTTTTAAAGCAGGATGAAAAATGATGGATTAAAGAATAAATTTTTATATAAAAACAAATATAATAATGAAGACCAGTATTGCTATCAAAAATATATCTGTATGTTTCAAAAGTCATTATTTTATACGCTAATTTTCATTTGGCGTAAGTAAATTTAAATTGCGCGTAATGAAAAAATAATTGTGTATTCTAAATGGAATATTAATCAAAGTTAATTTGTAAAAGTTTTTATTTTGTTCGAATGCTTTGTTAATTTTGTATTTTTACTTGCAAAAGAAATTTTTGCAATTATTTTAAGAATTCTTAACTGCATATTATGCAATAAAGTTTGATCATATTCTAAATATAAAATGTCTCGTGGTATTTTATTAACAATGGGTTGGAAATATTTTAATAAGATCTTATTTTCCTGCAGGATATTTCCTGAAATATATTGTGACAGTGGCGGACTGGGTCTTACTAATTGTCAGTCTGTAAGCGACAGGAACGCCTAATCACTCCATTCTATCTTTGGGAGACTGGTTGACTTTAAAATATGGTTTATGAAACTTCATTTTTTTCATCTCTAGGAAATGTCAAGAATCCGCGAATGGTAACTGCCGTAAAACTCCGATGTCAACAATAGATCACACAGATCAAAAAGTTACATTCATAAACAGAAATGCAATTTTTGGATGTACGTTCCATACACCCCGCCGAGCGGCGCAGTGATCTTTTCAATCCAAAACTAAAAATAATGTTCACTTTTAAATAAGACGTAGTAACCATCATTTTTCCGTCTCATTCGGTAGGTTAGAAGAACTATGCATATGGTGGCTCAATCACTCTCTTATCCAGATATTTGAGTCGATACGAAGATCGAATCAGTTATAAAATAAATGGAGACGTGTCGCAAATCCAACGATACACGCATTTTCTAATATTTATAAATCTTCTTAAATATTTTAAAGTGGTAATTTATGCTTTTTTCGCATCATTTCTGTTGATGATTGAATATCGTCTGATCATTCTGGTAGGTTTCATTAAAGAGTATCTTTTAGTTGCATTTTACTCATCAACTACCAAACAAGTTCATAAGTAACAAACTATTGTCAAATTTTTTTTTTCAGTTATAAGTAAAATAGTTTTAATTTACGCTATAAGCTGACTTATGGCGTCATCTAGCGGTAAAATTCGGAGTTAGCGCTCTTATCTATGCAGTGGTAAGTGATACGGGAAAAATAAAATAAGTTACTAAATTGTAGATCGTCATCTGTTTGATACAAAATATACCTATACTTGCATACATTTAAAACGGAATGCGTAAAACAGGAATTTGTTTCGCCATGATTTGCAAAACTGTGAGGTTACGTATAGACTGTTATGCAGCTGAAAATCCATGTTTGGGAAATTTTAAGCGAATTTGGTGCTCAGCGCTGCTGGCATGTGATGCGGAGACAACCTACTCGTGGTGTAGCTTTACCATGCATCTTTTAGAGATGTAGTGAACGTTCCTTACAGACGTAATATAAACAGATGAGGCATGACTTTCGCGTATTCGCATATACAATAGACAGAACACACATTAAGCGAAAGGAATTTTTAGATGTGCTGTTGTAGTTGAACACCAAGAAGCTGTTAGGTAAATTTTTGGTGCGGAATTCGCAATGACGAGATGGCGGGTCGTGTATTTTAAACAGTCATTGACGTCCAGGTGTGCATTGTAGCAAGAAGGATAAACACGCTTGATCACATACAAGTGCTGCATTCTTCCGCCTTTCGCAACAACATAGGTTTGGAAATCGATGTCAGACCAATGCTCTTTTTCTACGTTCTAATCTAGACATAAATTTTGTCTAAGTCTTTTTTCCGGTATCTGGTACAGTGTTTGAGATAAAAGCAGGAACTGCGAATTACGCCGCTAGATACCACTTAAGTGGTCTTCGAGGGTCGAGCATATATAGTTTAATGCAACGTAGATACCCCTTTTATTCGACGTCAGAAAATTTAAGGGGTGGGAGGGTGGGTTGAAAAAAAAATATTTTTTATCGGAATGCCTTCGTGCGGAATAGTTGCCTTTTGTAATAAGAAGAAAAACGGCATAAAAAAGTTAAAATCGGTTAATATCTTCCGTTTGCGCGTCGAACTTAAATTTCATGAAAAATTGCCAAAATTGCGGATTTTTTGTAAATTTTTTAACTTATTTAAAACTTTTAAAATAATAGCGCTTTAGTTTTTATGGTTGTTCTATGGTTGAAATAACCTAAATAAATTAAATTATGATCAATAATCTGATTTTTTCCGTTCGCGCAACGTCTTAACATTTTTCTAGAACAAACGAACCTAAGAACTCATTTGAATTAGAATGAACTGGTTTGAACTAGACTGAACCGTGGCGTGGTCCCTCCCTACCTACTCAGCCATTCCCCTATCCCCCACGAACTGGGGCTTCTACTCGCCAGTCTCCACTGCACACCACGGCCTTCACTTCAGTCTTTCTTTGTCTGTTACAAGTGGTACACACTTTGGTGCTGTGTGCGACGTGTGTGCTGTGAGTCTGTGCTGCGCATTGTGCAATACTGTTCATTTTCCGTGTTAAGTTTGTTTAATGTTTATTCTAACAACATTAGCTAATGACGATGTGATGATTGAGCCACAAACTATACTTACTAGGAGTGTGATTGCCGACTCTAGACAAGAGTTTTATTGCCCTATATTTGGTGAACCTCGAAGTTTTCTACAAAATAAATTTCTAAAATATGAATGTGCTCTTAGATGCTATTTTGAAGAGCGATACAATTTGTCACTCGAGACAAACAAGAAAAATGTAAGTTTCTCTATGGTAGCCTATACGGTAATGAAACAAATCAAATGTTTGTATGATAAAGCATCCATTTCTTTGTGGTCTGACTGCCGAATTGCAAAGCTAATTAATGTGTATTATGATTCCTAAATTAATATAAGGAAGTCATATAAACATGATAAAGATAAGTCTTTACTTAAAGCTAGGTTAGAAGACATTAAACTTAAAGCTAGATCACTTTCTGATGCCACTGCTTGTAAACCAACTGCCTGTAAGCAACATGGAAGAACGATGTCATCCACCGACTAGACTAGAATATGATGTACGACACCCGCTGTAGTGGAGCATATGCGTCCTGCATTTTAATGAGATTCCTTTTCGCCACAATTTCCAACATATTACGGTCAAACTGCAGGGCCTAAATCTTTTAGTGGGCCAATCGGGCAGCAGCTCACTTGCTGTGAAAAACTCCATGTGGTCGGTTATGAACCCATAGATTGTTCGATTCCTGAAATTGACAGTAATTTGATGAGCAAAGACCAACAGTATTTGTTGGACAATTCAAATGCAATCACTTTGGACATTGTCCAGAAGACTTGGCAAGTCGGAACCCTGCTCCTTTGTCCCATTCCAAATGGCTAACTGCGTCCAACCGAGTCCTTAGGTTGTATATAAGTTCATCAGATACATCCTGAAACTTAAAAGAAATAATTGGTTTCATCTTAAAATCATACATGCCTGTGTGGTTTACCATAAGAAAAAGCACATATCTTACTGACGGGCCAAAACATGTCTTGCAAGCAATCCAAACATCACGGTATTTATCCGACGAATTACTTCCAGTTGTCGATCCAGTAATACAACGAAATGCGTTCTTTGCGGACCCAGAGAATGTTCTGTTGGCAATGCTTGTCGATGAAAGAGAACATATTCGGGAGCTCGGTTACAAAAGGATCTTGTAAGCAAAAAAACCATCCGAAAGAAGAAGACTGTAAGAAATTTCGCACTATCGAAGATAAAATTTCTAGCTTCCGATTACATTGAAATTATTAATTGGAATTCTTGTGCGGTATATCCTCCCCCAATGCAGCGAGATCTAAGTGAAGATGATATTAAATCACTCATCATTTCTGAAGCTACGCCCATCAGAAAATACAAAAGTTTCCCTATCACACCCAGGCTGTGGAGAGGTGCGTAAAACTTATGACAGGGACCTCGAATAAAGTATGTGGGCACGAAGCTAGATATGGCTATATCCGAGAAACACTGAAGACTATATCGGTTATGCCAAATTTTTCCAAAAATAAAACTTTAAATGTGTAGTAGATATAATAAAAAGTAAAGTAAGCCAAAGAACCCTACTCTCTCTCTGGAAAAATCTTTGTAAATAGTTATAAATATAATGTAAATAACACACCGAACAAATAGATGGTTCATTGGGCAGGGTGTGGGTGGAATTCGACGTGCAACCACCTCCACGTGGTGCTTTCTGGGTAGTTTTGTTCTAGAAGAACGAAAGAACAAGCGAAGAGTTGCACAGTGAAAATTGCGAAAAATTGGTTACCAAAACGGAAAAAATTTAGATTTTTTTTATCAGAATTTAACTTATTTAGGTAATTTAAACCATAAAACAAACATAAGAAACTAAAGCGTGTTTATTATAAAAGTTTTAACTAACTTAAAAAATTTACAAAAAAAGGCTTGATTTATGCAATTTTTCATTGACTTTAAGTATGATGCGCGAACGAAAGATTTTAACCGATTTTATATTTTTATGCCGTTTCACTTCTTATTACAAAATACATTTTTTCCGCACTAAAGCGTTTCGAAAAAATATTTATTTTTTTCGACCCACCCTAGTGCACAGACATACTATGTAATAGTATATCTCTGCGCATACCCTCAAAAAACGGTAGAATTGTTGAGTCAAGCCAAAGCTTTACCTTTCATAGAACAATTTAATGATGCTCAAATCAGCACCCCAAACACATAAATCTAAGAAAGGTGTGAGTGTGTGAATTCCCCATTTCAGAGATGTGCCTTGGATCGTTTAATTACATGATTTTTTTATCCCTTGGTAAAAATTCTTGCTGTCCAAAGAAGACATTTTTCTTTTACTTTGGAAGATGAGCAAATTCACTTTTCTTGAAGCAGTCATCAGTTGAAAGTTTTGTTTAGAAAAACCTTAGGAGCCTTGATTGAATCAGTTCTTTTCTTTCTCTCTCTCTCTCTGGAAATACACCCTGAGGCATACATTCTTTCATGCAGGGGTGGCTACTTGTCATCCGGCCGGCAAACCAGCATGGCCAGTTCGCCACTGTATTTCATATTTTCAAGATGAGATATCTATTTTTATGTGGAGTTTTTAAGCAAATATGGCATACCTTAAAATAATAAATCTTACAGTTTCGACAACTTGGAAACTCTAATTAGCATTGTTGCCAACTTCAAAATATTTGTTTTATTCCCAGCTATTTTAAACGTTTCTGTTATTCATTCCATTAAGTAATATATATTCATTGAATGAACGACTCTTTTTTGGAATGTGCACTGAGTAAATTAAAACTTATCACTTTGCTTTTCTTCAACCATTTTCTGAGTGAGTTTTTTACAAAATTTCATTACTAATTAGCATGTTGCTTTGATCCCCATAAGGTAAAACGATTTTATGTTTTTTTAACTTTATGTATTTTCAAATCATTCACTTTATGTAGTACGTAATACGTATCATCGATTCAACATCATATAAAATATTAAGAGAATTATGCATACTTGGATTGATATTACAGCCTATTTTTTGATTAGAAATATATGCTCAATTAAACAATACAATAACGTGTTTCACCATACATATCTCTTTCAGTTTATACATATACTGTATGGTTAAAATAAATACGATGTAGTAACATCCTTTTCCCTTCTGATAATAGAAAAAAACTACATTAAGGCTAAAATTATGAGAATTTTTCTGGTATTATGCAGGCAAGTCGAGGAGTACAATAAAACCTTTATGTGTATAATTAGATTTGGAAATATGTATTGAAATATTTTTTTGTTTACTTGAGCCTTTATTTTAGTATTAATTTGTCATACATCTATTAAGTGACAGAAATACTACTTAACAAATGGATGTTAAACAAAGCGCAAATGACAGTGAAGAGATTATTGAGACATCAAATTTGTACCTTAATTTGACTCAACCTGTTATGAAGATTTTTAGACATTTTTTTACTTAACTGTTCACAAGAGATAAGTAAATTTACTCTCTTTTTAATCCTCCCAGATTATACAGATGATAAATGCATTTCGTTGTTTACCTATAATAATCACAGTTTCAAATAATAAAAAGTATACAGTTTTATAATACACAATTTTTTAATGAATAGAATGAATACATGTCTACAAATTTTTTTAAGAATAGTAAAGTTTCTATAAGCATCTATATGCAAACGTCTTCGACCAGAACAAACAGAGAACTGAGAGATGAAAAAATATATAAATGTGAGAAAGATATACAACATTTATATATAAATAACTTGCAAATGAACTTTTAAAGCCCTTAATGACGAATATATGATGCCAATTTAAATATAGAAACTACTGGGAGGTTCACCTCTGATATTCCCATATATTACCACACAATGTATTATGTTTTCTATTTTAGCTTTTGTAATTATAGCGAAAAGAAGTCAGTGTGCAAAATGTATAATTCCTGATTCTTTTACCATACCACATATGAAATTTCATTTTTGTTTTTTATTTTCATCTAAGCATGACCAGACAAAAAATAAATGGTGAATAATTTACAACGTATTGCAAAATTATTATCCTACTTCCCTAAGACAAATTATAAACAACTACTAAACATAAATAGACGAAACACATTAGGATTATAAACATCACCACTAGACTTGAATTATAAAGCTTTTCAGATTGGAGGACTTCAAAACTTTCATTTTACATTAGCCATTCGCTGTTTATCTTTATCGCGAATTTTATAATAAACTAAATTCTGCAAAAAAAAAAAAAAAACTTATCTTTATTTATCAGTTTGACTATTTTAGGTAGTCTTCCTTCAATTTTAATCTTCAGCTTCAATGAAGCGAAGCATATTTTTGAGAACAAACTCCAATTCTTGAATAATTAATACGCGTTTTTTGACCTTCAAACACTCTTTGAGTCTGTTGTCTCTTCTTCGGCAAAGGTAATTTCCTCTGTTGCCACACGCGGGATAGTAATAATTCGTTTTCAACAAAAGTACCGAAATAGAACAAGGGGTATTCTACACGTCACTTTTAATGGAGAGGCTTTAGAATATTTAACAATTTGTTTATCGTGTTTTTTTTTAACAAGTAATTTTCTTCTTTCTTTCTGAAACATTAAAACCCTATAACATATTTAGAAAATATGGAAATTGTACTCTAAAAAAAGTAAGAAGAAATGGTGGATAGTTAAAAAATGATTAAGAATAGACAAATTTTCATAAATCCTTAATTGCTATTTATTTATATTTAAGCATTACTACTTGATGGTGAAGAGAATACCCCTGCTTTATTCATCTCTCGTTGTGGTTTTTGCATAATCCAATAAATGAGAGCAGGCGAGTCGATAACAACAGTCAAGTTAAACATTGAATTGCTTTTAGGTCTTTATAATAATGAGAACTATTAATAATGATGTTTTCTGAACGTAATAAAAATAGTACTTAATGAGCTGAACTATATTTATTAACTAGTTATAAAATTCAAAAGATAAGAAAATCTTACATTTTAGTTAATTATTCATTTTCAGCGAAACTAGGTATTAAAATAAAACTTCTGTAGCGGGTAAACAATAACATCCAAGTAAAAAAAATTGAATTACATTAGTCGTTTCTTATATTGAGAACTATTAACTTAATAATATCATGTACCTGGACGTAATTGAAAGAAATAGCTTAATAAGCTCAACTATAACCTATGAAAGTTATAAGACAAAATGAAAAATCATAAATGTTTTCTGTCAGTTATAGAATTTGTTTAATGCGAGATCTGAACTGTCATTTTAAATAAAGTTTCATTAATTATTCATTTCAGCGGCAATTATTAAAATAAAAAATCTTCTGTATCAATTAAACAATAATACTAGATAAAAGAGAATAAAATGTGAAAGTAAATAAAAGGGAATTGATAAATCTAACTACTGGCAACCCCAATACCCTGCTCTAACCGTATTTATTATATTATCACAGTGCTCTTCATAATTTTAATAATCTCTTTCCAATGTTTAAAATTTGCAATGTCCTTAATTTTAAATAAGAAATAAATTTTTGATGAAACATTAATTAATGTCAATTAATGTTTTCATCAGCTGGAAAATAACTGTTCAACCAATACAACTGGAAATATTTTGTTGCGGGGCATATCAGAAAGTAAAGTTCCATATATTTTCCTTCGAGGAATTTTATATTTAGAATGAAGAGAAAGTATATAATATTTGTTAATATACGAGACATGTATCTTATTTCACACCACATAATCTCCTGGTACGTTGGGGCATTTTTCATACCGGTAAATCGATAGATCTAAGCCTTGGTAGTGGAAGAAGACCGTTTTGACGATGAAACCAATTGTTAACAGCTTTTTTATATCTATACATCCCAGGTAGAAAGTGCTATGTTCAAAGAGGCATTTTTGCAATCTTGGTGAATATGCAGTAAAGAACTCTGGGATAGTACAAATACTCATATTATATTTCTATAAATGACGAAGAGTCGGTTCTCTTTATTTTTGCTCTATCACTGAATCAAGGAAGATCACATCTATTGTAACTAGGGCTCACAGTGTCGCCTGGTGGCGCTTTGCGCGCTGTTCAGGTAACAATAATATATTAACAATATTATATTGAAACTCTCGCTCTTAGTTTCTTGATGTAATTTTTTTGTCCTGTGCTTGTCTTGTGCTGCGTGTTGCGTTTCTTGTGCTTCTATATTTAAGTCAATAATGAATATACTATTTTGATTGGAGAATTTTGTTGCCTACGAGTCTTTACTGACAGGCCAGCAGAACTAAAGTAAATTAATACAATTGTGTATTTGCGAATATAAAAATTTTAGTTATCATCCAACATGACTCGCTGAGACCGGAAGTCCAACCCTCTCAAAACTCAGGAACCTGTTTTTTAAAATTTTGACTTATCATTTCCTTACAAGTCTACAGTCATAACAAGTGTACCATTACATTACATTACACCATCCCGTGTTTAGAGCCATTTGGCTACTTTCAGTTTGGATGAATTGGGCGAATTTTATTTTAAGAAGAGACAAACACAAGTAACAGGTAGAAGAACAAGTGAAAGATTGAAAAAGAAGCATACACTGGACAGAACAACATAGAAAAGAACAATACAAAATGAGAAAAAAATACGTTGAGGAAAAAAATCATAGTGTAACCCGGAAATGTGTCAGTCTGTGGATGGAGTGCTTAATTATTATCTCCTCTACAATGAGATTATTTCTCATCACATATGAAACGCAGTATTTAAGTCAGGAAATCAGGTTAGCAGAAGTTTTCGTGAGAGATGTTTTTCTTCCACTGTAATTTCTGCGAGTGACACTGTTGGGTTTGGAAATGACAGGAGGATGAAACGGACATTTTGTGGCATAGTGGTGGATCTCCTTTTACGGCAACAAGTATACCGTATTATACAGTAATATCATGATGGATTTTCAAACGGCGGCATTACTTTAACTCTTTTTTAATCCCAAGGAGATTTCTTTCTTCTAGCCCTTCTAAAACTAGAGGGCAATTTTTGGGAGGAAGCAGGCATGAACTGGACTCTCCCAACTTTGGTGGTCATTTACCCCACCCCTTGCTATAACTTTCCCTTAGGCTCTGGTTGGCAGGGTAATTGGACCACCCT